>CM040997.1:15139971-15150970 GCA_022985145.1 Pangasius djambal
CCCCCCCCCCCCCCCCCCCCGGTCAATTAGCATGCGCTGTAGCTCCGCCCAGCTGTATGAGGGGGCTGGACATGTAGGCCAGTAATGTTACATTATCAGATTAATGTGAGTAAGTCAGTATTTGATATGAAGGCTTACTCAAACATAAACATTTAGTAGATGTCCTGTGAGTTTTGTGTAATCCTACGCCGTCCTCCTTTTAGTAGCAGCACACTTCTTCAGAAATTCCTGACACTGCCAGAACTTTGTCATCAGCTGTCTTTGGTCGCAACAGAACTAAATTGGTTACATTATGCATTCGCTAAGGCTACAAATCTCGACTCACGGCCAAAGAATTATTTTATAATGTGCGATTTTCGTCTGCAACAGCAAGATTGGGCCGAATATCACATAGTGCCGAATACAGTCGGTTTAAGTTGCTGTTCTTTTGCAGACAGACAAAGGAGGCTACTGAGCATGTGCAGAATAGATGTCACCACTGTAGCTTGTTGATGACTAGAGCAACTGGCAGTGTTCCGACTGACCCCCATTACAACGGACACCACTCTCCCCTTCAACTTGCAACTTATGGGCTACAGGCTGTAAGCACACAGCTATAAATTGCACCTTTATTGTTGGTTTAGCTCATAAAATTCAGATTATATCCACAATGAATGTAGTATCCTATATGGGCAAAAGTTTGTGAACACCTGACTATCACACCCATATGTGGCTCTTCCCCAAACTGCTGCCACAAAGTTGGAAGCACACAATTGTACAGAATGTCTTTGTGTGCTGTAGCTTTACAATTTCCCTTCACTGGAACTCAAACCTGTTCCAGCATGACAATGTCCCTGTGCACAAAGCGAGCTCCATGAAGACATGGTGTGAGAAGGTTGGAGTGGAAGAACTCGAGTGTCCTGCACAGAGCCCTGACCTCAACCCCACTGAACACCTTTGGGATGAACTGGAACACCGACTGCACCCCAGACCTCCTCATCAACATCAGCACCTGATCTCACTAACGCTCTTGTAGCTGAATGAACACAAATCCCCACAGCCACGCTCCAACATCTAGTGGAAAGCCTTCCCAGAAGAGTGGAGCTCATTATAACAGCAAAGGGGGAATAAGCTGCTTTGTGACAATGGTCATTGTTAAAAGTGCTATATAAGGAAAATTGAATTGAATTGAATAGTGTGGAATTGGGTTTGGACCAAACTCTTGCCTCCTAGTGGTGCTGCTCCTGAGCGCCCCCTACTGCGCATGCGTAGACATGACCCGGTCCCGTGCGCGACAGAGAGAGAGAGAGAGAGAGAGAGAGGGAGAAGGAGTGTCGGAGCAGCTCAGATAGTGCTGGAGAGTGGAGAGTCTCACACTCGGAGAACTTTACAGAAGTTATCTAACTTCTGAATTGCAGTGAAAAAAAGAAGAAGCGGTAAAAACACGGAGAGTGGAAGGCGTGCTGCTGATGACCTGGAAACTTTTTTTTTAACCAGAACAGTTTCTGAAGAGGGAATTTTGTGACGCGTCAAACTTTTTGCGTCAGTTTAAAAAAGTTTTTTTTTTGTCTTTCGGGAACGTGTGATGTTTCTCTCATGGGACGCGTCGCCTGTCTGTGCAGCTGATTTGTGCTGTGTTGTTATGAGCACGCAGACGCACACGCACATGCAGACGCAGACGCAGGAGTGAGTGCTGAGAGACAGATGCTTTGCGCTGCTTTACGGATGACAAGCCCGGTCTCTGTCACGCACGAGCGCTAAACAGGACCGGCCCGTGTTTTGTTTGGTTTTGTTTGGTTTGGTTTTGTATTGGGCTAAGTGGAAGGGATGGCTGGCGTGGTGCGCACCCTGAGCCGGTGTCTGCTTCCCGCTGAGGCCAGCCACGAGAGGAATAACGGGAAAGACGGAGCGCGCGAGCGGGACGCGACGCAGGCGCGCGAGGCCAAGCGGCGGAGTCGCGAGATCGATGCCATGCTGGCGCGCGAGAGACGCTCCGTGCGCCGCTTGGTCAAAATCCTGTTACTGGGCGCAGGAGAAAGCGGCAAGTCCACGTTTCTCAAACAGATGAGGATTATTCACGGACAAGAGTTTGACCAGAAAGCGCTGCTGGATTTTAGAGACACCATCTTTGAGAATGTTATTAAGGTACATTTCAAACGAAAGTACTAAAACAAACAAACAAACAAATAAACAAACAAAAAACTACTAACTCACTTTCTCACCTGGATTTAAATTCCTATCCTTTTCAGAAAAAAAGGTTCCTAAGGGGTTCTGGATGGTTTTAGCTTCTAAAGAAGTTTTGCTTGGAACCCTTTCAAAAAACTAGGGGTGTAACGATACGATTCGATTCGATTCACGATACTGGATTCAGGAGTCGATTCAGTTCGATTCTCAGAATATTTTGAACAAAATTGTTTTTTTTCTGGATTGTAAACAATGCAAAACAATGTGCATTTTTGTATGTATAACACTAAATAAATAAAATTATTTATAAAATGTACTACAGGTTCACATATTATAAAAATAAATAAATAAATATATGTATAAATTCTTACCAGAATTTTGATTGCGTAACTAAAGGGTCTGAACTGGGCACTTAGAAAACGATCGACTGAAACATAATGGGCTCTGTAGCAGAAATAGAGCTCCAAAGTCAGCTAAAATGCCCGATTTCTGTGAACTTTAGTGTTATTTGAAAGCTACTGAAGAGCTCTTTCTAACTGTTATGACGTGGTCATGTAACAGAATAACGTATAACGTGCCTTTGTCGTTGCAATCCAGAGCTATATTACTTCACAAGTACAGATTTCATGTGACTGTTGCCGTCTATATATTTTAACACTATGGGTTGCACAGATTCAAACAGTGCAACTGCATTATAGGCAAAATTACTAGAATGCTAAAGTCTATGAAAAAAATCCCTTTCTTCACAGGGTTCTATGTAGAATTTTTAGGGTTCCCCCAGAAAGACAAACTGAAGAATCCTTTAGGGGGCTTGATGGAAGGTTTTCTAAGTGTCTACCTCATTACTTGGCCAGTCTCTCTCCCAATTCAAATCAATACAGCTTAATTGGCATGACTCTGTCAAGTTCTACATCAGTATTGTACAAGCTTAAAAACCTACAACGGAGTGCTTTCCTTTCTTAGTACAACCTGTTTAACTATCCTGAAACCCCTGAGGAACCTCTTTTTGAAGAATACATAACACAAGATAACAACAGTCTATATCTATCTTTCTGTCTCTATCTACACCATGTCTCACATAGTTTACAAAACACCATGCCGGTCTTGACAGCATCCTGGGTTAGCGACATGTGCAGACTGATTTGAGCGAAGAGAGGTGATTATGGTGTGATGGGTCAGGTAGGTGTAGCCAACTGTGTGATAGATTCAGTCTCCATGGACCATGTTAGTCAAAATAATGTTTGTTTTAGATGTCTGCTGCTTCCATGAGCTGACTGACAGCAAAAGCCGTGGGATTGTTGCCAGGTCATTTCCCTGTAAGCGGGTCCTGCTCTGGTTTGCTTTTGTGTATAACAATGGCTGTAATTCCGAGAAGGAGGAGGAGAATGAGATAGAGAAGAATGAGAGGAATCCTTTGCCCTGTGTCATGTGATCTGAGTCATATACAGTTTTCCACGTTAATTGGTTAAATGGCAAGGGGAAGAAGAAAGCTCATTACATGAGCAGAATAGTAGCTTCATGCCTTAAAGCTCCTTGGATTCATTTGGCATTCAGTTCTCTCTGTCTCTCCCTCGCACAGCTGCCGTTCCCTTGTCATTTAGATCAACGTCTTTCGGGGTATGAGTCTCCTGGTCTGTCACTGGGAGTTGTAACAGATGTTCCTTCCCGTCAGATGCAGCGGAGAGAACTGATCTGACATCCGTTTTTAAGTTTATCGACTCTCTACAGACATTCAAATCTTCCCTACTTTTCACTATTTTGATTCACGGTGTCCTTTGTAACTCTGGAAAACATGTCCACATGACGCAGCTCTTCACAGGACCCTAAGTAATAATGTCTGATGCAGCCTATGTCGTAATTCATCTTCTCATCCAGTGATCAAGTGGTGTATGTTCTGGCTGCTGGCTCTTTCAGTGGGAAACTTTCCTTGGCTGTAATTTCACCTACATTTTGGTCAGAAAAGTACGCTGCCAATTTGGAGGTTTGGCTGTGCAGATGGGTTTTACTTTATATGGAAGAGAGAGGAAAAGCTTGTTTTTTTTTTTTCGCAGGGAGCGCATGTGGCCTTTCATGCTCCAGCTCTTGATTTCTTTATGTCTATTTTGTGGCATTAAATCCTCTGTCAACATGGTTTCAAATGTTAAAAAAGTCTGTCATACTAAAGATCAATGAGTTTAAGCTCTAGTGCGTAGGATTTTTTTTTTGTTAAAGCTGAACATTATATCATGCTTATTGAGTCAGGGGAGAAAATACCTTATGATATGATGTTCCTGAGCTGCCGTGAGTTGCCCTGACAGTGTTGTGATAGGAATTCACGTCAGGTGTGTCGGATTGGATTTGACAGGCCACGCATCATACTCCAGCACAGATAAGTCACTTGTCATCAAGCCCCTTCATGCGCTAAAAAAAGTGTGACTAAACAGTCATTGGCAGGAGTTGCAGCTAATGAGGAGCGAGAGTGTGTAAACAAAGCAAAAGGGCGTGAGAGAGTGTGTATGATATTATACTATAAGACCAACAAGGATTCGGGACTGGTGGGTTTTTACCTTTTTTCTTGTTGAACAGGTAAATCACCTATCTGTTCTCGATTTGGTGGGAAGCTACCGAACGGCAGATGATAGTAGGGCTGCACAATATATCGATATTATCGAAATATCGAAAAAATGTAAATATCACTATGTGCATATCGCAAAGGCTTGCGATAACTGAATGATTTTAGTACTTTTAGCACTTTTAAGTTTTAGGGTGACACAGATAGCAGAGAATGCTTTCTTTTCCTCAAAAGAACATGAAACATGTATGTTGGTTATGTGCATTTTTATATATATATATATATAATTTAAATTGATTTTACACACTTATAGCATCATTGTACCGCGTATCGCATTAAATTATCGCATATCACATTTTCCTTCGATATCGTGCAGACCTAGATGATAGTCAGCTGATTTATCCTTGTTGTGGAGTGTAGTGATGGTACTGTAGGTGTTGCTGAGTTTCTCACTCACTCGTATCCAGGAACAGGGAGTTTCTCGACCCTTCTACTCACCAGATATGTGTTTTTTTTTTATCCTCAGATGGTTATAAGAGGGTTATAATTCATTTACAAACATTGTCCAGTTTGTGCCAATTTTGTTTGACAGGTTGCAGAGCAAAAGCACACAAAATAGATAACAAAATACACAATCAACAAAAAAAACCATTGTAAACGAACAGGCATTGTACTTTTATTTTCTACACTATATTTTAGATAGCTAGCTTGAGTTAGCTGGTTAGTAACCTGCATCTAACAACATCTAACAGGAAACCCTTTTCCCGTCAAACAGTGCTTATATTTTAGCTAGCTAGTTACCGTGAGGTGGCAAGTTCAATCTGTAGGTTCTATGTTGTTTATGATTCAGCAGAATGAGCACAGTTACACTGTACAGGTTGACGATACACGGGCACCTCAACAGAAAATCCATCTACTGCTCGTTATTAAAATAAATATTCTGAAAATAGTTAGGGACTAGCATTAATCAAAAGAAATCAAGCTAACGAGTCCCCACTGTCTTTTCTTTATACAAGAGGTGCATCGATAACGATACTGGTATCGTGTATCGGTACGCTGCATGCTCATTTACTCGTTCTCATACATGTAAAAATGCTCAGTTACCAGCTAATGTTATAAAGAACAAGGCTAGAACAAGCCAAGTGCATGAACATGGATGTGTGCTTTTCATACGCACTATGTAATCTGGGAAAACCTAAACAGAACTAAACTAAAAACGAAACTGTTCCATGACGTCTCTGATTGATTAACACTAATCCTAATTTCAGTATCAGTATCATATATTATCGACATATACTAGTCCTCAATTTGAAACGAATGGTATTGGTGCATTCCTATTTTATAGTAAGTCATTTTAACATTTTTGGGCAAAACAAATCTGTGCCTTTGACTTAGTAGCTGTCAAACTGTCAATCACACATCGCAGCGCTGGTCAGGTCAGGGTGTCTGAAACGGACCACTCATATAACCAAAGATCGCCCCAGCAATCGTTCAGAATGAGCAGAGCTAAAAGCATGACTCTGTTGGGCCGAGGCTGATTGTGATCAGAGCCCCCTGTAGAGGATCCGGGGAGCAGAGTGCTGAAACTGAGCTCTCTTTGTGGACGGGACCCTGGGAGACAGTTCTGTTGCCTCTCAGATACAGGAAGTGCTGAAGTGAACCCGGTTTATTTCCAGCACGGGGCGATAGGGGAGCGATGATAGCACAGTACATTATTATGAAACGGGGAGTGAGATATAAAGAAAGGTGCTTTTGTTTGGTGTCCAGTCCTGATTCCCATGCACTGCATGTTCTTTGTCTTGTCCTTGCCCTTACATTATTTATTCTTAGATCTCTCAGTCAGCTCAAGAAGGGCGATTTTTACTCTAAATGTCATGCCGATGAATTTCATATAACTTGATGTAGTCTTCATTTCTTTGCTTCTATAACTCACAGCCAGTTTCTGCTGAGACCACCTTCTAGTCATGAATATTAAAAGGTATTGTCCGATATACAGTAACATCTAGTAGCTGACACACAGAAATTCAGAACCAAGTATGTCTAACTTGTACATGAAAAGGTAATGCAATCCTATGCCAATAATAATTTTGTAACCCTGATACTGTTCCAAAACTGAGCAGAAATACACTGATTCATTATTTAATGTCATGAAACTTTGAGCTACATCAAATATTTGCAGCCTTGCTGGCCCATGTGTGTTCTCAATGTTTTCTAGGCGGAAACAAGGAGTATAAGAAGTTGGGAAAACAAAATTCATACCGGTTATGGAGATACGGGGTACAAATGAAATGATTTGGTTTCATTTTGCAGCAGGATTGGCACATTACTCTAGGCTTTTCACTCATTTAGTGTTTGCTAGCTAATGTTAACTTCCTGTGGTCCCAGATTGTATACTACTGTACTAAATAGTTAGCCATCAAAATAGATCTCTGTTTGTTGCCTCCGATAGTGAAGTACTGTTTAGAACGGTGGTATACAGCCTCGCGAACTGCTTGCACTGCATATTAATTGTAGCCACGGGACAGTCACAGTGAGTATGCAAATTCATCTCTTTTGTCACCGCTAGACTGAACAATAGAACAATAGTTTTTTTTGTTGTTGTTTTTTTTTTAGAACATTAACCAGTGTGGTTTCTATAGCAGATCCTTTGTTGAAGTTTATCCAGTCACATGCATATATGTAAACTATTTAGCTGAAGGCAGCTCATCGGACCAGAGACAAGCTTCATGGAGAGAAACATTAATTCATTAATTCGGGCCTGATTATTGAACTGACAACTTGGCTCGTTTAAAGAAAAGTCGATGATGAAAACAGAACATTTAAAGACGACTAGACAGAGACGTATGCGATTGATCTCTGCTTCAGTTCAGAAAAGGTATCTCCTCGGTTCAAAGGTCAAAAGTGGTAACACAACGTACGAAACAAAACATAACCGCTCAAAAGGTCTTATTTCTAGCATTAATGATTAAACGTTAAAAAGTAGCTGTTGTTGACATTCAGTTATTCAAGGAATTTTATATAACTGACCTGCAGCCTCTGAGATAGCAATAGAACATATGTGCTGGCACTAAATACGTGGCTCTCTCGTTTCCCTAAATGGCTAAATGACTCCAAATAAAACTTGTATAAATAATCTGCCAGTAATTCAGTCTATTTTAGCACAGAAATGATCCTTACCATGCCAATACCTCACTGTATAAACAGCTAATAGCTGTCAGAAAATGCTTCTGACAGGAAAAACAACCCTTCTGAGGGTTGTGTTTGTGAGAGAGGAAGAGACAGTCGATCTGGCACCGTCAGCTAGATTGAGTCAAACAAGACCTCCGTCAGTAAGGTAAACGTCTTTACAGGATTAATGGCGTGAAACCGAGAAGCGCCTTTTTAGGCGTTAGGCATCACATTAGTCCGTGTGAGTGTATTTGGTCTGGTGAAAAGGAGGGGGGTCTCTGGCCTTGTTTGCCAGTGCCCTAGTCAAGGTCGGCGTGGGATGGCTCCACACTGATAGTGTCAGAGAGCTATGAGTGCCAGAGCTTTCAGCTAGACAGCTAGAGGAAATGTCTTTCCTCACACACAGACAGGAAGCTGAACATTGTCATTATCCCATTCTCTGTGTATTATCAACCTACACCTACCCCTGCTGAGGGCTGTTCCTAATGACTGTGTAATATTGTTGTCTGTTCAACAGGAGAGTATAAAAACACATGTTTAAACTTTTTTTTATTTGGCTCATTTCAGGATCAGAAAGGATCAAAAAAATGAAAAAGAAAAAAACCTGCACAGTAATTACAGTGTGTGTAAAGCCCACATGCTGCTCGTACTATTGGTTGTTTGGTAGATAGCGTTATCTTCAGTTCAGCAGCATTACAGAGGCAGAGGTCCAGCCTTTCTCGCTCTTTCTCTCTTTCTGTCTGCCAGAGCCACCTGGGATGCCCAATATTATCCTTCTGTTTCCTTTGACACTGTACAGCTGGCTTTTTACACCAGCAAAAATGTCCTCCATTATTCTAAACAACATTCCAGCACATTATCCAGGCCTGCATTTCAGTGTGCATCGTCAGTGTTTTGGTGCATAAAGGCTTAAAATATCTATTGTGTCATGCTGGGAAACACGTCCTTATCACCAGTCACCTATCTGCAGCCTGGACAAAGCCTTTCTCTGTCCCTGGAGGAAGTTCTTTTATTGGATCCTTCTAAAGAGCGACCTGACACTGACTTGTATCTGCTCATTGATTAGATCTAACCTCGGTTTAGCCCCGACACTTTTCTGCCTTCCGGATAGTCCACAGTCAAACCACACAAGTCTTCATCTCTGTGCATTGCTGTGAAAGAGTGGAAGAAAAGTAGCGATATGCTTCCTCTGTTTACTACAAGCCTGAGAAAACATTTATGGCATTCTGCTGGGCCAAGGAATGTCTTGTTTTGGAATGAGAGGACAATGGGTAACCTCTATGTTCAGGCAGCAGCACTCCTGGAGAAACGGGGTTGCGACTGTGGAATGTGGATTTCTATTTAGAAAAATGGAATGTGTTATACATTCGAGTCATTTTCTTTTCATAAATCAGAAATGACAAGAAGAGGAAATAACTGTCTTACCCCTTTACTCCTTATGTCATAACTTTACTTGCCCTACAACAAACTTGTACTGAATGTAACTGCAGCTTGTCAAGTGGGTGTCCATGCAGTTTTTCTTCAACAACTATGTTGTCCCCAGTCTAGAGAGGACTGCATTCTTCCTCAGCTCACAAGGGGCTGATGGGGGAGGATGCAGGAAGTGGCTCAATGGGTGACCACTGGGAGCCACGTATTTCAGACCCATCTTCCTGTGTGATAAATTTGAGATTTCCTCTGCTTTGGGGCCAGAGGAGCCTTCCATGTAGGCGGTTTGTTCATGGGTAGGGAGTCATTGATTTGAGCTGCGGTTACTCAGGGTCAGGGAAACTAAGAGCAGCTGCTCCGTTTTGCAACTAATCTGCTTACACTGCAGCCACTAATTGCACTGCAAATTATAAGTACGACATTTTGAAAGAAGTTGGGTCAGTGGTCATTAGGCACGACGCACGTCTTTTGCTTTCTGCTGCACAGAGGGAAATTCCCCATTCACTAAAAAAAAAAAGAAAAGAAAATGACAAAGACTCTTTCATAGAGCATATCACACAGTGTCTGGTGTGGGCTTTTTACAATTGCAACAAAATGGAGGGATGTCACTGTAGTAGTGCTTTAGTGAAGTATTTCCAAAACAATGGTCTAAAAGTCAACAAGCAGTGGAGACTTGTTTTGCTGAGGGTTTTCAGAAACATTAGGAGCTCCACTTGAGGTGAGGTGAGGTTTTGGTGGTTGCTGGAGCTATTTTTGGGACAGTGCCACGACTCGGAGAGTGATTGGAAGCCCTGTAACTGACCTCTACACTGTGATAAAGTAGCCTTCTCTCTCTCTCTCTCTCTCTCTCTCTCTCTCTCAGTTTCTTCTCTGTTTTTCCATCTCTCCTTCTTTCCTGTCACTGTGGTTGTGTCGGCAGAGGCAGTCCAAGAGGACAGGGGATGCGTCCTTTCCCAGATAGGGCCTGGTGGAAGTGGGTGAAAGGTCATGAATGAGTGGGTTTGGCATTTGGGAAGGGGGTGATGGTTGGGGGACTAGAGAGTGAGCGTGTCGCCTGGAGGAAGATGCCGCGACTGGCAGTGCTGTGTACTAGTTTCTCATTAAGAGTGTTTAAACAGTGTCAGCAGTCAGACCTTAAACACGCACTGCTTACTTTACCAAGAGGACACTAGGGGGTTCTGTACCACATTCATTTCCTGTAGTTAGCTCCTGGTTTATGTGTTTTACAGTGTGTCTGCCTCAGGTTATTACACAGATCCCTTATACATGTGGATGGCAGAAGAAAGCTTTGTATATTTCGTTCCCTGCCCCCATGAACCCGTGGTGACTCCAGGAATGGCGTGGGGCACATCCTGTCTCATATTTGATGAAGCAGATATCCCAGTAGTATTTATAAGCATGTCTTCTCTTCCCAGAGACAAGCTGGTATAGTGCTCTAATCACTGTCCCATGCGGGTACACCAGGCATATCTGAGCCACGCTGTTGTTGATGTAGATTTAAAAGGAAAGAAATAGAGTCTTCCTTTTGGGACTTGAATTTGCAAGATGTTATTCTTGGTATAGTGCAGCAGAAAGGTGTCAGTTTTGCTGAAAGGCAGACTTTGCCTTTGTGGATGGTGCTGCAATAGTAATTAAGAGAAGTCAGTAGAGGTCTTTTGGCATTTTTTTTTTTTTTTTTTTTTTTTTTTT
>CM040997.1:15154350-15187893 GCA_022985145.1 Pangasius djambal
TAGCTGCTAATGGGGATTTCTTTGATGAATCCAAAATTTGAGTATTTTTCTATGTTATGTTCATGTTTATGTTCATAAACTTTTTATTTAATAAAATATGTTTTCATAGTTTGTGTTGTCCCTTATTATCAATGCAAAATGCTCACTAACTAAAGAGGATTTATGCTGATATTGCCCAAAAACCCTATTTTGTTCAGGCATTTCCAAACTTTTGGAGGGCAGTGTATATTATAAGATTTTCACTAGTAGACATTTGGTATTAAGAACGCTCAGTAAAAAGGCTTTTAGGAAAAACTGTCAGTGGATATGTCAGTGCACACACAGCTATACAACTTTATACCACAGCGCTGTCATATTCTCTGATTGGTCAGAAGGTGTTGATTAATTTTCTATAACAGCACGGCTCTAACAGTAGTGCCAGCTGCAAGGAAAACCACAGGTTTCTATTAATACGCTCGTTCTAATACTTTGTCGGTTCTGTAGTAGGGACTAACACGGGGACGTCTATTCATTAAGTTTTCCCCTGCAGGAAAGTCATCAGAACATAGTGCACAGGAAGTAACTTGCTTTGTGGACGTTCCACAACATTAACTTAACTCTTAACTATAGACAGAAATTATGATGTGTTGTGTTTTAATAAATAAAAAATTGTAATTTCTGAGAAATTGCTGTGGTATAAGAGGAATAAAAACACTTTGGGACATTATAGGAAAATAATCAACTTTAGGATGTTAACATTAACTCTGCATCACACCACCACATTGCTGATTATTTTTCTATAACAATATGCCACTTTTTGATGTTTAATTGCTTTATCTGGATAGTAGAAGTGGCATACATGCCTCTGTCACCGCATCTCTAGATAATTCTGAATTATTTGCCATTGCAAAACTAGGTCAGTGGAGCAGAATGGAGGCCAATGAGAAAAATCTCTCAGATAACTTTAACCCCTCTAGTCCTGTGAAGCAGGACCTGGCTAATGCTGTTAGGATTTAAAGGTTTTAAAAAAAATTAAACGATCACTGAGTGAACAGCTTCAAACTAAAACTTCTTCTTGTTCATGTCGAGGGAAGGAAGAAACCTTAATTGCTTGTTACCGAGAGTTCTGGGAGCATAATGGCAATGCGTGGATGACCAGAGAATGGCCTTTGCTTGGTAATGTGCATATCAAACCCGCATAGTGAAGGGAAGGAATCGACACGGCTCACACTCTCTAACCAATTCACTTATATGCTTGTTATTATCACACTTGTCATCACTGATCGGTCACCTCCAATGCACACAAATGAAATAAGACAGGAAATGGTCAATATTTCCTCAGATCTGACAATTTGCCTTAATCTGCTTTGGACAAAATTGATTAAGGGGCAGGTACTGACTGATTAACCCTCCTCTTTGACACAGCCTTCTCAGAACTTTTACAGTGCTGTGAAGTATTTTCCTGATTTCTTCTATTTTGTACAAATTTGTCACACTTATTTGTTTCAGGTCTACAAACAAAAAAAGAGAACCCGAGTAGGCTCAAGGTACATGTTTTAATGATCATTTCATTTTTTTGAAGGAAAAAAGTTATCCAACACCAACTGGCTCTGTGTGAAAAAGTAATTCCCTCCTTAGTTACTCAGTCACCGTATTTCATTTAGAATAGTGTTTAGCCCTGTTTAATCTAAACATCAACAGAACAGACAGAACAATTCCAGCAATGTTAAGTGCACTATGCTGCGAAATTCCAAAAGAGATGAGAGAACGTTATTTAAATATATCAGTCTAGAAAGGGTTACAAAGCCATTTCTAAGGCTCTGGGACTCCAGCGAACTACAGTGAGAGCCATTATCTCCAAATGGAGAAAACTTGGAACAGTGGCGAATCTTCCCAGAAGTGGCCAGCCTACCAAAATTCCTCCAAGAGCGCAGCAACAACTCATCAAGGAAGTCACAAAATAACCCAGACAAACGTCTAAGGACCTGCAGAACTCGCTCGCCTCAGACAAGGTCAGTGTTCATGAGTCCACCATTAGAAAGAGACTGGGCAAAACTGATATTCATGGAAGAGATTCAAGGCAAAGACCACTTCTTAAAAAAGAGGAATGTAAAGGCTCAACTCACAGTTGCCAAAAAAAAAAAACACCTTGGTGACCCCTAAGCCCCTAATATTCTGTGGACTGATAAGTGGAGTTTGGAACATTTTAGAAGGCACCTGGCGTACAGGTAACAGCACATTCCACAATAAGAATATCATACAAACAGTCAAACATGGTGGTGGTAGTGTGATGGTGTGGGAATGCTTTGCTGCTTCAGGGCCATAATTGACAGAACTCTGCTCTCTACTAGAAGATCCTCAAGCGCTGAAGCGTTTATTGGGTTATGCAGCAAGACAAAGATTCGCAATTCTGTAAAGTCAAGTGGGTCAAAACTTTTCCACACTGCTCTCCAGTTATCGTAAGCATTCGGTTGCAGTTGTTGCTGTTAAAGGTTGTTAATAAGTTGTTAAGCTTATGTTTAGATGGCCATAACTTTTACACATAGGACATATAGGTTTTTTTCCGAACTGTTTTGTGTTTCCTCATGTTCACTTTGCCTTATATTGCATTTTGTATGAGGATCTGAAACCATTTAGTGTGACAAATATGCAAAAACAGAGGAAATCGGGGGGGACTTTTTCACAGTGCTGTATATTTGCAGGCAGTACATAAATGTCTTAAAATTAGTGTTTACATTTTCTTTTTGGTTTTATCTATGTTAAATCATGTTTGAACAGAGATGAACTGTTCTATTGTTCTAGTATTGCTAGCATGAGTTATGCTCTGTATTTTCTTTTTAACATTTCATATTACACCCCCAGGGACTAAACTTTTGCCTTCCTGTTCTTTGTGGCTGTATACAAGGGTCAATGTCTTCCTTCAACAGTTATTATGTACATAATGTGCATTAATAATAACTTAATGACGTCTTCAGCATTGGAATGAACCCCGTGTTTTGTGTGAAGGAACTGAATCTGTAAAAGGCATGGTGTGTAGTGGTGAAGCTGGGTCACAGTACTGACAGCTTTTGTTTTGTTCTCCCATTCTGCTGTGTGAGGGCTTTCTTGTTATGGGAACAGTCTGGGGCACATCGAGTGGGAGGATGTTACAGTGTTCAGTCACGCTGTTGGACTGCACAACTCGCAGGCCTTTTAATCAGCCAGAGCTACGGCCTTTATTTCTGCTCCTGGTGTTTCTCTTTTAATGGACAAGACTGTGCATGTGGCATGCTGATTTTTTTTTTCTAACTCTCATGCTATTAGATCTATTAGATATTAGATCAGATTTCATTATCTTTTCGGCATGTCTTTGGCTAGTTAGTTCTTAGTGTTAAATCACAATATGCCTTTCTGAGCTCATGTATCATATTTTTATTTTATGTTTCACAACACTGTCCTACTGCACATTTCATAAATAGAGAACTTTTCAATAATAACAAAAATGGACACATCATACATTTATTAGACAACCCACTGGGCAAGTGGAAGCTCCAGTATGCTGCCCAGTCCCATGTATTGTTGGCCATCTGCCTACAAAATGAGTTACTTGACACAATGGAATAACATACACTAGTTAGCTAGTTAAGTACATGAATACAGACTAAGAGTAACGAATGAGTTATTATCCTCCTCTAACAAAGTTTCTAATGTACCACATTGTGTTTGCAGTCTCAACAAAATAACTTGTAACAAGGGAGACTCAGAAGCAGAGCGAGGACCTGTTTCCAAGAAGTTTATTACAAAATGCAACAAACAAAGTAAAATCACAAACCAAATATCCAAAATGATAAGGTGCTCAGATGTCGAAACACAAACCATTGGGTTCAGCAAGTCCAAAGGTTAATCCAAAGACAAATCCAATAAACGCAGCAAGGGTTTGAAACATGTAAAGGCAATCAACAATAACAAGGCTTTAAATGTACTCAAACACAGGGAATGGCAAGACTTCACGATGAAATCAGGAAGTGAGTGGTAGCAGTTGTGCTAGTATTCTGGTGAGAGCGTGACTATGTAAACAGTCGTTGGCAGTGCTGCCGCAATACCATAATTTTGATATATTCCTTGCATGACTCTGCCCTTCCAAGTAAAATTAACTTGACTCATCATTTATGGGTGCAACAGCTGATCAGTATATAGTTGGCCTCTTTAAATAAAGGCTTGAATTTATTGAACGCTATATTTCAAACTATTTGCTACATTGTATTTTTGAAAAAGTGTTTTTCAGTAACTTGATACTTTTTGCAGCACTAGTGATGCTGCACTATCAAATTAAAACTACATGGCAGCAACTAGCTACATAAAGCTACCATAAATAGTTTATTTGTATATGTTGTCATTAATATCTGTACAGAACAGGACAACATACAGGACAGATTGCTTGTATGTGATGGCAACCCTATAAACCGTGATTTTATTTATCCTTTTGTCATCACATATTCATTATCATTATATTATAAGTATTTTGCTAAATGCTGTTCATTTATTATTTATTTATTTATTTATTTATTTATTTATTTTTTCTTCTTGATTTTCTCCCTAAAGAAGCCAAGCTAATTTAGTCTTGGCTAATACCCACCCATAAGTTAGGTCTCCCTTATCATACAACAGCTACCAATTAGAGAAGGTGAACGCTAGTGTCGCTGTGATTGATAGGTGAGAGAGAGTATGCCCCTTCCACCCAGAGAGGATGTCCAATTTTGCTCTCTTGGACTCCCGGTCACAGATGGTTGGGGCGTCGTCGGGATTTGAACTCGAGATCTCCGGACGAACACTTTTCAGTTGTGCCACTCGGGAGCCTGGATAAATTGTTTAACGCAGTTTTTTTTCGTATTCCCAGCCTTGCGATATATTTTTATCAGGAAAAACAGTTTATCATGATGGACTTGGCTTTGCCTTTGCCCTAGTCTTCTGTGTCCTCCTCTTATGTTACAGCGTCCATGGTTGTAGTATATCTGAGATCCTTATTTTAAAAAGCACTGACACAAGCCGTGAGAAAATGGAAATGGCCTTTTTGCCTGTAATCTCATCTAAGCTAAAATATCTAATTTGTGGCACTACTACATGAAGTTCATGAGTTCAGGGAAGAATTGTTCAGAAATTAGTTTTCTCCTTCACTTTCTTTCACTTCTAATTAGGGCTGAATGGCTTCTCTTGCCATAGTTCACAAGCATTAAATATCATTTCACTGTTGATGATGAAAGAAATTCAAAGGCTAAGCTTGATTGAACAAATTTAAAACAATGGAGAACTGTCACTGAGATGTAAAAGACCCTTACGAACAGAACTTATTCATTTCCCTAGACAGCTAAAATCATTAAGCACACATTTCCAGGAAAGGCAGTCTACTTATATTATGATTGGATGTGAATGCTGCTGTGCTTGAAGGCTTTGGGGAGTTCATGGACAGGAAGTCTGTAATTCTGCTTCGTTGAAAGTTGACATTGCCACCTCCAGAAAACCACATTGGCCTGCAGCCATTGTGCAGACTAGCGAACAACTCTGTATCTGCTTCTCTAGCCAAACTAGAGTCAGACATGAGTCAGAGACATGATTAATTTCACCAACATATAGTAATATCCTCTTCAGCTGAATATAGGGTCACTGCTTCCAATTGAAACCTGCTCTGTGTTTGAAAGTGCTTCCTCTGTCACTCATTCACTATTTACTGGTTAGAGCTTCATATAGGGCATAAATACAGTAAGTGAGACACTGGACCAAATTCATTCAACACTTATACCACACCAAATCATCGTGACCCACCTTTACATAAGCAGTTGGTTTGTTATAAATTACCTAGCAGCTTGAAATCAACTTTGTCGTTTGTGGACGGGTTTAAGACGTAGTGTTTTGCAATTACAGCATCAAGGACATCATAGGTGCCTTAACATATGCAATAACGCTGTCATCTGTTACGATGTTGATGTTGAAAGTTAAGCTAGTTAACTTTAAGCTAGATAAACCTCTTCGTTATAGGCAGCTCCTCGGTAAGAACATGACCTAGCTGTCTAGGTAGTTCCTTGATGTAGATTTTAGTCGAGCTACGTAGGTTTGTTAAATCAATATAAATTAGGCATATTTAGCTAACTAGCAAGCTGTTATATTTTTAGTTAGCACTCCAAGTTCACCGATGTCATTGTTAGTTACCTAGCGGCGATGAAATGGGCCCTTCAAAGACTGGCATTTCTGATCAGCTCCTCAGAACCATTATCCTTCCTATAACCATAACTATTGGCTTGGGAGAATGTCTGATTTGATAGAATATGATAAAAACAAAGACAAAACAAAACAAAAAAAAAACCAAAAGCACAACACAACTTTGTTAGGAGCCCAAGCACCAAAGGAAGATATTTTTATATGTTATAAGATGCTGTGAATGCATACAATCATGCATACAATGTGAAGTGAAGTCGAACTGATGATTGAGCTTTCAGATCTTGACTTTAATGATATGTATAAAACATTTTAGCTCCTAGCCTTCATCATGATTATTAATCCATTATAATGATTGCTGGCAGCGTGAACTTGTAGAGGAAAAAATAAAGGGAAGTACTACTTAAGCAAATAACCTACTAACTCCTTTTGCTTTAAAGATGAGGAGATGTTTCCTTTCCCACACTACTCCTCTATTTTAATGTAGCTATATTTATTAAATGAGTCATGCAACACTTAAAGCTGTCTTTCGAGAACACTTTTTGTGATCAGGAGTCATAAAGTGAGTTGGGTGGGTTTCAGCCTGGTTCATAATCACACACTAGGCAACAATGATGATGTGATGTTGGTGGAGTGTTAGTAGAAATTCATATTGACCAAAGCAGGAACACATGCCAGCAAAAGCAGCCATGAAAATAGAGCGATACAGAGCCAAAGAGAGACAGACCAAGGAGTGTGAGAAGAGAGTACATTGGCTTAGCTCAAACAGAGATGCTCTCCAAAGTGACAATCCATCGAGGCTTATCCTGTCTTCACATTGTGGCTGAAAGCATTCGTTTTTGTTATCAGAGGAAACCCCTGCCCATCTAAATAGAGCCTGCAGCTTAAAAAAGCATTCCATCACTAGTACAGTTAACACAGGTACACAGAGACACACAAAATGGAGGCACTCGGGTTTTACTCAACTTCATGAACACCCAAAGAAAACCAAAATCCTGACTTTTTTAAAATATGTAACCCAAGATTGATACACCCACTAGTCCTTAACTGTCAGCCAACATTCCAGTAAGAAGATCGAGACCATGGGGATGTGGCTGAAAATATTCCCACTCAGAAAAAAAAAGCAAAAATGATCCATTGGATAAATGCCTGGTTAAATTGTACAATATTATACCCTGACAGCAAGCCTGTTTGGGCCAGATGACCATGGGAGTCATGAAATAATCCTGGTAGTCGCATCAGCAGACTCTGATCACATCACATAAGTCAACACATATTAGAAAAGTGTAAAAAAAAAAAAAAAATCACAATAAATTTTTGCATTTTGATCGATTTCGATATTTATCAGGATTCACCAACACTGTCACGGTTTTCTTACAATAAATACAATAAATATTTAGTCAGACCTAAACACTACCTTACTGAGCTCCGAAACAAAACCATATTTCTATCATATTTCAGTGGAAACTGGCCTGAAATTCACAAAAGAAATACACTTTTATTTATCGAGCCTTCTACATAAAGCCCATGCAGACCACATGCTGTGCACAGGACAGCATATCTCTGCTGAGCTCTCCAAAATATAAGTATTTAAATCATTTTTAAACGAAAAAGATTAACTTGCACGTTCATTGCATATGTTTTTCGTCATTTAAAACGAACATTCTCCATCGTTGTTAAAAGAAAGTCGTGTTTTCTTTTAAAACCTTTGACAACATAATGTATTTTATCAAATTCATTTCATTTCTGGGTTTCCTGAAAGATCAGAAAAGTTCGCAGGACCCCATTTTGACTCGTGGCAGCTTCTCAGCTTCATACTAGATTCTGATAGGGTGTCCTGTTAACTTTTCGGATCTTTCCGGGAAACCCAAACATGAAGTAAATCTGATAAAATGCATTATGTTGTCAAAAGTTTGTGGGCACCAGACCATTAAACCAATACAGTGTGTGGCCTTCCCTGAACTGTTGCCCCAAAGTTGGAAGCACACAATTGTTTGGATTTCTTTGTATGCTGTAGCGTTACAAATTCTGGGTAGAAGAATTTGAAATGCTTGACGTGTCTCCTCTCATGTCTTACCACCCAGGCTAAGACTTGGCCTCATCTATCCTCTCAGAGAAATACAGGGTTTGGTTGAAATGTTTGATGTTCTTAAGGCAGTCCAAAGTAAATAAATGGAACACATTCGACGGAAGGGTGTATGTGTGTATGCTGCAGTAGAAAACTGAAGCTCTTCCAAATAGCCGGCTGATAACCAGCAGGGTTTGCATTCCAGAGTCGGTGCACCATGAGAACCACCTCTCAGAGCTCTGTATCCAGCCAAGACACTACTGCCACAGAGCATGCTTCAGCCAGCAACCATTTCTGAGGAGACGGTGTCGCTGCTTCCAGACTGCTTCCATGTTTGCAGCGCAGGTCTTCTCCTTTGCAGGTGTTTGGTTTCGTCTGCTGTGCATAGAGTCATTTTTCAGCTCCTGATTACGCAGCTTTTGACTGCTGGCTCTTCATCTACTGCACTTGTGTCAATATGCTGGGTGTACTGAACTTTGTTTGGATGTGGTAGAATCTGCTTGAAACCGAGTGTGCTGAGTCAATCGCGGCTTGGTTTTAATGCACTCTGTAATTAAAGGAAATCCGTCCTTGAGCATGTGTGTGTTTATGTGTGGGGGTTTGTGTTTGTGTTTGTAATAAGCAGGTTTTCTGGGAGCCGTAATCTCTGAGAGGACGTCCCTCTCTGGTTCTGTGCCTTTTTCTCGTGACTGAGGTCATGTAAATAATGGGCCATTGTTGCCTCGCTAGCTTCCAGTGAACACAAGGCCAGGCCGAGGGGAACACACTCCACCCCGGAAGACAGCCAGACGCATTCACCCAGCTGCGCCATCCTATCCAACGAGGGCCAATCAGAGGCCACTGTTCTCCCAGCCAAGCTGGTCTTTTGGAGCGAGCCCATCACAAGACACAGTTCTCCCAGCTGAAGCAGCAATGCAACATGGAAGCAACACAGCTGAGAAAAGAAGTCATGCAAGGGGTTGAGCTTAAATAAGGTTTATTTCTTCAGAGGCTTCTATAAAAACAAATTTGTTCATTTTATTTGGTGTATATGATGTTTTACTGATAAGATAATGGATGTAATTAATGAATATTGAGCAGGTATAAACATTTTTGAGTAGGGCTGCAACTTTGTTGTCTGTTCATTTGTTCATTCTTCATTTGTTTGTTTATTTATGTATGTATTTATTTACTTATTTATTAATAAGCTTTCTTTAGGAAAATATAAAAGTATCTTTACGTACAAATATATATGTTCTAGTCTTACTCACCTTCTACTAATGTAATGTTTTTTCCTCTATGACATGGCCTTGATTCATCGTATTGACAGGGAATGCTGCATCGAATTTGACTTCATTCATGAGTGATGTTGACTGATGCAACACAGTTCATCCTGGGGAACACAGGACCCTAATTATTTTAACGCTTTCAGCATGTTCGCTTCACATGACAAGCAGCGGAAGCTTGATTACGCACGATAGTATTAGACATCATCAGATATTTAGGGCTTTCCCATGTTATCAAAAACAGGAAAAGTGGGATTCATGCATCCCTAAACATTGAGAAAAATTGTTATGTCAGCTTCAAAAATGAATATATCGTTTTTATGTAAAATCATCAGTATGGAATTCAAGGTCTAGGCTCTAGCTAGAACTGTATCAAGAAGCTTTCAAAGGACTAGATTTATGACTGATATTGGGATTAGTTAGATTAGTTATATAACAAAATATCCGCCAGTCTTGCTAAATGTTTTAATTGGTTTAAGAAATAAAGGCATAGATATGTATACTTCCGATGTACCACAGACATTTGTAGTTCAGGTGTAGCCTTTTTATCTGGCAACGTTTTTATTATCATTGTAACTCATATCATTGATTAATTGTTGCGGAAAATGTTTTTCATGGATTCAGAACTTAACGTCTTCTTTGCGCTCAGCAAATTATTTCCACATTTTTTGTGCTTATTTCCAAACTTTATTTCCAGATGTCTGATTAATGAATTTAAAGAAGTCATGGGATAAACAGTCCTTCCTGAATTGAGTAGACTCGAACATTTTCCTATATTTGGACCTCAGTTATGTAACATGCTGAATTTTCCAAATAAAATGTGCCTATATATAAAAGAGCAGGGTTTTATTGGTGCTGAAGGGGTAGACCTCAAACCTACTGTACAGTTCTGTCCTCTAGGGGATCTTCAGAAACACATTAGGTATCTTTTTCTGGCCATAAGGTACAACCTAGTGCTTTTTTCATTGCCTTAAGATGAGGAACATAGTTAAAGCTTGTGCTGCTTTAGATATGTCTGGGTCGTTGAACTTTTCATTTTAATGTAATGGAAGTTATTTAGGCATGATTGGTATTACAACAGTGTCAGCAGAGATTTGCTTCAATTCTGGGTTGATATAAGGATTTGACTGAAATTCAGGGAGGCTTGAATTAGCCTGTGTTCTGGACGAATGAGCATTGTAATTAATATGCCAAAATAACAGAAAGGCCTGAGGCAGCTTACAAAGCGGTTAATGTTTACTTTGATGTTCAGAATGGTACACTGGTACATAGAAACCTGCTTATTTTGACTTCTTGTCAACAGTTATTATGCGTGAATGTAACAAATCTCAATTAGTTGCAAGAATTTTCATACGTTCCTGCTTCACAGACCCAGGGTTCCCGGATCTATCCTGAGTTCAGGTTCCTGTCTGTACGGAGTTTTGCATGCTCTCCCCGAGCCAATGTGGGTTTCCTCTGGATTCTCTGTTTTCCTCCCGCTGTCCCAAAAACACGCATGTAGGTGGACTGACTACACTAAATTGCCAGTAAGGGTGAATAAGTGTGTGAATGTGTGTGTGTGCATGATGACCCGTGATGGATTCGGGGTGAATACGCCCAGTTTGTACCCTGGGATTGGCTCCAAATCCACCGCGAACCTGACCAGGATCAAGCAGTTACTGAAGATGAATGAAAAAACACTTTTCATATTGATGTGTTGCGACTCCAGCACTTTTCTCCCCTCTTCAGATGAACAGTGGAAATGATTTTGCAGAATGATGTGTGACTGTGAAAGTTGTCACTGCAGCTTTAAGGCCAGCTCTGTTGCATGTCATTTACTGTCTGCAGACAGCCTCTGTCATGAGCCATAAATCTGTGCTCGTTTCAGAGTGCTCTTCCGTTCTTGTATCTTTCTGCCCACTCCTATCTAGGTCTTTAGCGTTTGAGTGATTCCAACTACCCAAGCTATCACTGGAACTTGATATGGTCCTGGCAATGGCTCATATATCCCTGGCATTTTCTGACTGGAGATTATGGCCTCGACCAGTCTATTAAGGTTATTTTTTATTGCTAGCATTTGCAGCTGCCCAAGCTTTGAGAGATATGGTGAGGCTTTTCACGTCCTAAAACAGACTATATAAGATTTGCAAAAAATCTTATATATTTTGTCAGTACTACTGTAGAACCTGTACGACCTAGATATTTTGCTATAATTTGCTATAGGATTAGATTTATAGCTCACATTATAGTACATACAGTACGCATAGTTCACACAGCTACTAGTTTTGGCTAGTTATGAAACAGACTGTAGACTCATCCCTGACTGGCCCTCTCCTTCAGTGTGTGCCTTTCGTAGGATGACTTGAAGGATAACTCTCTAGATTGAAGTTGTAGTGATTCAAACAGAATTTCTCAAGAGTGAAGGACTTTGCGTGGCTTTATAAGTAATCCCACCTGTGAATCCCATCTATGCTTTCCTTTGAACACAGACTCCACTTAACCACTTGTTTCATATTGAGAAGGTGTCCAGGGATTTGCATTTGATATTAAGTTGTAAGCTCTTGTGAAGTACATGTCAAGTAGGTTTTATTTTCTCAATGAACGCCCTCACCCTAGGGAGTAGCTAAGTAGAAGAGAAAAAATGTGTGTTTCATGGATCCTTGGATGTTATTTTGTTGTCAGGAACGTCATCGTTCGTTGTTTTTGGTGTCTGTTTTTTCTCTTGTTCAGACTTCCTGTCTCTCACCAGTTTTAATTCCAGCCATCAGTGCTTGTTTCCAGGCCTGTCTACAGTTAGACAGGCCTCGGGAGGATAAGATAGAGCTGGAAAGTCTGGGAGAAGCAGACTGAAACAGAAAAAGGAATGGGACAGGATAGTTCCAATGCCCCGAGACAGGAGGTGCCCCAGGAAGACTGGTTTGGAATTTGTTTTAGACTTTGTTGATTAATGGTGTATGCTGTTGTATGTCACTGATGCATATTCCTGGGCTATCAGGCTATCTGGTGTTAATGTCTTTAGGGTGAGCCAATATAGTCATCTTAAAAACACATTCCCTGTTAATAAAACCAAATTCATCTGAGAGGGACAATGGTTGGGAGGTGGTAGGGTACCAAATGATGAACATTATTATAACCTTTAAAAAGAGCTCTTCATTAGCTTTCAAATGTCACCAGCCATGCGCCTCTGCAGTCTTTGTTATCCAAGGAAGAAGCAGCAGAAGTAGAGCATTTTAGCCGACTTTGGAGCTCTACTTCCGGCTAAAATGATATTTCAGGTGTTGTCACAGAGCTCATTACGTTCCAATTCATCATTTTCAAAGTCCCCAGGTCAGAGATTACATTTGTTTATCAATTAATCGTGTGAGCACGGCCGCCGTGGCCGGCCTTGGTGTGCTCTACTGGGCTTGCCCTCTTGCCTCACTCTCATTGTCAACAAATGCTCGTGAACCGGTACTCAGCAGTATCTACCATTACTAGTGCTAGTTTGAAGCTAGCATATATAATATGTTATACAGTATGTATATACAGTATTTGACATATGTAGTCCAACAGAGTAAAAAAAATGTGTGTGCAATTTTTACGCAGTGTGTCCGCTGCCAGCTGTCTATTCTACGCATACTGGCATTGGTTATTGTTTCCCATTTTGGACACCATATTGGTAACATCATGACAGCACAATTTACCACCGGCATATAAAACAGACAAAGTGTGCTCTCTTTATATTTTAACTCTATGGGTTAAACCTAAAGTTTGTTAGGTTAGCAAAGTCATTCTATCATGAAACTCTGTATAAACGGGCACTTTCTTTTTGCTAACCCGTTGATAAATGATGCATTATACGCAGATTTTCACTATCAACACATACAACAGTTCTAAAAGTTTGATGTATGTCTACTCAAACTTTATTGTATCTTCTTACTCTTTTCCGTGAGTTGTACAGTATGTTCAGGATATGATGGTAGTCTCTCATTTGAAATTTGTTTTTGATGCTAAATAAACAACATCTCCACTCATTTCTTTAGTTTTCCAAATGGACTATATCAAAACTATTGGAATTTTGCAATTTATTTTCTTTCTTTATTTACTTTTCACTTGCTGGTCAGTGGTCATGACACCACTGAATGCCCTCCAGCACCATTTTGGTAATGTGTGATGAATTCTAACCTGAGTATTAACAGCACAGGCTTGAATTTAAGTTAAAAGGTGAGATGGAGTTAAAGAAATGACAGCGTGACTATGTGTCACTTGGGTACAATTAGGCAGTCTTTTCTGCTTAAAAGAAGGGTCAGAAAGCTGGAATAGAGATGTCCTCTTGGCATGTTTGAACGTTTGACAACCTGTGTTTCAGAGCAGAGGTTGTGTGTGTGTGTGTGTGCTATGGCTTGATGGTGAGCAGGGCCAGATGGGGCTTTCATAATGAAGCTGTCATGGAAGAGTGCAGGCAGTCGAAAGAGTGGACAGATGGACAGACACATGAGTCAGCCCAAAGCACAGCTGGACTGTAAACCTGTGTGAGCTGCAGCCTTTTGGAGAAGTTAAGGTATATGTCTTGAACTTATGAACTTGAACTTATAAGTTAATGGCTTTGCCGATAGAAAACAGATGAGGATCTGCCAGAGAAGTTTGGTGTCTGTATGGTCACAGGGTTAATGACTGGTTCACTAGTTAATGACTTACACCTGTGACCAGAACATTGTGTTTTCTAGTCCCTGGACTAACAGGAGTTCGCAGAAAACAGCTTGCAGCTAAAGGGGTATCAGTGCTACAGCCCTTAACCCCTAACTGTTGTGGGGTGACCTTGTATTTCCTTTTTTGTATAAGAAGTCGTGCAATATGCAAATTCCTATGTAGCCTGTCTAAAGGTACACATGTGGCACATGCCATTCAGTGGGCATAACAGTCAAGTTAATCTATGTTTATGGGTTTTTTTTAGCATTTTTCACAGGATCATTCCTTCTGAGGTACCTTCATCCAGCCAGTTTTTGAAGAAAGCGTACATATACACTATATGGCCAAATGTTTGTGTACCCCTGACCATCACACCCATATGTGGTTCTTCCCCAAACTATTGCCACAATGTTGGAAGCACACAGTTGTCTAGAATGTCTTTGTGTGATTTCTCTTCACTGGAACTAAGAGGCCCAAACCTGTTCCAGCATGACGATGTCCCTGTGCACAAAGCGAGCTCCATGAAGACATGGTGTGTGAAGGTTGGAGTGGAAGAACTCGAGTGTCCTGCACAGAGCCCTGACCTCAACCCCACTGAACACCTTTGGGATGAACTAGAACACCGACTGCACCCCAGACCTCCTCACCCAACATCAGCGCCTGATCTCACTAATGCTCTTGTAGCTGAATGAACGCAAATCCCCACAGCCATGCTCCAAAATCTAGTGGAAAGCCTTCCCAGAAGAGTGGAGCTCATTATAGGAGGAAATCTGGAATGAGATGTTCAGCAAGCACATATGGGTGTGATGGTCAGGTATCCACAAACTTTTGGACATAGTGTATCCTTGGCTATCCCACATATCCCATAATTTTGTGCGCCAGCAATCTGTCTATAAAAAAATGGTGTGAGAAAGCCAAGAGAGCAATTTTTGTGCAAACTTATCTGTATTGTTTTGATGAGAAATAGCTGGCATAGACACAGAACATTCATTCTGTTTCCCCAACAATACTTTATTCCATCTGTCCTAACAGAGTTTTGGAACTTCCACCCATTGGGACTTTGGGAATACCACCACGCCTATCTCAGTAACTTGGCAACGTGGTGATGCGCTGTATGCTGCTTTCAAAACAGATCTCAAACCCTTTCCTTACAGACACATTCATAGCTTTCGAAGCACTGCTTTCTAAGACAGCATGAGACAACAATGGCATCAAGATATCTATACAGCTGTCTTCTGTTTCTAAACTAAAGCTGTGTTTGAAACTTCTACTCACTACTGCCTACATTGGAAAACAGAGAATTAAGCATTGAAACAAAAATGTTTGTACACTACAATTAGTTGCAGATTGATTTCCATGGATACCAGTTAGCTTCATCTGATGGTCATTATTCTCTGTTCTGTTTAAACATCACTTTAATTCAGTCTCAGCTTGCTATTACAAAATAAGTTTGAGCTGTGTTTAACTAGCCAAAGTTGTGGATCATCCCTGATTTTTCTCTAAAAACAGAATGTTGATGACCCATGTAAGGATATTTTCTGGAAAATGTAGATACTACCCCTCCTGTCCACGCAAACAGCATTTTTTTGAAAAACAATTTGAAAACAATCACATGAACGCACGAGCCCAGTGATAGTATGTTATAATTAAGCAATATTGCACAAGCAAGAGTGGGGTTGAATGTAGGTACGGCTGCGATTCGGGCATAGCTAAACACAGTCGATATTCAGTAAATAACCACACGATTGCGAGTGCGATATTGCTTAAATGCAACAGTTTTAAACAAGAAATTAATCTCGAGTAACTGACATTTCAGATACAGTATGGTCAAAGGTTCTGTTTATTTTTGCTCCGCTAGCGGAAACAGATCCTGAAAAAGCTACACTCCCTTTATAGCCCATCGGCTAGCTGGCTAGCTAGCTCACAGTGATTTGTACATTGGTGTCCCTTTTTTCTTTTCATCTTCATCTGACAAGCTTTTACTTCTATATCCGCTGACGATGGCACTACCTCTACTGTAGCAACCATTTCAAACTATCACCAGAATTGGAATTTTATTTAGCGAACACAGACGAGCGGCGTGATACACACAGTGAAACGTCCCAGTGTGTTTATGCTAAATACAAGCACTGTTGGAACGCAGCGCGTCCAATCAGAGTAGTGGACTGGACCTAACTGTTGTATAAACTCTTATGTCAAACACGACATTTTAAGTTTAATGTTAAGAGCATGTGTATTGAGCGGTATAGTAGAAATAATTTCTGTTTAAAGAGCAGTTTGTACTGCGATGGAGCCAGGAGCAATACAGCGAATATCATATTCTGGCGCCTCCACATGAGGGTGCAGTAATAAAACAAAATGAAATTTAATTTCAAACACGTTATCAAATAAGAAATTACAAACCACAAAGTAACAGATTGGCCAGCGGCCATGATAAACTCATTCGTAACACGTAAAACCACAATGAGCGTGTGCAGGTTGACGCTGTGACGTTTTCAAAAACGTGGGTTTTTTTTCCTTCCACGTGAAAGCTGTGGCTGAGGGCGTTTTTGAAAAGCATTGTTTTCACTGACCCTAAATGGTATTTTCATGTGGCTGGGAGGCCAAGACAGAGAAAAATCTACATTTTCAAAAATATTTGTATATGTGTAGATGGGACCTCTTCATTCTTCATTTCACACTGGGCCTTAATTTGCTTTCTTTTCTGCACTAAACTCCTTAAAATACTTGCGCACATTGATTCTCACAACCCCAGCGTATCTTGTTACACTCGGCATTAATACACTTATGGATCATCACGCTGACAATATTGGATCAGTCGATTTGCAGTCATTCATCTTGCAGAAGCTTTTATCTCAAACGACAAGTAAGGTAGAGACCTTGAGATCACGCTTGGGATTTAAACCCAAACTTGCAGTTGCAGAACCCCAGAACTTCCTTTTCTTCTCATATTGATATTGCATCCTTACAGCTCTGGAGTTTATTTGGTGAACCAACGCAGAAAAATGATTTTAAAATCAAGACAAAAGTCTCCAGACATCCTCAACTTTTGCGAAGTCTCTCAAAAGGCAATCATATCTAATACTCAGGTGCAGAGCTGACGTGACTTTCTGTTGCACGAAGTATCACAGCTCGTGTGACTGTTTACATATTTCACACATTGTGTAAGGCTCAGATATGTTTATAAAACTCATCAATTTTCCTTATACAGGTCTGCTATTGTCAAAACATAATATAAAGATGAAAGGCTGAGGTTCACAGTTACAGTAAAATCAACAGCGCTGGTAGGCCTGGCGAGCTGGGAAGTTCTAGAGAAGGTGCCATCGCTCCATGTAGGGGATTAATAGGATTTCTCCTCTTATGTCCAAGCCAAACAATTAATCTCACTCCAGGGAGCTGGAAATCAAGATGGGTTTGTTTTGCATGAGGATTATTTACATTTACTCAGATGAGAAGCAGAGACATCGCGCTCCGGATTAGGCCACAGAAGAAGGGTTTCGACAGAGTATTTGTTTGCCATATTTTTATGGACTTGATATTTTGAATGTTACATCAAACGTAATTTGAAGTTGCAGCAAGCAAATCTTTTATGCATCCCAAAAGATGTTGTTTGTATGAAATTCTCCATGGAGACGTGTAGGGAGAATTCAAGTTTACAGACAGGTAGAGGATGTATTTTGAAGTGGAGGAAGCGCGTAGTGGAGAATGAGAAAAGGAGCTTTGTCGTAAAACAAGCGCATGCAAATTCCCAAATTTCCTTATTCAGCAATTTCCTCTTTGGTGTATCTGTATGAACTCACATTTGGTTGGTTGACTATAAATTTGAGTGAAACATGGAGTTAATTAATATCAGGAGCCAAATCACCAATAATTATAGCAAGTATCGTAAATAGAGTACTACATGTAATAACAATACATAAAAGTAAAATATACTGTATAAAATATATAAATTATAGATAATGATGTTTAGTTTCAATATGTAATTTATTGAATCAGAGACTTGGACAAGGATTTTCGTTAGCTCAGTTCAGTAATAGGTGACGCTGGACCTGGACGCTTTTCAACACTAAAACAGACACAGTTTTATCGAATTTGTTGTTTATTTGTCCAGGATGGAAACTGGGCTCAAATAAATCTGATTAAATCTAGAGTACTAAAATTAATACTGTATAAACTTAGCTTTGAATATCATTTACATAACTACCTGCAGGTGAGGCTGGAAAACGGTTCCATTTTGTAGTTAATTTTTTACCTTAAAAAGCTTTTTAAAGAAGCAGCACACTTCCATAACTATATGGCCAAAAGTTTATGGAGACCTGACCATCACACCCATATGTCTTCTCCAAACTGTTGCCACAAAGTTGGAAGCCCAGAGTTGTCTAGAATGTTTTTGTATTGTGTAGCTTTACTGGAACTAAGAGGCCCAAACCTGTTCCAGCATGACGATGCCCCTGTGCACAAAGCGAGCTCCATGAAGACATGGTGTGTGAAGGTTGGAGTGGAAGAACTCGAGTGTCCTGCACAGAGCCCTGACCTCAACCCCACTGAACACCTTTGGGATGAACTGGAACACCGACTGCACCCCAGACCTTCTCACCAACATCAGCGCCTGATCTCACTAATGCTCTTGTAGCTGAATGAACACAAATCCCCACAGCCACGCTCCAACATCTAGTGGAAAGCCTTCCCAGAAGAGTGGAGCTCATTATAACAGCAAAGAGGGGAATAAATCTGGAATGGGATGTTCATCAAGCACATATGGGTGTGATGGTCAGGTGTCCACAAACTTTTGGCCATATAGTGTATATGCACCTATGTTATAAAATTAATTTATGCAAAATCAAAGAATTAAACTATTGGTCCATCCTTTCCTCTTTTTGTTTTATTTTATTTCAGGTTTTTCAAGACTTTGGAAAAGAATATTTTTCGCAGCTTCACGATCAGTTACCTGGAACTTAGGCTTAAATTAGGGTGTGATTTGGGATATTAGAAATCAGATATATGAGAGTAAATCAAGGTGCACCATACACATATGACATATAAGAGACTAGTGGGCAGGAGCTTGCGTCTATGCAGCGGAGTCCAGTTCACCAATTCATCAATTGTTTTGTGAATCAGACACAGAGTCGTTCATATATCATTCTGGACGCTCAAATCTGTGCTCGGGCTAACATGTCCCTAATATGCTAATATAAGAACTTTTATAGCATTAGTCTAAACAGTCAGGACTGTCTTCAAAACATTGGTACCCTATATCTGTGTGTGCATCATTTAATTACTACTAATACCATCTCATATCTATATTTTAAGATGTTTTTTTTTTTTTGGAGCTCTGAGCTCTAAGTTTTGCCTCAAGACCATTTTCCTTTGGCTGACCTTCCATTTGTTTGTGATTATAGTGTGTGAGTTGGTCATGGAGGAGAACTTTTAATTGGTTCATGTTTCAGAAGACCTTCCATGCACTGTTTATTTTAAAACAAGCTACAGTGATATAGATCACCACTAGAGAGGGAGGGGTAATGGCTTCCTCCAACTCTTTTTCTTACCAGCTCTCTGCTTGGCTCTGCTTAATCATCCTTTCCCTTTTCTCACTTTCTCAAGGAATACCCAAGGGCACGGTTTGAGCACGCTACGCTAAAACTGACGACTGTGGCCCATTAATCCACGGTCATGTGCTTTCCCACACTTGTAGCGGGGTTGTTGGTCCTGAGCTATGGTTTGGGGGGATGGGGGAGGCAACGAACTGTTTCATATACTCCTCTCTCTCTCTCTCTCTCTCTCTCTCTCTCTTGCATGGAGTGGAGGAGGGGCAGGCTAGAATACTATCAAAGCGTAAGGACTCCCTCAACAGTGCTTTACACCAATGTTAACATTCAGGGTTGTGTCGTTCTTGCTGAGAAGAGGAGCAGATTTATACATATAGGCATGGCGTACAGGACGTATCCGCTCAGCATGCCGCAGGGCCTCGACCTCAGCTAGAGCTCCGAGCTGCAGCGTTAACGTCCGAAGACAGCCCCGGATTTTTATTATTGCAAGAGAGCAAAGAATGTTTTCATTCTGCTTGCATGTTTCGAGGAGGGGATTGATAAAAGCTACAGGCACTGCTATCAGATATCTGCTTGATTTCCTGTCTGCTCTGTACCCTGATGGTGTGTGTGTGTGCATGTGTGTGTGTGTGTGAGAGAGAGAGAGAGAGAGAGAGAGAGAGAGAGAGAGAGAGAGAGGTTGGGGTGTGGGGTGTGTGGTGTGGGCCGACAGCTTGTGACTGAGGGGTGGCGCTGTCTCATTAATCCTCTGTTTTCACACACAGCTGTTTCCTGTTGGGAATATGGACCAGGTCAGGGTGTGTGACACACAAACACACACACACACACACACACACACACACACACACACACACACACACACACACAAACATGGCTGGCTCTCATAGACAATGCTCAGTGAAATACCAAGGCCAACACGGTGAAAAAAAACTCAGGAAATAAAACTCAACACTGATTTTATTTAGCTTGTGCATTTGCAGTCTGGGTGCTCACAGAAGTTTTGAGAGCCTTTTTTTTTGGGAAACAAGTGGAAACTTCAAAGTTGTGCAACAAAAAATGAATCATCAGTAGATAAGTGGTTGGAAGGGGTGCTTGTGTGCTGACACATTGCTGACACTTTCTGGCTGTTATCTCTTTCTTTTTTTTATTGTATAAACTATAAGAAAAACGATGATACTTCTATCGTAAAACCTATGAAAGTACATGTCATGGCCATAGAGGTCTTTAAACCGTCTGTTTTCATTTGCAACTGTTCCAGCTAGAGTTCTGTAATTTATGAAGGATGTTATAGGATAACATGAACCTTTAAAATGTGTTACTAAAACGAATGAAAGCGCAAAGTAGAAGCTCGGTGATTGGGCTTAACATTCAGATGGAGCACGCTTGCTTCATGCAGGTTCCGTTCTTCTCATTTCAGTTTCTGCTATTAGGCAGTATATTGGAGAAGTGTTTAGCAAAATTCAGACAAAGATAGGAACATCCTGTTAGTTCAAGACTTTCCATTCCAAAATTAGAACAAGCTTATTATGCCTCTTTGTTTTTTTGGGGGGATTTTTTTCTCAGAAATAAGGGGACTTTTGCAAATAAAGGACAATGAAAGCATGGTTATTTATTTTAGTCCATTGCTACATGCGCAGGCTGTTTGGGGTTTTGAGTCAAGAAGTTATTTTGGAAGTGGCTCAATTGCATTAAGCAAAAGGATGTGTGATCGAATTGTTTTATACTGATTCTGAAATTATGAAATCGGGCCGAACTGATCTCACTGTGAAACTGCTGAGAACTATTTAAATGTTTAATGTCACCTCTTCTGCTGCATCTTTTAAAATGTTTTTGTGGTCATCTTTGTTACAGAGTGAATCAGTGAAGTATTTCCTGGACAACTTGGATCGGATTGGACAACTGGTGAGTCATGACACCTTCATTGCTTTATTAAATAGTCTTCTGATCTTTTCCAGTGCAATCGCAGCAGCACATTTTTCTGGTTCTGGTTCTTGTCAGACAGTGCCACATGAGGAGACATGTTGTCAAAATGGCCACGATTGGCATGTAGTTCTGTATACTGGTTAGGACCAGTAAAACTGATATGGGCAGGACAGTGAGCTCATGATGGAGCGTCACCACTTACTTTGAGATGATTGATCAATGATGTTGCAATGAATGAAGCACCAAAGTTTCTTAGATGCGCAGGAATCTGGTGCTATAGAAATGGAAATAATGTCAAAATGTATTTGTACTGATGAGTAATACAGGCACTATGGCTTTACTAATCTGTTGTTACCTATGAAGGCTACTGCTGGTAAGACTGTTAGCTTTGTATTCAGAAAGAGGAATGATGCGCAGCACTGGAGACCACACATTGGTCTTTCTGTGAAAATGGAGCAGACTTGGATATATTGCTAGATAGATCATTTTTGTTGTTGTTGTTGTTGTTGTCAGCTGCTGCTGAACAGAGTGAACTGTGTATTATTACTTTTTAATCCTCCCTTTTGATTTTTTTGTGTGTCTTAAAAAGAATTATCTCCCAAGTCTTCAGGACATCCTCCTGGCCCGGAAGGCCACCAAGGGCATAGTGGAGCATGACTTCATCATCAAAAAGATCCCCTTCAAGATGGTGGACGTAGGCGGTCAGCGCTCACAGAGGCAGAAGTGGTTCCAGTGCTTCGACGGCATCACCTCCATCCTCTTCATGGTCTCGTCCAGCGAGTACGACCAAGTGCTGATGGAGGACCGGCACACAAACCGCCTGGTCGAGTCCATGAACATTTTCGAGACCATCGTCAACAACAAGCTCTTCTCCAATGTCTCCATAATCCTATTCCTCAACAAGATGGACCTTCTGATGGAAAAGGTGGCCAAGGTGAGTATTAGCAAGCACTTCCCCGACTTCCGCGGAGACCCGCAGCGACTGGAGGACGTGCAGAATTACCTGGTGCAGTGCTTCAAGCGCAAGCGCCGCAACCGCAGCAAACCGCTGTTCCACCACTTCACCACGGCCATCGACACGGAGAACATCCGCTTCGTCTTCCATGCCGTTAAGGACACCATTCTGCAGGAGAACCTGAAAGACATCATGCTGCAGTGACTGAGAAACCAGCCTGCATGTGACAGGGCTTGACCACTGTAATTCTTATCACTGTGAGAGGAGACTGCCTTCCTGCACACCATTTCTACACTTTCAGATGAACAGATAGATGCAGTAGACAGTTGTGCATTACTGATTTATTGTCAGCTGATTGGAAAACAGACTCTTGTATGTGCTTCTGGCCCACTATGTACCACTATGTATAAGATGAGGCATCTGGGAACTGTGATTCGAAACTGTAGTACCTGTATATGAGCGTATTTGATGAAAAATAACACTGAGCTTTTGTGCGTCTGTGTGTATATGTGAATGTGTATGTGCATGTTTTGTGCCTGAGGAGAAAGAGACAGACGAGCAAGAAAGACGGTCTCACAGCATTGGCTTGCCGAGTCCACCCAGAGCCGACTCATTGTATGAAAAGACAAAGCGTTGGAGTTAGTCATCATAAAGTGAAATGAATTATCAACTTCCTGTCTGCTCGTAACCACGGCTGATCTAAGTGTCTTCCTCTGAAATAGATAAGGCCTCGTTAATAAAAGACGGCCTGGGACTTCGTCTGACAGCTCTCTTTGTCCCTGATTCAGAATGGCTGAAAGGAAAAACTTTTTATTTAACAGAGTTTGAACATCTCTTTACGGTTGCATTTTGCTATTTCTTCAAGGATGAAACTCCAAGCACTTCTGTTTCGAACTGGCTCTTTTACAAGTGTATACTTTCTTCAACAAGGACCAACCAAAAACTGATCTTCTGCACTAACATTTGAGTTACATTTGAGCCCCTGATTTTTCATATCACTGCAGTTTTGTATCCAAACCTATGGGGATCCTTAAGAAGTATTATATTTCAATTAAGCTGGAGATTTGTACAAATACATAAATTGATATTTTGTACATAGATTTACATGCCATTTTGCTTTTTTTTTTAGACACTTTAACAATTCCTACCACTTATAACTCTTTCTGGGTCACAAGTACTTTTGCTAGTTTGTGTCAGATCACTGGTAATATTTTTTTTTTTCAAGCATCACTAACTTCAGATGATTAAGGCACTGGTGCTAGTGTCTTGAAACTTCTGCACTACGTGTGTACTTTGTATTTTGGGATGTTACATAGACGTTTTCTGTGTTTTAATGGTTCAGTGCTGTGTATTACGTTTTATCTGACTAATCGGGGGGGAGAATCAGTCCAAGCAGGATTGTAGAAAAAGCGTCTGATCTTGGAGGAGGTGAAGCGTTTCTCCCATGGCTCTGACAGAAAACAACACTGATCTCATTTGACCAGCAGAGTTTCAGAGCTCCCCCACCGCTAGAACACTATGAACTCCTAGGGGGATTTGCAAACGTTGAGAAATCAGTAATGCGGAGGGATTGACTTTTTCCATGGCTGCTTTTTTTTTTTTCCCCCCTTCAGGCAGCCTGTGCTGACTCATGCACTCTGCAGAAACAGATCGACTCCTCCAAATAAGCCTTTTACACACAGGTGTTAGTTCTGCAGTGGGTTTTGCATAGAAGGCATGTAGGCATGTCCATTCCTCCTCCCTCCCCTCCCCCCGCTGTACTGGGTGCGAGTTATTTTGGCCCTTCTGTCCTGGCTATGAGGAAGAGAATGTGTATTGGGGATGATTTCTCATCAGCTTGTCCAATACAAGTTCAGGCTTGACAAACATTACATCCTCCCTCCTGTTCAGAAATCAGCAGTAGTCCATCTGCCCCTGATAAAATGTTCTCTGACCGGCCAGGAGGGGGTCCTGATGCATGCTGGCGAATGTGTGCTGTTGTTTCCGACTGTTCAAATATCTTCCCTTCCAAATCTTCCCAAAGCAAACAGCTCACACATCAAAGCCTTATTCATTTTAATTCACATGTATTTATTTTTTATTTTTCGTTGGTCAACATCTAAATTGTGCTTTCAAGAGAGAAAACTGTACTAATGAGTGTTTGGCCTAATGTCTAATTTAATAACCTTTTGAAGTAGAACGACTGTCAAACTAGCAGCCGACAAACACAGTCCTGTTGTTCCGCAGAGAGAATGACACATAATAAAAAAACTTTTTTAAAAAGTGTTTAAACTCATGCTCATAATTTTAATTAAATAAATAAAAATAAAATCAGTGTGCCATGTCAAGACGCAAATTGAAAGCTTTTTAAAGCTAGAATGGAATTTCAGACTGCTGATCATTTCTATTGCCTTGACAGTCTTTTCTGATAAATATACAATAATGGCTATCACTGGTAATAAGATCCACTTCCTTGGACTCATTAGCATTTTTATAATACTGTACTGTTTCTTTACAAATTGTGTGACTTCTGTATGTTTCCATTTTTTTTTTAAATTCCTGTAGTGACTGTAAAAATTGTGAACATTTCAGATTAACTGTAATGCTGTATATAAGAACTGTATAAATTCATTAAAAAAAAATGTCGAGTGCCATTTTTTTAACAGTCTATCCAGTACATACACGTGATACCTTAATCTATAAGCTATTACTACTTTTAAGGTTTTTTTTTTTTATAACCAAACCCTTTTGCAGAACTTTTTCCCAGACTTGTTGTGAGAGCCGCTTGGTCTTCATGATGCTGTTCGTTTAGGTATGTTCTCTGTCAAACTCTGGCTTTCCCGGAACAGATGTTTTTATATGAAGATTATGACACTTGCACACACAAGTCGACTTCGCTCAACTAATTCGGTGACCTCTGATGGTGACTACTGTAAGGGGTTCGCACCAAAGGGGGTAAATACTAATGCAGTCACACCTTGTAGGTGATTTTGCGTATGACTCTATATTGACTTTTCCTTCCACTTCAGTGTTATGTGCTATTTTGTGACTTAACATTCATGACACAACATTAAGTCCAATTCATCCAGGTTGTAACACTGCAGATTGTGAAAAATGGTCAAGGGGGCGAATATTTATACAAATACTTACTTATTTATTTATTCATTCATTCATCTTCAGAAACCGTTTTATCCTGGTCGGGATCACAGTGGATCCAGCTGCGGGTTCAACCTCTCAGGAAGGCTACAGTAACTCAAATAGCTACTCTTTACAACCGTGGTGAGCAGAAAAGCAAATCAGAACCACATGTTGAACCTTGAGGCGGTCGGGCAACGTTTTTCATTTCCATCTTATTATGCTGGCAGATAATTTTGCTTCTTTTTAGAAATAAATGCTTAAAATTAGCAAAATTAGCTGCCAATAAGACAACTTGAAATTAGTAAAAATGTCTAGAAATCGATTTAATAATCCTATATTTGGTTTATTGTAATCTTAAATTGGAAATATTAGATAAATCTGTATATATTCAAGATATTTTCTCTTGCTAAGATGGCATGTCTAGAAATAATAATGCATTAAAAGAAGCACATTAATATAAATCTAATATTTGAATCACATTCGAAACTACAGTCAGAGCCGTGATGCTTCAGAAAATGGATCAACACCTTCTGACCAATCAGAGTTGAGATCTGGACAGCGCTGTGGAAGAAATAAGTATAATATATATATATATATATATATATATATATATATATATATATATATATATATATATAATCATATATAATCATAAGATCAGTTTTTATCATTTTTACCCCTCATGAGCTGTTTGTCAGGGTCCAAATGCTGCTTCTTTCATTTTACCCTTAAAGGAAACATGTAAATTATTAGAAACATATAAATTATTTTCCTTATGTAAATCTGACGAAGGATTCTGAGTTTAAAATGGCAGATACTACAGTTATTTAGCATTAGTGACAGAAACCACATAGGCAAAGCTATTTGAGATGAATAACTTGGTGCGGTTTGAGGCAGGCATGTGATGAATTCAGCAGGCAGTTTTCTAGCATGGGAATTGGCCAATATAAATTTCCATTACATGGTAGCACAATGTGGACACTAAACGCTTTTTTTTTTTTTCTGATTGAATACATTTGAGGTAAGGGGGGAAGTTTTCTGGTCATATGATTGATGGTATGATAATTTTGCCCCACAAGAGAGATGGGCCCCTGCGTTTCCTGTGGCTCACTTTGAGTAGAAATCCAAACGGATGAATTACATAAGCTATGCAAGAGTTCAATTTTGAAAGACGCCCCTCCACCCACCTCCTGCCCCCCAGTCTTCACCCCAGGAGGACCGTATGTTCAGTGAAGTGGCATTTAAAATGCAGCGCTAAGATATATTCCACACAAAATGGCACCACTGCCAAGTGTGCACTCATGTCCTCATCTCCATACCCCTGATACCCCCATCCCCCCACACCCCCACAGGGATCTGTGCCACTTTTAATACGCAGTCAGTGAGGGCTGTTTTTTTTTCCCCCTCTGGATTTAACGTTAACATCTCTACATTAAATGTGTGCAATATGTTCATCTGGAAGCTTTACATTTGCAGCTTATTTGTTTTGACTTAAAGATCTGGCAGCTCTGGCTTTATTTATGGATTTATTAGGCAATCATTTAGGCAATTATTGTCATTTCACATATCTACATTTAACTTCGCCATAGACACAGGGGCCTGAATCCAGTAACACACACCTACACCTTTAACACTATATAAAGGACTGAGATGATGTTCACAATTGCCTCTTTCTTCATGCCAAGTTTGGCTTATTCCCATGAATGAATACTCACGAGTCTCGTGATACTCATGATACTCATGATCATCCTTGCATTTCCTCCAGGTTGCCTTTCGCTGGTCTTATAATGAACTCTGATATTTAGTTAATCAGCCATCAGTGTGAGCAGCAGCTGCTGTTGAGGATCTGCCAGAGGATTCAGCTGACTATAATAATGTGTGCTTTCAGTTTGCCATGAGGACGGTGAAGGAGAAAGGAACCATTTTTTTTTTTTACACGATGAACTTCTAGTCTGGAATACATGTCATGTTATTGGGAAGTATTAGGAAATCGCCTCCAGTGTGTGAGAATAGCGAATTAAACTTTTTGGGGACAAATGTGCCACCTGGTGAAGAAGACTGTAGCTACACCTCACATCTGCTTCAAGAAAAATGCATCCTCTGACTAACATGTGGAAATCACAGAAAAAATATAATTTATACAACCTCAACCTTGAATTTTGGTTTATGCACAAACCTCTACTCTTCTGTATCTAAGTTATCGGGGTGTAATGATTCACTCTGGCCATGATTTAATTCGATTTGTGATACTGGCTTCACGATTTGATTCAGTTTGATTCTCAGAATATTTTGAACAAAATTTGAATGAAGAAAAATGATGACTGAAAAGACTCCTTTTTTTATTTCTGAATCATAAGCAATGCAAAACAATGTGCCTTTTTTTTTAATCAAAAATTGCTATGAACATAAAAATGAGTTTTTTAAGATTTTTTTTTCTCCAAATATTTTGGAAACAAAATGTACTACAGGTTCATCATATTTTAAAAATAAATACATACATTTATAAATTCTCCCAAAAATTTGATTGCATAAACAAAGTCTCTGACCCAGCGAAAATGATTGACTGAAACATAATGAGCTCCGTTGCTGAGGTGTCATTTTAACTGGAAAAAGAGCTCCAAAGTCGGCTAAAATGCCCACCATCCACGTCTACTACTCAAAGCTACTGAAGAGCTCATTTTAACAGTTATAACGTGGATGTGTAACCATATAACCTATAATGTGTGTTGGTTGTTGTGTAATGCTATCGGTCACTAGATGATTCCCGGTAATGGCGAATGAAAGAATGTCATCACGTAACCAGCGTGATCTCTATATATTTTAACTCTATGGGTTGAGCAGATCGGGACAAACAGTGCAATTGTTCAAACAGTGCAACCGCATTAGATGCATAATTAACAGATTCATTAGATGCTGATTTCCACGATGTGAATTGCACATTTCCAGGATGCACATTGTCACGTTTTTGCATCGCGATGCATCGTGACACCATGAATCGTTACACCCCTAGTAAGTAATCTTTTAGAATTTTATAATCGTCTGAACCCGTCTCTTATCAATAAAAGCAAAGTGAAAACCACAGTAGCCTGTAGATTTTTTCTGCACTATTAATTCTAAACTTTGGAATGATCTTAGGCAAGTTTACGAGTGGCTTCTCATATTGAAAGGGGTAGAACTGAGATGTCTGCATTCTATTCACATGCATTCACACCAGATTACGGAAAGACTAGAGAGTTGGTTCTGTATCAGGGAACCGTTATGACCATGCCACCCACGAGCTCTCCATTTAGAGATCCCTTCTAGGCATAATAATAAAGATGCACTCAGATCAGCTTAACATACCACGTATATGCCACTCCACTATAACATAGAATTTTGTCTTACCTTCTTACCTTTCTTGCTAAACTAATCACCTATCCCCAGGCACACAAACTGATCTTACCTTCTGAGCTCTACAATCCCCTGCTGCTGTGCAGATTCCACTCCTGAGCTCCACAAGCCCTTGCTCCTGTCTATGCCATATATATTAACTAATTACAGTTTTTCCTCAGTCACGTTTCCTTTCCCAAGTTCGGGGTTCAATTCTGAGCTCAGGTTACTGTTCGCTTGGATTTCCTCCGGGGTTTCTGGTTTCTTGCCATCTCCAAATGTTGAAGAAAAATTGCCCGTGGTGTGAATGTGCACCAAGGTGTGTACGGGATCCTGTCCTGTGATGAACTGGAGTCCTATCCAGGGTGAATTCCTGTCTCACGCCCAGCGTTCCCGGAATAGGCTCCGGATCCACTGCAACGCAGAGATACCAGGATAAGCGGTTACTCAAAGTGAGTGAGTGAGTAAAAGCGTTTCTAATAACAGTATACCAGGTGTGCAAAAGATCATAAAACACTCGAAACCTCTTCCACATGTGCCGAAGCATACATACTCACTCACTAGATCACACTCAGCACATGGCTAGTACCCTTTTGATTGTTGCTTGAACACTGATCCAATAAATGCTGAGTATTTCTGTCAAAACTGAACATACGATTTATATAATGTAGACACTGCTGACAGGACAAACACAGATACAGTATCTTACACAAAATAGAGAAGAAAAGACATTTATTTCAGTATTTTAAATAAATTATTCCATACAGTGGAAAGACTCACAGAAGAGATATTCTGAAAAACACTCTAAAGTCTAAAGACATTAAAAATCCTCAGTGTTGGCAGAGTGGGGCCGTGCTACGGTTCAAAATGGAACCCAAAAAAAAAGGTAAATATGTGAGAAGAAATGTTACAGTATGTGATGGCCAAGTTTACCTGTAGTGATGTGGAGAACTCATTCCTGAACATCCATATTATTGACGTCCAGAAGACCGGTCCATCAGAACAGTCTAAAATATTCTTCTTCATTTGCCTTTTTCTTGTCCCGTGTTCACTCCTGTCCTCTCTTGCCATAGCACCACGGATCCAAACTCCTTTTTCTCTTGTAATTCCACGCTCATGTCCCTGTCTGATGCCTCCCTCTATCCCACTGCACTGGAAATCCTAGCACTGTAGTGTTCCCGTGTGCTTACGCTGTTACTCTAACGGTTTAGCCTACAACCATGAATGGATGTCAGACGTGCACTTTCAATTTTCAGCGTTCAAAAGTCCTGCTGGGGAAGTTACTCGCTGAAATCGCACATCGCACCGACGCTTTGGTTCCTACAAACACGATACTCATCTCTTTTTAACCTGCATGTAACAGTGAGGTGAGGATTGCATCTTTGCCATGACAGATGTAGTTAGTGTTCTGCAAAACGTGCTTTAGTCTTGCATTTATGAAAACGGTGAGAATCTGAAATAGTGCTGGGATCATTTGTGTTAACGTTGTGTGGTAGGAATCAGGAATCTGAGGCTACAGTGGACGAAACTGAATAAGTTTCATCACACCCAGATGTGTTCCTTCCCCAAACTGTTACCACAAAGTTAGAAGCACAAAATTGTACAGAACGTCTCTGTATGCTGTAGCTTTACAATTTCCCTTCACTGGAACTCAAACCTGTTCCAGCATGACGATGCTCCTGTGCACAAAGCGAGCTCCATGAAGACATGGTGTGTGAAGGTTGGAGTGGAAGAACTCGAGTGTCCTGCACAGAGCCCTGACCTCAACCCCACCGAACACCTTTGGGATGAACTGGAACACCGACTGCACCCCAGACCTCCTCACCTACTGTAACATCAGCGCCTGACCTCACTAATGCTCTTGTAGCTGAATGAACACAAATCCCCACAGCCACGCTCCAACATCTAGTGGAAAGCTTCCCAGAAGAGTGGAGCTCATTATAACAGCAAAAGGGGGAATAAATCTGGAATGGGATGTTCAGCAAGTACATATGGGTGTGATGGTCAGGTGTCCACAAACTTTTGGCCATATAGTGTATATGAGACTCCCTGTTTAAAAAAAGGGTTCATCCATTTTTAATTTTGAGCGCCTGCTGATCATAGCGCACCTTCCTTAAACAGGACATAAACAGTTCGATTAAAATACTACTTAACAACAACAACAACAACAATAATAATAATTTTATTTATTCATTGATTCATTAATTTTCCTTATTCATTTTTAATTTATTGATTTACTTTTTTCATTTTTGTATGAATAGGTATAGGTATATATTTATTTTATTTTATTTTATTTTATTTTATTTTCTTCTTTCTTTCTTTCTTTCTTTCTTTCTTTCTTGAAAGCAATTGTAACATGGCAAAGCAATTTCCCCCTGGGATTAATAAAGTTCTTTGAATCTTGAATCTTGAATTTTGTAAACCTGTGTTTAATCAGGGATGGAAGAATAAAAACCGTCTACGAACGGTCATCATCAGCACTTTTATTATATAAAATATTCACCTCTTTTATTATTCGTCTTCTCGCGCTGAAACACGTCGGCTCGCTCAGATCTCGCGACTTCCGGTCAGATACACTGATCTTTAACTACCTCATACACATGCTTCTTACCTAGATATCGCCCGTGTATATGGTATATAGATCGCAGAATCTGGACGCTGCGTCGCGCACAGGAAGTGAGAGCTTACTGGGAAAAACCAAGTTCACATAAAATAGGGGGGAGTTACTAACGAGATATGATTTTAGACCAGCATAATTTTCCTGCCATAGAGACATGAGTTATTATTAAAGTATTTTTATAAAGTGGTTTAATATAGAACTATTTATATATATTGAGTTTTGTGGATGTATACAGGACGCAGGTTGTCGTTGTTTGAGGTGGGTGAAGTCCGTTCCTCCCACATGGCACATTCCTTTTCTTCTCGCTAGGTGGCTCGCGCCGGCTGAACCGCACATGGTCCTGTAGCGGAGCGCGTTAAAAATCAGCGGTAACACATCAGTTCACCTCGATGAGAGACACGGAAGAAATGGAGGCTGAAGTAGAGTTTGATGAAGGCGAGGAGCCCTCATTCAGCGACCCCGAGGACTTTGTGGATGACATCAGTGATCAGGGTAAGGCTCTCCAGGAAACCAGCCGGCTTTATCCAGGCCCCGCCATCACGCACGCACGCACGCACGCACCGCATCTGACCCTAAAACCCGCATAAACACGGTTTATTTCTGTCCTGAACCTCAGATAGCTTTCCTAATCTGTTTCGGATGTCCAATGTTCAGCTATCTATCTAGCTAACGCAGCCATTTTCATTGTAGCTTAGGCCCCCCCTGGGCCGCATCCTAAATGACGCCATGTTGGACATGTAGCGCGCTACGTAGGGTGCGCGTGCCGTGACGTCCGGCTGCGTGTAGTGCACTTGTGTAGGGAGCATGTAGCTGTTTGGGATACAGCCCAACACCCTGAGACTCGCACTAGCTAACAGTCGCGCTGCTTGACTTAACATGGTTTCCTGAACTAAAATAGCTAAATATCTTCTCTTTAACGGGATATACAACTAGCTAGGCATTTTATTAAGCATGCTAGCTAACTACCTTCTCTTTAACCTGATATAAATTAGCTAGATATTTTATTAGACATGCTAGCAAGGCTAGCTAGAGACTTAGCACCCTGCCTAGTGTCAGTTAGATGCCTTATCTGCCATGAACAGGCAGCTAGACTTGTTTTTCCCTCCAATAATTGTACTGGGTTTAGTTTCTGCCTCTAATTTTTTCATTTTTGGGTTTGTTTGTTTTTGTTTGTTTTCGTTTGTTTGTTTACTCACTCTGACTGTTCCTGTTTTTATTAACAGCTTTGTCGTGTTCACTGAACTGAGCTCTCTTCAGTAAGCTAAAGCACGCTCAGATTGTCGCTAGGTGACGCCACGGACTCATTTGCCTATTATTAATGTATTCATCAGGATCATTTGCATATCAAATTGCAAATTAGGGTGCGTGAGGGAGGAAGGTTTTCACTTTGAGTATAATAAAGTAGAATTGAATAGAGTTTAATCAGAGAAGAAAATAATAGATTATAATGGATTACTTCTGGAAAGAAAGCTGCTTTGGTCATGGCCCAAACTCCACATTTACACGTTTATAAAACACTTTACTTTCTATCAGGAACGCAGACAGAAAGAACGAAGTGACAGTTTGTAGTTGTGAAGGAAACAGTTACTCGCTTTATTACAATCTCCAAGGAGAGAGTTTAAAACGAAGAGTAAAGAGGTGAGAGGGCGGGACAAACAGTGGTGATCTGTGATTGGTGGTTGGGGATACAGTGGTGATCAGTGATTGGTGGTTGGGGATCAGTGATTGGTGGTTGGGAAACGGTGGTGATCAGTGATTGGTGGTTGGGAAACGGTGGGGATCAGTGATTGGTGGTTGGGGAGACGGTGGGGATGGGCGATTGGTGGTTGGGGAGACGGTGGGGATGGGCGATTGGTGGTTGGGGA
>CM040997.1:15207044-15223007 GCA_022985145.1 Pangasius djambal
AGGTATTTCTGTTACTGCTGTGTGATGAAACAGTGTTTCTGAACATCTCCTCGGAACACCTTCGAAGGTTGTAATGTTTAAACAGGCGTCAAAAAAAGACGTTTCCTTAAAGCAAGGCAGTGCGCCTGACAGATTGGAGCTCGTGTTGGTTTTTCGTGGCATCTTTCCTTTCATCATTTGCATTCGTTTTCTGCTTTGATTTGAACATCGGTTCCCCTGGCAGCAAGCCGCTCTCGCTTCATTGCTACATCTCTCTTATTGTCAGTGTGCCATAGATGCTAGCATGTGTGCCCTTTTTTTAAAAAAAAAATCTCATTTATTTATTTATTTTTTTTTTTAGAAATGTCCATCTCTCAAGAGCTGGTCATGGATTGTGCACACGTTTTGCCTGTTCTGGTGGACTTAGCATTAAGCAAATGATTCCTGGTTGGAGTATTGTTACGTCTAAATGCAGGCTCAGCAGACATGGAGCGGTCTCAAAGCACAAATACTTGTCCAAGGCCCTTAAACAGTAGACAGTTCACTTTAGGCGCACTCTGAGTTGCTCTACAGCGCTTCCCAGAATTCTCCATACGTAGCGGACTGTGTTTGCCAGCATCACGTCATCCGTTGTGCCTTCGTCAGTGGACGTCCGTGGACGTCGGCTTCTCGGTCGGTCCGCGACACTTCCGGTGTTTTCGAATTCGTTAATGATGCGCTCGCCACGTTTCCTGTTAAAGTCCATCTCGACCTTGCGACAGCTTCTGATCCAGCCATGAGAATGATTTCAGTACGGTCTTCTTTTGTCAAAAATCCATTCGTAAAGGATATCTGAAAAAAAATATATATATATAATGTAAAGTAAGTATGAAATATTTTGCAAAAAAAAAAAAAAAAAAATGTTAATTTCCCCTATGTCCCTATGTATGGAGACTTTTGGGACACCATGCAGAATAAAGTAAGCTTGTTACAGGGACTTGGGAGAGATTTTATGTGGAAAGTTTTCGGGTTTCGGTTGCCGTCACGGTGTTTTTTTTTGCGTGTTGCATTTTGCACATGGAACAGTTCTCGCCCTGGATGAGAACGCCGTTTCTGAGGAACAGGAATGTGTTACGGTGAACCGCCGTACAGAGAGCAGGAGCGTTATGAAGCACAGTGTGACTGTAGTAGGTCAGAGGAGGAAGGTTTGTGTGTGTGTGTGTGTGTGTGTGTGTGTGTGTGTGTGTGTGGAAGCCTAAACCACCATCAGCAGCTGTAATAGAGGAGGCACTGCACCGGGTGCTAGCAGTGCCTTTTTTAAGATAAGATTTAAAAAGTTTACACAAACAAAAATAAATATGTATAATGTACAGGTATTTTTGTAAATGGATCAAATTTGAGATTTCTTTCTCATTTGCTAGTTAGCCGATGGGAAATCATTGAAAAGTATTCGATTAAGTGTCATGTAATTTTAAATCATAGGGGTTTTGTTTTAGTTCTGGCTGTATTAGCGAGATTTGTTTAGTTATTTTTCAATCATTTTCACTCTTGTTTTTTTTTTTGTCCTTCGATTCCAATAGTTTACAAAAAAAAAACAACAACGTCAATGCAGTTAAATGTCCGCACAGTATTTCCTGATGTTCTTGTGCCACAGTATTCACTGAAACGTTGACAGATAAATGACTGATACATGCTCGTTCGCTGGCTACTGTGAGATTTATATTAAAAAAATATTATTCTGAGATGATTCTCCGACATGATGGTTTTGTGTTTGCATGGAATATGTTCATTTCAAGGGAAATTGCTGTGCTCGCGATTGAAAAGGCGATGTGTATTTCTTAATGTTGCATCAACTGAAAAACATTCTCCAGTGTGCTGATCTCGAAAACAGTTTTGTATTTGGCTGGTGTTTTTTTTTTTTTTTTTTTTTTTTTTTATTTATTACACTTTAAGGACCTTTGTTATGCAACGTCAAAAGAACAAATAAAGCTTAATGCATGGTGCAAAACTCTGACTATGTCAAATATTTCTTGCCACAAAATGCATAAAAATTGCTGTTCAAGCTCTTTAAAATTATTTTTACACATATCCAGATTCTTTAGATTTTTTATTTTATTTTTTTTAAATGGCATAATGTACCGTATGTATTTTAATTTGATCGAAATATCAAATATTTAAAAGTAAATGGATTGTAAAATGAAAAAAAAAAAAAAAAACGATCAATCTCCCAATGTTCAGAATTTGTAACATTCATGTCTAAAATGTTTATTGAAGAAATTTTTTTTTTTGTTATAGAAAATATTATTTCTGAACATAAAAATGTACAGTTTGAGACTGTTGCACACACACACACACACACACACACACACACACAACCATCCCCTGACACGACTTTAAAACAAACAAACAAAAAAATAGTTTTTAAAAATCTCAGGAGTCTGACGCAAAAAATAATTTTTACATTATTTTTGTTATTTATTTTTTATTTTATGTAGAAAGTAAAGCTTAGGAACGACAAACAGTCTGCGCTACAGAGGTTTATGTTCATTTACAGTAATGATCTCAAGTGATTTGGAGATGATTTACATCTTATATTTCCCTAAAATGTAAACATTATGAAAGGGTTAAGCAGTCCAATGTGTAATATCTCCAATCCAGCTTTGGCTTTTTAACCCGTGACGGCGCAGTGTCTCAGCTGTACTTCATGACTGCTTCACTAGATGGCAGTGAAGCACTTCATTCATCCAATATTACCTTCTGAATCTGCCGCAGCACTGATGTCAATAAGATCTAATGGCTCCCATTAAATCAGACATTAAGTCTCTCCCTGAGCGTCTGCAAGCCACAAGTGAAATGTTTGATTCGGTTAAACATTCGGAGAGTTAATAGGTGCATTATGCATCATAAAATCATAGAATGGCACAAGCGTAAAGATGCTCAGGAGTAGTTTTGAAGCATTATTCAGGGACAGCGTTTACTCTATGAAAGTTTTAAACGCGGGCCTGGTTTTAGGACTAATAGTCGGATTCAGTTCAGTCCTGAGCGTTCTAGGCTGAAAGTCCTGTGTAGGAAACGTCTTAATCTGTCTGAGAAAGCAGCAGGTTGGTTTTTCAGTGCTCCCAGGTTTTGTGGTTGTCACACACACACACACACACACACACACACACACACACACACACACACACACACACACACACACACACAGGGTTGCTCCACAAGACAACCTGAGGCTGAGTTCTTTTGGCTGTCTAAAAGGTCAGGGGATGGAGCACCATGTTGAGAGGCCGTCTGGTGGAGACGGAAAATTCAAACCCAAAACCGGCAGCATTGCACTTCCAGCTTCTTGACTCCTACTCTTCTGATGATTCCTTTACATGCTAAAGGCATGTAAGATCACTACGACTTACAGAGTGTCTCAGGATTCCGTCTATATTTACTTTTGACAGGCATAAAGAGCAAAAACCTGACACTCGGACCAAACTGTTCCATGTGTTTTTTTTGTTTGTTTTTTATTTCCATGAAACTATAGATCCACGAAATATAAAACGCAAAAACCCAACTCTGCGTCCAAGCCATTCCACACACATTCTCCATAATGTGAAACCATCATTTCACCAACAGCAAACAGTTTCAATCAGTCAGGACTGGGAGAGTGTAAAATGATGATTGAGTGGTTGTGTCAGTCCAGAATGCAGACACATACGGCATGTCGGGGAGCAAGAGAGCTTTTTTGGCCAGGAGAGTTTCTATTAAAGGCCGCTCAGTTGCGTGTAATTTAAACTTGGAGACCTGCATTTTATTCGTTTTTGCATTAAGCTGCACAAATGCATTCTCACTGCGCTGAAGGATCGCATTTGCTCTTATCATACACTGAGAGCTAGAAGACGAGTTGCGAAGGAAGTTCATTTAAATGAAAGAAAGAACATTACCATTTGCAAGCCAGTAGCATGGTTATAAATCTATAAATCTAAGGGCTATGAAAGCAATTATTACTTAGGGTATTACTTAGAGTTTTTAGAGTATTGCATATTTTCTTGTTTTCAAGGCACTTACATTTGGGGTTTTTTTTGTTTGTTTTTTATTCTGAAGCATTGCTCTTAATTGACTTAATTACTCATCTCAGAGGCAGTTTGGCTTAATGAAGGTCTTTGATCATTTCGACTTTTAAAGAATATTTATCATCATATTCAACTTGTCATGTATGAAGACGCTTGTATGAACATTGCTTCCAACTCACTCCATCTCAGACAGCGAAAGAACTTTGTTAAAGCAATGTTACAACCCCGTGACCCTGTGCCGTCCTCATGCACTAAATGAAAGATTCTGTTAAGAACCTTTAAATCTCATTATTTACTCCTCAGGGTCATAAGCAATAATAAATTCTCCTCTCTATAGCAGTTTCTACGAAAAGAGAGATGACCTTCCCTCAGAACAAGAAGAATCGGTGCCTACATCTTGCCATCTATGTACTTATGAGGCCATTTCTTGCCTGTTTGTCAATATATATATGTATACGTGTATCACATCTGCGTTGTATCTGAGGTTTAGTGCCGTTAAAACCTGAACAAAACGTGTGCTTGTACCTGAATAGGCTACTTCCCCTGCTTTCACTGAGCTCCTGAATAAGGAAAGGTGCATCATTTATTGCAGGCTTCTTTGTATGTTCTTTTGTCTCTCTGTCTTAAGCGAACTGGGCGAACAAAAGTTACTCCTAACATTTCCATCATCTGATATGATTTGTAGATGATCGACATGCCATTCTCTACTCGTCTTTACTTTCCCCATCCCCATGCTCGGCTCTCGTGTTTCCTAAATGCTCATGGTGTCACCTTTAGGGACGGGGTGTTCATGTCCGGCACACAGGAGAGTGCCACTCGTCTTGCTTTTCAACATTACATTCAGGAATCGGACATTTCGGAGTCCTGACTTCTGATCTAGTTGCATTCCTGTATTTGTACTCCGCTATTTAATAAAACACGATGACGTAAATCTGTAATCAGTGCGCAGAGCATACATACAACCTCATTCGCTTATTGGGATGACGCAACTTTCCAACTTTCAGGCATTCTTGAGTATAGTGTGGGATTTAAACTCGTCTGTGTTGTAAGACTCCACCTGCTTTTGGTGATGATTTAGGAAATCTTCACACTCTCATCATGATTCAGCTCAAATTCACTTCACACAACTTTCTTCCCATGGACTTAAGCTAAACTTTTTAGGGCGTGATATAGGCAGTATCACACAACTGATATAACTGATGTTATAGCTAGATGTGTGTGTTATGGCTAAATGTGTTTGTTATAGCTAGTGTGTGTGTGTGTGTTATGGCTAAATGTGTTTGTTACAGCTAGTGTGTGTGTGTGTGTTATGGCTAAATGTGTTCTGTGCTTATGTTGCTTAGTGATTCTGATGCTAATGTGTTAATTGGTGCCGTATTTTTGTTAATCCTGTGAGAAGCAGTTAGCACTCGTGTGCCGCTCTGATGTCACAAGGGGACATTGCTAGCGCAGTTACAACGGTGTTTAATAGGAGAAAAAAATTCCGGGATCTTAAAAATAACGGCAAACCAGGCTTTGCTGTTAGCTCCTGAAAACAAAAGAGCAAGAGCTTCTTTTCTGGCTAGTTAGTGATCTGCGATCTCTGAAAGTTGAAGCTTTGGAACCTGATCTGTTTAATCAGAGGGTACAGATGAGGAGGCGAGACACCTGAACTAAAATACTAAAGCGCTGCTGCATCGCTCTCTTTAGGTAGAGATGACATGAAGCGCGGGCTAAAGCGAACTGGTGCCACTATCAGCGGGTAGTCGATAAAGTCGATAAACCAAAGTGAGAATAGAACAACATGTTTAAACAAATTTTTAAAAAAAAACCTGTTCAGATTTTCATTGCTAAAATCTAAAAATCCTAGACACTGAAGATTGCGTGTTAATATTTAAGATTAATATGCAGGTCATTCAGGGTGGATTTTTCCTTAAGCTAACTTTTTATCAACTTTCCACCAAAAACAAAATATTAGTATATGTGCTGAGTGTGAGAAAGTATAATGGTAAGATTGCTTTTTAATTATTTTTATTGGACTTGTTTTATATGTTGTTACTCGGGGTGTAACGATCGGACGATTTGGATTGGTGCATCTTTTTAAAAGGCAACAATTTGATTATTATTGACTACAATTGATTATAAATGGATTATTACTGAGTATAAATTGATTGTTACTGACTACAACCGATTATGAATTGAATTTATAAAACTTTCTCTTCTCTACATCATCATCATTCATGAATTAATGGTAGGACCCAGATTGATCCACATATTGATCAGAGGTTATTATATCGTATGGTATGGTATCATATTGCAGCAATTCTTCAAATATTAAATCGTTGCCTCAAGAATCAAAATCGTATCGTATGGTGTGGAAGCCTGAGGTTTACAGCTTTAAGTGTTACACTTGACTTATAGAGCTCTGACTGTTTAAAAAACCTCACATGGTTATATATGTATTATTTAAACAGTACTTAAACTGGACTGTGAATTTAAATGTCTCAGAGTTTTGCTCTGTGACTCAGTGTTATGCTCTCATACTGTATAGTTAAAGTAATAGTATGCACATGGGTTACTATAGAAGGAGGTGGTTGACATTTTAGCCTGCATAACATTTCAGAAGACTGAAATCTGTCCATCTCCCTCTGTATAGACAGATGGATTGCAGTTTTCAGCAATAGTCTGTGATATTGGAGACGTCGAGCCAGCTCAGCTCATTCTGGCCAGAGTGAGAGCTCAGTGTGTCAGTGTGATCCCACAGCGCTCTGTCATTGAATTAGAGCTGACGCTTAAGGCTGTAAGGAGCCCAGCAGATGTCAGCGTCACTACAATTTCGCTTTTAACCTAAAGAGAGCGTTTAATGGTAAAGACAATGTTAAACAAGGGGAAGGACACAGATGTATTTCAGAGGATCTGTGACACAAAATGGGCAGCTTGGTCCTTTTTTTATTCGAATAAATTCCTGACCTTAGGAGCGATGCCTTTATCGTCAGTGTCCTCTTGGAGGTCCATTAGCGATTACAGGTACATCTTGCATTGATCTCGAGAATGGAAGCTTGACATGAATCTCTTCCCTTGTCCCCTTGATCTCTACGCTGCAGTGAGTGCAGTTCTTTGACAGTACCCTTGACCCATGTGCCTGTGGCATTAGAGAACTGCCAGCTGCCACTTCCTGTCTCCAGGAAATGGCCCAGACTTCTGGATCCAGATGTGGCCTAACAGTAAATAACAGCTGAGCCAGGGTTAATCCTGGCACTAATTCAACTAAAGATCAAGGCATCAAGATCATTCATCAGAGTCATTTCCAATCAATAAATGGCTTCCACTAACAGCTGAATCAGACATTAAGCATCAGGGCAGGTGCTCAAAATGTATTATATTCAAATGATATTAATAGAATTATTTCAGGATCAATTTCTGTCAGGCTGTTAGAGAACAGGATCAGCAGTTTGTATAGTTTTGTCTTCCCTATTTTGAGGGGTCTTTCTGCACTATAGAACGAACAATATATATTAAATATCTTGAATAAAGAAAGACAGTGTGATACACATAATAAAATACATGGCCAATTGAAACACAACCTAACTTGGATCAAAATTCTAGCTACCAAACTAGATAATATACTGCCAAAGCAATAGCATTTAGCACACTTTAGGGGATAATCGAAGTCTGATCTATTTACGTAGCCTACCGCTTGATGAACAATTCCCTAATGAAGTGTATCACTATAAATTCAAGGTCAGGTGCAGCCGGCTAGGGCCTAATATCGTACTTAAATTATTATTCATTGAAAAGCATGCCTTTCCAACAAAAGAAAAAAAAATAAATAAATGAAAAAAAAGGGCTCCCTCAGCCACACCACCTTGCATGCATGAGGGCAAGATGATGCATAATCATCAAGGAAGTGATATTTAGAAAATATCTTAGAATCTAATACCTTAGAATCTATTCCCCACCATGCAATGGGAATTTAATCATCCATAGTTGAAGATTTGAATTGATTCTTGTTTTGAGAAACTGGAGGCACTAAAGATTAAGCTTATAGCAAGCTAGAGAGAAAAAAAGATAGAGATGAAGAATTATACCGTCCCCTCCAAAAGTATTGGAACAGCAAGGCAAATTCTATTGTTTTTGCTATACACTGAATACATTTGGGATTGAGATCAAAAGATGAACATGAGATGATAGATCAGAATTTCAGCTTTCATTTCATGAAATGCTGCTCAATTGGGTTAAGGTTTGGTGATTGACTTGGCCAGTCTAAAACCTTTCACTTTTTCCCATGACCTTTGTTTTGATGGTAGTGTGTTTTGGGTCATTGTCTTTCTGCATGATGAAGTTCCTACCAATTAGATCGGGTGCATTTCTCTGTAAATTGGCAGACAGAATGTTTCTGTAGACTTCTGAATTCATTCTGCTGCTACTATCATGAGTTACATCATCAATAACGATTAGTGAGTCCATTCCAGAAGCAGCCATGCAAGCCCAAGCCATGACACTACCTCCACCATGCTTGACTGATGAGCTGATGTTTTGGATCAAGAGCAGATCCATTCTTTCTCCACACTTTGGTCTTTCCATCACTTTGGTGGAGGTTAATCTTCGTTCCAGGGCTTTTGTGGCTCATCTCTGTATTTCTTTGCGAATTTCAATCTGGGCTTCTGACTCTTTCTGCTGATGAGTGGTTTGCATCTTGTGGTATGGCCTCTATATTGCTGCACTTGAAGTCTTCTTCGAATGGTGGATTGTGATACCTTGCTGTTAACAACTGCTGTTGTTTTCCTTGGCCAAGCTGTTTGATGTCTGTTTGTTAGTACACCAGTGGTTTCTTTCTTTTTCAGGACATTCTAAATTGTTGTTGCCAAGCCCAAGGCTCTGATTGATTTTTCCTCTTTTCTCCTTTCTTTTCTCCCATAGACAGCTCTCTGGTCTTCATGTTGTTTTATCCTTTTTAACAACAAATGCTGTCTTCACAGGCAAAACCCAGAGCCCTAACCAAGAGTAGACATTCAGAGCTATTAATTCTTTAAACACCTGGGCAACAAGAAACACCTCAGTCACATGTTCCAATATTTTTGATCACTTGAACAAATGAGTGGGTTCAAACAAAATGTGCCATGTTCTTGTTTAACACATCTAGATGTAAATATCATGAAATGAAACCTGAAATTCTGATCTATCATCTCATATTTTTCTTTTGATCTCAAACCCAAATGTATTTGTTGGCTAGCAAAAACAAAAGAATTGGCCTTGCCGTTCCAATACTTTCAGTGGGGACTGTATATCAGAAATCTTATTTTTACCCTCAGTTGTTTTTTTTTTTTTTTTTTTTTTTTACTAATTATATGCACAATGATTGCATGATAATATCTAGTAGCACATAATATAGGCAATATATTGTATAATATCTGACTACAAACCAGTATTTAGGAAGTTTGATTGGAGAGACCCAGCAAAGCTTTGTTTGTTGGAAATTTACTGCGCAAATATTGTTTATGGCCAACAGTCTTATCCTGATATTGCTTTTCTGTGCATGTTCTCCCCATGTCTGAATGTGTTTCCTCTGGGTGTCTCTGGTTTCCTCCAAGCTCCCAAAAATACATGCCAGTAGGTGGGTTGGTTACACCATGTTGCCACTAGGTGTGAATGTGATTGTGTCCATTGTGTCCAGAAAGCTGAATGGAAATTTCAGTTTGTAAGACAATGAACTGGGCAACAAACCAAGAAAATACTCAGCCAAGTTAGCAATAAGAGGGAATTTCTCTAACAATGCAATACACACTGGGCAGCAAAGTGGATATTAGTAGTATTATCTAAACATTTCTATTTCAATTCTATGAAAAATGATATGCAAGTGAGAAGTCTTCTTTCTCAGAAGGGAAGGAGATGGAGATGGTTCTCTTTGCCTGGGCTAAACGATGAACATTTTATAAGTTTTAAGTTATACTGAATAAGAAAAGCACAGTGACACAGTATGTCAGTCCAGACGTATAACAAATTGGGGAAGATATGGCCGAGATTCCATGAGGAGACAAATTGAAGTATTCCGTCTGGCGAATTATCTGCGGCCTGCCTTGAGTTTATCTAAAATTTAAAATCTAGAGTGTAATGTTATTGAAAAATCTGTGTGTGGATTCTGATGGGGAAGAAATATTTATCTATAATTACACCAGGAAGCTACACTACACTACTGAAAGAATCTTGAATATGGGCAAATTTACTTAATATTTCTATATTATAAATCAAGTATAATATTGTTCAGCCAACAAAGCAAGTCTTTGAGTAAAAATGTCTACAACTAGTTTAGTAATCTTAGATTTGGTTTATTTTCATTTTGTAACAGGAAATACTGGATATATTTGACTATTTTCAAGACATTTTCACTTGTTAAGATGACATTTTTGCAGTGTAGATATTATAGCTTTTTCTCATTGGAAAAACTGAGGTATAGTCTTGAAGAACGTCTATGATTGGGATAAAATTGACGAACTATTCACTTCTTTAGATATTCACAAATAAAGAGTTTCATTAAGGTAATCAAAATGGATTTTACTATTTAAACCATAGTAGTTGTATTATGCTAAGGTCATTTAGACTGCTTTCTTAATTAAACAGTCTTTATCACAAATAAACCTACATTTTTGTTGGCTATGACTGAACGCGATCAGTGTGTTAAATGTGGAATATGACTTCTGATATAATATTTATCATATTGGGCTAAAATCAACCAGTGGTATATTTGGGCTTATTGCTTTGACTACATAAGACGTAGTCTGCCCTTTTGGAGAAGTAGGTTAATCTGTGATTATATATAAATGCATACTGTATAAATGAATTTTTATATATTACTGTCAATTCCACTGTCAATTAAAAGGTGAATAAGAGTGTCTCAGGTGTTGGAGAATGAAATCGTTCACATAAGGGCTCCTGGAAGTGACATTCGTCTTGCTACTTATTATAACGATCTACAGTGCATCTGTCACTGGAACACATCCAAGTTGATTAAAAAATAACAACTAAACTCATCTTGCCTCTCAACATAGCTCTTTTTCCCAGGTAATGATGTCACCTTTTAGGGAAGATTTATGGGGTGACTGGTGTGGGGCAATGAATTAAAGTGAAGGACCCATATTGAGCTGCCATGTGGACCTTTATCTTTGTGTTTCCTCTTGCATGATTGGCCCAGATTGTTGATGAGCCTGCATAACCTGGGTTAATTTGTTTTAAAGCAATTATCTTACTCAAATATAAAAAAATTATTATTATTTTTTTTGTGTGCAAGATTTCGAGAATGGCATGCAGATCAATAGCCTTGAAAGTGACCACTGCCTGCAATTTCTCCTTCAACAGTAGGGACAATTTCCTTCAAGTCATGAGATCAGCATTATATTCACTTTCTACTCATAATGCTTGTAGGGTTAGAGGACATCATATGTGCTCTCATGTCCTGATTTATTACACGTTGCACTGTTAAGGTTAAAGGAGATAGGATCAAGGTTAAAAGAACAAAAATAATTACTGCTTAAAGGGAGAGTGGAGTTAATGGCCTAGTGTAGATGGGAAAGCTGTAAAGACTGTAGTTCCACATGGGAGAAACCCTGAGTTGTAAATAAACATCAAAAAATCAATGTATCAGTGTATCTTGAGATACAGTGAGCAGATCAGTCGATTTTCAATCTAAAGTTTGGTTCATTCAGAATGTGATGCCTCTATAATTCGTTATTACTTTTTAATTAGGCAAAAGTAAGAGTTTAAACTAAATAACCATGATTCCATGACCATATTATTCATTGTTACATTTTTCATTCGTTATATGTATTAATGTAATTAGTAATTATGTAATTATGTAATTAATGTAATTAGTGTAATGTAGGTTTATTTTACTGAAATCATCCATTAAAGGTACCCCATTCATTCATTCATCTTGAGTATTCATCTTCACGTGAATCTGGTCAGGGTCACTATGGATTCGGGAGCTTATACTGGGAAGATTGAACGTGAGGCAGCAATACAGTCCCCTCCGAAAGTATTGGAACAGCAAAGGCCAATTCTGCTGTTTGAACCCACCCATTTTTCAAGTGATCAACAATATTGGAATATGTGACCGAAAGGTGTTTCTTGTTGCCTACTGTAGGTGAGCCCTGTTAGATTGATTGTTTAAATAATTAATAGCCCTGAATGTCTACTCTTAGTTTGTGCCCTGAGTTTCGCATGTGAAGACTGTATTTGTTGTTAAAAAGGATAAACCAACATGAAGACCAGAGAGCTGTCTATTGGAGAAAAGCAAGCCATTCTGAAGCTGAAAAAAGAGGGAAAATCAATCAGAGCCATTGCACAAGCATTGGGCATAGCCAATAGAACAATTTGAAATGTCCTGAAAAAGAAGGAAACCACTGGTGTACTAACAACCAGGCAGCAAACAGGTCAGCCAACAGCGGTTGATGACAGAAAAGTTGTGAGAGCTGCGAAGAAAAGCCCCAAAACAGCAGTCAGTGATATCACCAACAACCTCCACAGGGCGGGGGTGAAGGTATCACACTACACCATTCAAAGAAGATTTTGAGAGCAGAAATATAGAGGCCATACCACAAGATGCAAACCATTCATCAGCTGTAAGAGTCAGAAGGCCAGACTGGAATTCACAAAGATATCCAGAGACGATCCACAAACGTTCTGGAACCAAGATGAACCTCCAGCAAAGTGAAGGAAAAGCTAAAGTGTGGGGAAAGAAAGGATCTGCTCATGATCCAAAACATACTGAGCTCATCGGTCAAGCATGGTGGAGGTAGTGTCATGGCTTGGGCTTGCATGGCTGCTTCTGGAATGGACTCACTAATCTTTATTGATGATGTAACTCATGATGGTAGCAGCATCATGAATTCAGAAGTCTACAGAAACATTCTGTCTGCCAATTTACAGAGAAATGCACCCGATCTAACTGGGAGGAACTTCTTCATGCAGCAAGACAATGACCAAAAAAAAGCACTGCCAACACAACAAATCACTTCATCTGGGCCTAGAAAAGCATCATAAAAGAAAAATGCAACAGTTTGGTGATGTCAGTGGGTCACCGGCTTAATGCAGTTATTGCAAGCGAGGGATATGCAGTCACATTAGCAAAATGGCTACTAATGATGTAACATTTGGCATTTGATCTTTTGTTTGCGAGCTACCTGAAAGTCATGGATTCTATTTATTTTGAAATCAATAAATGATGAAAGGGAGTCATAAAGCCTGTCAGACAGGCTGTAAAATAAAATGGACATAATTGAAATGAAGTAAAATGGACATATTTTGTATAAAATAACAAAGCATCAAGCCGAATCTATTGAGGTAAATGTAAGTTGCACTTAGCTTTAGCAGAACATTAAAACTGCCATTTGTCTTTGAGAATCACACACAGTCAAAGTCAGTTTAAACTTGTTTAACGCTTATGTTGACTACCCTATACCATCTATTGATTTTATAGCAACACTATTATAAAATCCATCCATCCATCCATCCATCCATCCATTTTCTGTACTGCTTATCCTACACAAGGTCACAGGGAGCCTACTCCAGGGACTCGGGGAACAAGGCAGGGGGACACTCTGGACGGGGTGACAACCCATCACAGGGCACAATCTCACACACACTCACAATTTGGAAATGCCAATCAGCTTACAAGACATGTCTTTGGACTGGGGGAAGAAACCAGAGTTCCCGGAGGAAACCACCAAGCGCAGACACAGGGCAGAGGCGGGAATCTCCCAACCCCAGAGGTGCAAAGCAACAGAGCTAACCACTAAGCCACCGTGCCACTATTATTAAACGTATAAATATAAAATCCCTTCACCTGATCGTGAATCTTTCTGATGGTAGTGTGAGATGGGGAGAATGTGGCTGGCTCTTACTTTATCACATTTTTGTTTCATAGTTGTCTTTTTCTCCTTTTCTATTTTACCATGATATGTTCACATCAAAAGTAACTGAGCATTCTCTCTGTAGTAGTATGACTTTATTTATTATATATTAATACTAAGCATTGAAACAAAAACATGAGCCAAAAACATAAAGATTATAATGAAAATTATAAATAAAAAAAAGAATATATATATATTTGCTTCTATTTTGCATTATTTTCTAATTTAATACAACCATTTCCATTACAAATTATATTACTGACAACAAACAACTTGAGTGAAAAGCAGAATCTTTGAAATATTTTACCATTTATATTTATTTTAACATTTTGAATTTCAGAGTTTCTTAGTATTTGGTTTGTCCCATTTTTGCTTTAATGACAGCGTGCTCTCGAGCTGGCATGGACTCCATAATTTTGTGCAAAATCTTATGCTCCATTTTAGATCAGATCCATCGGAGTGTCGTCTGAACAGGTGCTTCAGTAGAAGAGATTAGACATGAGGAAAATCTGACCTTTTTTACAAAGCAGTTAACATGATCAATATCACACATTTGCTTACATTTAAACAGGGACCTAGAAATAGTGCAGAATCTTGAATATTAAATATTCAAGATATTGAACATTTACATTCTTTGTTTTAGACATTTCAAAATTCTAAAACCGTCTGTTTATTTCCTATTTTAAATGAAAAAAGAAAATCCCAGAATTTCAGTGTGGTCTCAGAATTTTGGACTGTGTACAGTAGAACAAAAAATTAAATAAAAAATAATGAATTCTGTCATTTTGACCCATCAGAATATAAGATTTCATGTCACGCCAATTCTTAATAAGAATCATGACGACTAAGTCAGAAAAGCACATGCACTTGACATCTTCCAGATAAATGAGATGACATCATGTAGGTCCGGCATGATTTATTGTGGAAAGGGCAAACAGGGAGAGTGTATCAAAAAAGAAGTGTATATCACATGTACTGTATATCACATAAATAACTTGTGGAAAGTGTCACAGAAACCAGGTTGTAGTGAGTTCTTTTTTAGTGTGAAGCTAAAAAAATTATCCTTTGATTCCTTCAATGCAACACATTCCTTTAAACATATAATATACATTTAAATAAAAACATAAATTATAATTTAAATTGCTTGGGAATCTCCCATTAGTACTATGATGGTGTTTTAGGGCTTCATGGCATGCAGCTCGAAAGTCTTGAAAGTGACCACTGCCTGCAATTTCTCCTTCAACAGCAGAGACAATTTCCTTCAAGTTCATGTGGCTCTTTCTCCTAAATAAACATAATTTCTTGAGCAGTCATTTCCAAGTTCTAATACTACTAATAATAATCTGGTGCTGATGTGTCAGATTTGTAAAACTAAAGTATAACTTCACCAAGTCCCTCATTTTCACACACTAACGTTTATCCTTATTAAACGGCTTTATTATTGAAATATTATGACTTTATTCTCGCAATATCAGATATTAGGACACTTTTCTCATAATGCTATGACTTTTTACCTCAAAATATTACTACTTTATTCGTGAAATACTATGAATTTATTCTCAAAATATTTCATTACTTACAACCCATCCATTCATACCATTAACCATTATTCATTCTTTGTAACACGCACACACACACACACACACACACACACACACACACACACAATATCGTGGACAAATGTTTGTGGACACCTGACCATCACACCCAAATGTGGTTCTTCCTCAAACTCTTGCCACAAAGTTGGAAGCACAAAATTGTATCCTATTTTACAATACAAATACAAGACAATACAATTTTATAGGATGTCTTTGTATGGTGTAGCATTTCATTTTCATGTTCCAGCATGACGATGCCCCTGTGTACAAAGCGAGCTCCATGAAGACATGGTGTGTGAAGGTTGGAGTGGAAGAACTCGAGTGTCCTGCACAGAGCCCTGACCTCAACCCCACTGAACACCTTTGGGATGAACTGGAACACCGACTGCACCCCAGACCTCCTCACCAACATCAGCGCCTGATCTCACTAATGCTCTTGTAGCTGAATGAACACAAATCCCCACA
>CM040997.1:15223107-15260256 GCA_022985145.1 Pangasius djambal
AAAAGATGGGACTAAAGCTGGAATGGGATGTTCAACAAGCACATATGGGTGTTACTGGTCAGGTGTGGACACCTGACCAATAGTACTTTTGGCCATATAATATATTTTGTGGACGTTTAAGCAAGTAATCAGATGTGTATGGTTCCACTGTAAAATGGCTCTTACTGTTGCAATTCGCAGAGATGCCACAGTCATTACTTACTAATGACTATTTTATCGCTTGTGGACAGTTGAAATTGCCTACATTGCCTCACTCACTTTGTGTAGTCAGGCAGTAGTAATTTTCTTCCCATTATTTTTTTATAAGCTGCTTTATAGGAGTTTATTTTGGCCTGTTAGTTGGTATAATAGTGAAACCACGATTACATTACACTGGGATATAAATGTTCAGATGGAGAAAGAGAAAATTGGTCACTGTCTGTGTTGCAGCGCCACTAAAACCAAGAATTTACAGGCGGATGTCCATTCATAGGTCCTGTAAACCTAAGGAACCATCCTATGATTGCACTGCTTTTTCTAGCCATTATCCTTCAACTAGGTAATTATTCTTTGTCAATAAATTAGGGATCTGCTATGTATTTCAGAATCATAGAGAGGGGTATTTGTTGAGCTGTAAGACTCAATACAAATGCAGGATATGCTAAATGTGATTGAACTGAAATCATAGAAACCTTAGATCTTTAATCATGCTGAAGGCTTGATTGTGCAATAAGGTTAGTGACTCGTGAGCTTGACAATTTACTGGGGCAAGATGACATATGAAACATCACAAACATAATTGATAGATGTGTGCACTGTGTGGTGCATTCTCTCTTTTTCCAAGACCTGAAATGATTGTTTTTTTTTCCCTGAAAAAGAAAAGAACATCTAATAAAAAGTCTAAATAGTCAAAATTTGAAAGACTTATCTGCAATTTCTGAGACTGCTATTAGAGAAAAAAATGACTATTACTTCTGATTATAACAGAAGAGTCAAGATTCTGTGAGTATAATGGTTATGGAATTATAAAGCCTTCAGTGCATACACTCTAGGGTAAATTAAATTGGGTGTGATTCCCTATACTGAAATATATATTTAGCCAATTAGAGTTCTTCAACCTGTTCTTCTCCTCATGTATTAAATTAAATTCCACTACTAGTATATGGAAATTTACAAGCAAAAAAGAGTGCAATGGCTAGAAATTAGAAAGACCCAGGTGCCTTGAGGTTTAAAAAAATAGCCAAGTTAACAATTTGACAGACAAGCCATCATTGTTTTGTTCCAACACGGATCTTGGAATCGATACCCGAGCAAGTTGCAGGCAAAAAAAAATGCAGCGTAAGACATAAACAGCTGTCCACATCGTAAATGTAATTTCCTTAAGGGACAGACAGAAATCAAGTCGAATACTTGTTCAACATCTGTCAGCGTCATCTGGCACCAAGGTCAGTGTTTCATAAGTGTTGTAAATCTTAAAAATGTGGAGAAAGGCAAATCAGAAGAGATTACACTGTGTTAAAGACTATGATGCATGGCACGGCGATCAGAGGCTAAATGTCTTCTGCAGCAATAAATCCAAATTTGGGATTCATTCACAAGGTACCACTGTGTGAAAGAGAGCTTTATCAGGGCTACTGATTGCCAGGAGATTAATGCAGATGGTACCAAACGGATACAAATTCCACTGCTAAATACCATCTATGCCCAGGTCTCACTCCTTGTTCAGCAGATAACTTCACTTGGATATTATAAATTTAAAGCTAAAAATTCATTCTGAAGATTCTTTTGACACACTATAAGGTCATATAAGGTATGACCTTTTAGCATACAGTTGTGGAGAATGGATTCCCTTTTGAGTCTGTTTCTCTCAAGACTTCTACCTCATGTTGTCTCAGGGGTTTTTTTCCTTGCCACCGTCACCCCTGGCTTGCTCATTAGGGATCCAAATCTATGTCCAGATATCTTTAAAGCTGCTTTGTGACAATGTCCATTATTAAAAAACGCCTTCCAAGAAAAGCGTTCCAAGAGTGCTTATCATTAGTATAACCACACTGTGTGTCACTCCGCTCGTCTGTGTCCTCTGCGTAAAAATTTCACTTCCTAGTTCCCACTACGGTAGTGTTAGCGACATCATCAGTGAACATGGCAAACAATACTTTTCAGGAATATAACTGTTGACTTAAAGTAGGAAAGCTCGTCAGATGAAGATGAAGAGGAAGAAAGGACTCCAGTTTTATCGGATGCACCTTTAATGGGGATGTACAAATGAATTTGAGGTAGCTAGCGAGCTAGCCGACATGCTATAAAGTGACTGTGGTTTCTTTGGGATCTGTTTCTGTTAGATAATTTAAACAGAACATATGTGTATATTGTGTCTGAAATATCATTTTACTTGATATTAATTTCTTGTTTATAGAACTGTTGTATAAAAGTAATATCACACTCGCAGTCGTGTGGTTATACTGAATATTGGCATAGCTGTGATTACCTATGGCTAAATCCACAGCCGTGCCGATATTCATTATAACTACACTCTTGCTCAAGCGATATTGCTTAAATATAAATAACAAGTATAACTTAATGCCAACGGCATCAACAAGGATGCCTCTGTTTACTCCTTTCAGACATTTGTCCTTGCTGGGACCTTGAGCGTGTTTGGATCATTTCCAAAGTCTAATCAGTGCTGGTAACAAAAAGGATTCCAAATAAATCCAAACTTTCAGCCACTCCTTCTTGAGTTATCATGCAAATGATAGTCTTGGATGGATGGACGGACAACTGGAATATGTAATAGTCCTAAAAATTGAATTCCAAGAATGTTAATAATGTGAACATAAAGATTTTGGATCACTTATTCCTTGTACACTGGAGCAGGTGATTTAGACTGGAGTATTAATGAGCAGGTGAGATGGACAAACCACCCCATGAGACAACCCTTTATGTATCTGTTAACTACACGAATCTGACGTTTTAAGGTGTGCTATTCACCTAAATTCTGTATTTTTTAACTCCTAAAAAACATACAGGTGGCACATTGGCACAGTAGGTAGCTTTACTGACTTACAGCTCCAGGATCCCTGGTTCAGTCCTGACCTCAGGTTACTGTCTGCTTGGATTTTTGCATATTTGCCTCATGTCTGCATCAGTTTCTTCTGGGTTCTCTGGTTTCCTCCCACCTCTTAAAACCATGTAAGTGGATTGGCTACCCAGGATAGGTTCCAGATCATCCAGGATAAAGCACTTACTGAAAATTAATGAATGAAAAACCGCTTTCAAGTTTTAAGGATATGGGGCAGTTCGAACACAGAAAATACAGCGGAAGAGCCAAAAAACTGTCCTCAACTGATTAATAATCCTTTGAGAAAATCTCCTAAAGGGACAGAAGAAATTCAGTCAGATGCTTTTTCACTATCTGGCACCGAGTTATTTGGCACCTGAGTCAGTGATTCACTGAGAGAAGAAGTCTTATGAGAAGTGGCCATTTACTTTGCCTCAAAAAAGAAACTTTTTGAGGCAAAATGAAAGATATTGCATTGCAGGAAAACTATAAATCATGACAGGACAAGCAGAGGCACAAAATTTAATGAATTCAAATTTGCGAGTTTTGACTGGGGTGACACCTGAGAATAGCGTTGCTGCCTCACAGTTCTGGGTTTTGATCCTGACTCTGTATGAACGCTCTCCCCATGTTTTCCTCTCACCTCAAAAACAAGCCACTAGGTTAATTAGCTACTCTAAATTGCCCCTTGATGTTTATAAGCGTGCAAATGTGTGTGTGTGTGTGTGTGTGAGAGATGCTCTGTGATAGACTAGCGCACTGTCCGAGAAGTATCCCTGACCTTGCGCCCAGTATTCCTGGGATAGGCTCCAGATCTACCGTGACCCTGGCCATGATAAAGAGGTTATGAATGGTTTTGAATTCTCAACAACATGGCACAACAAAGGTTGGCTAGAAATATCTGGATTGACATCTGCAGGTTTCTGTGAAGCACAGCGACAGCTCAGCCATGTTTGCGATGCAGTTCAGCCAAAGCTTTAGGGTATTTAGTGAAAAAAAGCTGAAATGATTAATGCTGTTAAATCCAAAAAGATTCATTTTGATTCATTATTCTGCACTTCTGGGAAAACAACTGATTATGATATAATAGCAATAACGCAATTTCAGTTGTGCGGCCAAACAAATCTCTATTTTTTATATATCAGGTGGAGTTTTATTATTATTTGGCACGACACTGTAGTTCTGGGTTGTTTCCTGTTTAAAAAACCCATTATAATTCATATGTTAGGTCAATGAGAGAAAAGGTCGCAATGGTGCATTGAATACTGTCTCAAATGTCACAACAAGCTGGGTAGAAGCCCAACAATATGCAGATGGCATGATTTAAACCACTGCACTGTGGCCCACATGCATTGTTGTTGTTGTGCTCTTGTGTGTGTGTGTGTGTGTGTGTGTGTGTGTGCATGTGTGTATTGTTGAATGCTGTGTGATAAATTCCTTGTACATGCAAATAAAGTGATTAAAATGAAAAGTGATTCTGATTCTGATGCAGAAACAGCAGGACCCTAGATCCACCTATAACCACCCCAGATCTACTGACCTTTAACCCCATAGATCACCTGTTTGATGCCCTGAATCACAGGTTCCGGTGCTGAATTGTTGTTTTCTTCTTGTTATTTTTTTTTATGTGTCCATTTTTCTTCCAAGAAGGTTGGAATTTCAGAGCGTGTTTCAGATCAACCATATATATTAAATAACTAACTTTTGAAACATACTCTTGAAAGTTTGCTTTTCTTTTTACTAATCACAGGTTGGAGATTGACATGCTTGAATAAATCTCTCATTCAAGCTCTGTCAAGATTACATACATGGAATAAGCAAAGTGCATAACTGAAATGACTTAAATATCATTTAGTAATACTTCCAGTGTATGGAAAAGCAGAATACTTGCTCTGCCAGGGTCTGTAAGTTCTGCCATTTTTCACATCAATAGCTTATGCAGTTTTTGCCTAAATGAGGACATATCTTGGAATTATGTTTTCCATTAGCAGGAATTTCTCTCACTCATGCAAGCTAGTTTCATAACACTTGTGAAAAATGCACTCTTAAGTTCAATCTGTATCTAATGTGTAAACGGGGCTAAATTTAAAATTTGCCATATAATTTAAGCAGATTCTCATTAATAAAGACATCTAGTTCTGTCCCTATGCTTTGCAAAGACAAATGTAATTAGCATTGATTATAAGCCAATCAAATCTCATTCTTCAGACATGCTGATATGCACTGACGGGCAAAATTTAATGAATTTATTAGCATGAATATGAGGTATAATTGCAGCACTAGGGGAAAAAATCCTCAGCTGAAGAGAGTAAAATGTTCCTGAGAGACAAAAATCATTTCCTGTTTTTCCTCCCACAAAATAGCTGCGCTAAACGTTTGAATGAGCCCTTAAGGGGTTGAAACACATCAGTATATAATCACAGCACTCATAAAATTCTATTTTGTCGCCTTTCAGTAGTCATTGGTACTTGAGCTTTTTATATCTTTCGTCCATATTTCTGAAAAAAGAAAAAGGTTCCTCCACAATGGGTTTTCTACAAGACTGAAATCTATTGTCTTAATGTGACAAAAAAAAAAGAAGACTTTGTTGTAAGGAAAACATTGCGAGATCATTTACAAAGACTGGACTTATGTAATATTTCTTATGAGACTCACTATTGACTTTTTAAATCAGCAGTTAGATACAAATTAAATTACCTTGTGCTTAATCTCCTTGTTACAGCTGCAAGGTTGAACTGGAATAAGCATGCTACACCACTGGCTTGAATTGTCTAACGTTTCTCATTTAATATGTAAAATATGTAATCACAGTCAAGGACAATTAATTTGCACAAACAAGACTATTGTAAACAGTGCAAAGTATTTTATATATTCCGATGCTGCTGCTAATATCCTATATACAACTACAGCTGGTAAAACTACAAAAATGGATTAACTAACACTGATTCAAACATTTACATATTTTATAGGAATTTCAGAAAACATGCCCATAGTGGACAATGCAGTGTAATCATGTTGTAGCTTTTAGGATGTTTTCACCATAGATTAAATGTTGTAGTATTTGCTTGCTCTCTTTTGACTAAAAATGATTAGTCATTTATGCACAGTTGTGTCCGTGGTGGCACCACAAGATGATGAGTTTAAATTACATGTCGCCAAATCATAATTCATATCCAATGCACACTGACAGTTTTCCATTTTTTGAACAACTAAAGTGTGAGAGGGGAACAAAGTAATTATGGTTAATGCTCTTAGTTAATCATGCTCACATCAAAACCTTCCCACACGTCCAGTTCCATAGCCATATTTCATTGAATGCTGAAGAGCAAACTTCAGCCATGTTATACCACAGGTGATAAGTTCTCTATCGACAGGCTTTTGAGGTCAGGTGTGCTCCTAGACTCTATCCTCTCAGACAGGCTTTGAAGAGACAGCATCTGGTTGAATTCCCCCACACTTGTGTGGGAGCACCAATCTGAGAGTGTTTCCTCAGACACCTGAGCCCCAGTCTCTTGCCTCTGGCTGGATGTCGGCCGCTTAAAAAGGAGCAGTCTTGGTAGCTTGTTGGAGCTTGTAGTGCTGAGGAGAGACAACATTCGTTGGTTGTACTTGGACTTGATTACCTTGGCAGAGCGGTGAAGATCCCCCAGGAAACAGTAGCAGATGGGGTTGAGGCTAGAATTGGTGAGACCCAGCCACTGGGCAAATGGCCGGGTCTGTAGGATCCAGTGTGGCAGATGCGTCTCATGGTCAATTAAAATATCAGTCACATACAGGGGCAGCCAGGAGACGGCGAAGAGTAGGACCAGGGTGACCACCACCTTTGCAATCTTCTTCCGCGTCTTCAAACATGAAGCATACATCACCTGGCTGTGAGGGTCAAAGTCGTTGAAATGCCGTGACGCCCTCCAGAGCTTCCGCCCCGTAAGGAAACTGATGGTCAGGTTAAAAGCCACAGGTATGCAGTAGAGTGTGATGAAGAGGAGCACGTTATATACCTGCTTGAGCCTCATCTGTGGCCACAGCTCTCTGCAGACAGGAACGGCAATGTTTATCAAACAGATCTCATCCAACTTAATCATGAAAAGAAGTGGGGAACAGATGCTGGAGCTCAGAATCCACACAACACTGATGGTAATGTAAATCTTTCTCTGGGTGAAGTAGGAGCGGGCATTCAGTGGGCTGTGGACACTGTAATACCTGTTCACGCTGATGACCGTTAGGCTGAGTACGCTGGCTGACACAGACACTGCCTGGATGAAGGGCACCGCCCTGCAGAGCAGATCCCCATACACCCAGGCTGTGTAGATGGTATGGCCCAGGGTGATGGGCATGCAAATGCAGACTACCATCAGGTCACAGACAGCCAGGTTGATAAGTAAACTCTTTGTTGCACTGACGCTCTGCACCCTCCTGTGTCTCTGGCTAGTGAGCATGCGAATCGCAGTGAGGTTCCCCATGAAGCCAACCAAAAATGACAGCGAGTACATTACAGTCAGGGATATAGTGGTTGGCTCCTTGATGGTCAATAATATCGTTCTCTCCAGTTCACTGTTCTGGTGAGGGAAGAAATCACTGCTCTCCCCTCTGATGAACGAGCCATTTATTGACAACATCGGACTGTGGAAATTGAATTCAGAGCAATTCATCTTTAAGATTTAATCAAGCGAATCAAAATCTCCAAGCATCCCCGAGCGCTCAAGCTTGTGGCAGGCTGAGACGGTACAACTGTAGATTCAGATTTTGAATTACCAACATGCCTCAGTACACGTCGCTGTTGCCGTCTGTCATTTCACCTCCTGGCAGTCACAGAAGTGTACTGAAAGGAACCTTTCCCCAATTTAGCCAGCTGCCCTACAATAGACCAAGATGTTAGATGGTACACTTTTAACACCTGTTTACTGAAAATGGGTGCAGTTGCATGCAGTAGTAAATGGCATGCTGCCTGTGGAGTAGCATTTACTTCACAGGGGTGCTTTTCCCAGTGACCACTCATGATGCTTCAAATCAGTAGCGCATAAAGCAACAGTGTATTTCCCAGATATATAGGAGATAGAAACAAGACTACTTTTGAAAAGCAACTTTTGCAATGCTTTCCCTCAATAGATGTGCATCACAGTAATTAATATGATGCACAGCCACTTTTAATTAAGGTGTTTGTTAGAAAAGTGAGCACGTACCATGATGACTGCGGGGAATGTTTCCGGTAAGAGGTGCATTGCTGGTCCCATTTTTCTCAATGTTTCAGTCTCCTGAGAAAGGATTATTTCTACATGCAACCTCCGTATGGTATGGTTGAATTATGTACGCTTTCCTTCTAGAGAACACTCACTGCTGCTGAAAGTGATGCATCTGACTGTCCGCACGCACCTCTCTCTCTCTCTCTCTCTCTCTCTCTCTCTCTCCCTCTCTCTCTCGCTCTCGCTCTCTCTTTCTGTGTGTGTGTGTGCCTCAAGCTGCTAATGCGCCTGTGCGACTCACTAAACAGAAGCTCCATGAGTCATGTTTATATTCTTTTTTTTATTCATTTTGCAGGTATTCATTGATTTTTTAATTCATTCTTTAAAAAGTGTTACTCGTTTGTCTATTCTAATAATTCCACATTAAGAATTGTTTCTAATGCCAAAGATTTAACAAATGCCACAGGTAAGAAAAATCACAAGGAGCAGACTACACTGAGTTTGTACTCTACATCAAATCACAAAAGCTTCTAATACGAAATGGCCATCTGTTATCAATTACAACAAAATCTCTAGTGTTTAATTGACTCTTATGGTGCTGAAGATACATGACCAAAGGTTTGTGGACACCAGACCGTCACACCCATATGTGCCTGTTCCACATATCATCTCATTCCAGATTTATTCCCCCTTTGCTGTTATAATAAGCTCCACTCTTCTGGGAAGGCTTTCCACTAGATGTTGGAGCGTGGCTGTGGGGATTTGTGTTCATTCAGCTACAAGAGCATTAGTGAGATCAGGCGCTGATGTTACAGTAGGTGAGGAGGTCTGGGGTGCAGTCGGTGTTCCAGTTCATCCCAAAGGTGTTCAGTGGGGTTGAGGTCAGGGCTCTGTGCAGGACACTCGAGTTCTTCCACTCCAACCTTCACACACACCATGTCTTCATGGAGCTCGCTTTGTGTACAGGGGCATCGTCATGCTGGAACAGGTTTGGCTCATTAATTCCAAGAGAAATCTTAATGCTACAGCATAGAAAGTTAGACAATTGTGTGCTTCCAACTTTGTGGCAACAGATTCGGGAAAGTTCACATATGAGTGTAATGGTCAGGTGTCCACATACAGTAAGTACTTTGGCCATGTAGTGTAGATGGCCCTTTCATATTAGGTGCAACACTTCTAATGTTTTCAGAGCTGGAACTCTCAGAGAATCAGAGAAAAAAAATGAATGTTTGTAAAACATTTAAGGATGGATTGTATTGATTGTCACATTTACATAGATGTCTTTCATTAACACCTTGTCACGTAGTGTTTATGGATCTAGGGGAAGGTGTTTGTGAATTAATATTTTATCATACATACTGAGGTGTTTCCTTTGGCAATTCGATATCTTAATGTGTATGATGTGATATTCCCTTATTGCTATTGTGGAAACATTTTAAAGCAGCTATTTAGCACCAATTATAATGTGTTAATTGTGCTGGACATTTCTGGTTATGTTTGAGGCAATTATTATTCACACTGCCAAGAGATCAACAGGAAGAGTTGGATCCAAAAGGATAATCGCCGTTATTCATTATTTAATTCCTAAAATTATCACCACAAAACACAAAAGAGACACTAATCCACTGTAAACAAGCAAAAGCTCATTTCAGTTTATGCTTCCCAGAAGGAAGGTTTAAGCCTCCATTCCTCTACAATTTTAGAAAAAATGCTTCTTGATGATCTCCACAGAGGAGATGTTGATGTCATTCTCCACTTGGACTTTAGTGATGGACTTCAGGTCCTTGACACGATGCTTATACTGCATGATCTTTGTTTCATCAATGTAAACATGGAAGTTGTCATCGTCTGAGTCAATTTCGATCTGGTGGGAGGAAAATGGAGAAAAAAAACTGCACTCAGTTTCTATAAGGACCGTATGCATGTATATACGTGGTATGGTGAACGTGACAGTTTCCCTTCACCTGAAAAGGCTCGTTGGTGCCAAACGGGAGGTTGGAGCATCTCTCTTCCTGCCCCCAGCGGTTTGCGAGGAAGGAGTTACAGACTATGTCTGATTCAGTAAACCGGGGGTTGAAATGAAAGGCTATTCTGTCGTCCTGATCACAGAGGAAATTGATCTCAAACCTCGGTGAATCAGAAAGACACATTAGCGAAGGGTGATTTAGGAGTCAGAGGCAATTGGATCGGGAGCAATCTGGCTGATGGGATCTGGTCAACTGTGTCAGTTTAGATATACCACCAATAATGAACCACCAGCTGCGCTTCACTGGTCCCACATTTTCCGTGTGCTCATTGACAATTTATCATGGAAGAGATTACAGACAACGATCTCAAATTCCAGCTCTTTTTGGCTTGGTCTGTGCTTTCTATTAACCTATGAAGATCTATAAAATGTACAGCATAAGGACAAATCTCAGAGGAAAGCCATTCTTCTGACATTAAATGCAGCTTTGTAGTGATGCTTGTTTGTATAATTGTCTTCGCGGATTTTCTACATCTAGTGTGATGAATAGGGTCTCTCTCACCAGGCATGATGAATTATGAACTCCTCAGAGTTAGTAACGTCTCATGTTCTTTAATGTATTCCCATTTTGGAAGGGGAATAGGAACTTTAGTGCGTAACTTTTAGCAGGATTAAGAACTGTCTCTTTGAAATGTTGCTGCCTGTCTGCTTTGAGTTCACTTGGATTCAGACACAGGAACTGGATTTATACACATGACTTGTGTTTTTGTGTATTCTGCTTCTTCGCTCAGAATCCAGGCTTTTTATATTCCCAGCGGTATTGACAATTTTCCTATTACAGAATAAACATTTGTGGAAATTGGACATATGAAAACGCATTTCATACGTACAAATATCCTTATAGGTTTCTGGAAAATAAATTATTTGCACACTTGTGGGCACAATGCGTATTGCTGGTGGTCACTTTCATCCACGCAGGTCCAAGAAAAATACATTCAGCATCATAACCCTGGAAAACTAATATCTACCACCTGAAAATTGTGTTTTCCAAATAATATTCTACCTCTTCTATTTCTAGATTTCTCCACAGACCCATAGAAAGGAAGTGGTGTTTTTGCAGATTTCTCTATTATCTTATGGTCAGGACCCCTGTGCTGGACTTACTTATTGGCTTCTGAGCTAGACTGTCCTTTTACGATGATGCTCCATCCTGGACACAGACCATCAGGACATGAAGCTTCAAACTGGAAGAATCAGGTGAAATTTTTAGATTGGGTAGATTAGTTTTTGACATAGACACAGTGTGCAGTCGTTTGAACAGAGACAGGCTGCTGTAGAGCGCATGTCTATAGAGTTCGTATAGAGTTTATTGTTTAATTAAAAGGTCAGAGTCAATGTAGAGGGATGAATGTGTTGAAGTTAATGTGCTTTTTAACAATTACGGAGATTACGGTGCCAGTTTTTAAAAGTTGTCATAATGGTTCTCAATACAGCATGCTAATATGTGAAAATGTAATTAAGGCTTCTTTTTTTGTTCTTATGAAAAAAGCATATCCTTTTATTCCGAACACTATTCGAGCATATTCCTTTAACTTCCATAGACAAAAAGGCTGATGGAAGGGTTCATTATTTAATATCTTCTATGTCCATTCTGTCTACACATCAATGGATGCTTTGTGCTTTTAAACGCACTACTATTCAGTAAAATCGATTCATGTTTGTCACTGAAAAGCTTTAATCATTTCAGATGTTTTACACTGCTCTTTTCGATCTGGATAAAATGCTGCCTGATTTTTTTATTTTTTTTAAAATCATATTTGCACAGCAGAGGAGCAACATCAGAGCAAGTGAACAAACTCAGGAACATTAACATATTAGTGATATTGTCACAGCTGTACGGAGGTGAATACGAGGCTGATATGAGGATTTGTTGGCATCAGTGAAATCCAAGAGAGGTGAGGCAGCTGCAGAAGTGTGATTTCTACGTCTCCACTACCTGATACACAAAATTCAATCTAAATTCAGTTCCTTACAGAGGCTCAGCAGGCGAAGTCAAGAGCGCCTGTGAATGAGCTGCTGAGTACATCTCATCCAGCTCCATACTGTAAAGCTTTCAAACTCTATTCCCTTTCAAAGTAAATGAACGAGCGCCGAATGACACTTATCTTTAAGGTGAAAAATGCATTTAATGTGCCCCTCCCGTTTCCCTCTTCTAACTGCAAATTGCACTGATCGCAGGTAAACAGTCGGTAATGATGGGCTGTAGCTAAACTCATTGAACGCACTGCAGCCTTCTCACTATTCTCAGCAATGCTGCCTGGAACACAATTTAACATTCAGCACTGAGAGAAAGTGAGCGAGTAATGTGCAGGACATAACCACAGCACTTAAGCTCCCCTAAGAGTCCCTTCATGGTCCATCATGTGGAGAACCATCATTCCTGTAATGAATATGTATTTCATAAACATGTCCCCAGTGCATTGATTATTATCTGCATAAGGTCCATGCATGCTATGCGATTTGCAGGCATGCCTAATGAAGGACCTGCGCCGAGCAGGTAATTGAACTATGAACGACCAGTAAAGCTTGTAACAACAGAATGAGCTAATTTGCTTTGATTGTGTCTGCAGTCAATCTGTGTTTCTTACCCGTAATGCCATCTCATCGGTGGTGTCTTGTGGCTCTGTGTATCGATCAGCTTTCAAGCAGAAGCTGGAAAGTAGGGATGCGATTTAAAGAGAGCAGCAGCACCACGTGAGCCACAAAGTTCGCTGTGAGGTGGGCCTTTGTCTGAGCTGAGCTCTATAAAAACAAATATATGTACACGCACACACACACACACACACACACACACACACACACACACACACACACAGAGTTCAGAGACCACATTGTACCACATTGTACCACAGACGTGACTTGCGTCTGCTATGAATAAGCATCAGTTATGCTCATACGCAAGTTTAGAGGTAATCTGTTCCATTACAATCGTTTTATTACATTCATTTTCCCCTTATTAGATTTATTGTTAGGTATTAGATTATATTCCTGCATACATCAGAGCCCAGGAAATGGAGTGGTAGCTAGGAGCTAATGTGCCATGACTGCTCCTTAAAACAATGGTGAAAAATCACTGCAACATTCACGCAGCAGCAGCACTGCACTCCACGTTTGTTCAGGTGAAGCATGGCGTGCACCGTTACTGTACGTTGGACAATGCAATTTTGATCAACAGCTGTCAGCTGTCTTGAAGTGAAACTGCATACAGACAGCAAAAATGAGCTTCAACAATAGAGCTGATGGCTTGCATGCTGTCCTATTTATATGAGTGAGCTATCAGCTGCTAATCCTGGGGATTAGATGATACGTGTGGGTGTCTGTTTTGGTTTCACAGCTCATCAGATTTGCCAGCCCTTTCGAATTTCCTGCCTGCGTCTGAACACAATGGCCGGGCAGAGCTCATAAGCGCCGGGCAGAGCTGCTTCTGCTTAGGGGACAAAATGCTTCACATTTCTCCACCATCACAACAGCACATCCACCAGGTGCAGACTATAATCACAGACACCAAGTTGACTTGGAATAAAGATGCTGCTCTTCTTGTTTTTTTATTTATTTATTTATTTTTTTTAATGAAGATGCCAGGCACACACTATATAAGGTGAATCATCAGCACTCAGAACGCTGGTGTGAGACTATAACAGGATATAAATCTATGAAAAGAAGGAACCTTTATCTGTGGACATGTGCTGTGGGTACAGAATGTGCATTCCCTTCTCAACAGGAGATATCAGTAGGCTCTCTTTCTCTCTGTGTGCGTATTTTGCTTTTCTGTTCGCTATCCAGTCTCTTATCAGTAGTACAGTCTGAGACATGGCTAGTTTCGGCTGTGTGTGGATTCACATACAGAAATCTGTTCCTCCATAGGAGAAGCTTCCGCAGCTTGATTTTATCTCATCGGAATCCAGAAACTCCAGAGATGCCACTAGGCTTCAATACCAATTACACTAAAGCGACATGGCTGGCATAATCAAGCCCAGGTAGCAAATACTGATACTGACAAAAAGCAGAAATAAAAAAATATCTATAGGTACGGATGGGGAACGTGGTGATACAGAGTGCCACAGGGGATTATATTTCATCCACCAAAACCTGAAAATGAGCTTAAATGCATACACTATAAAGAAAATACAATTAGCATATAGAATAGCTACCGGTCAGAGCTGTCAGAATTCATACATTAACCAAACCCTAGCATATGATCTGTGGACACACATCTACAGCATAAAGCTTATAGCTATACCAAGCACATCAGATTCCTCATAATATCATAATATGTACGCTAATATCTGATACAAAGTACTCTTAAATTTATTACAATAGCAATTCGAACAGGATTACAGGCTATGTGTCCATGTTATATTGTTTATCAGGAAACATTATACACATTTATAATAATAAATATATAATTAAGATTGAGGTTAAGATCTGCGCAAATACTGTGGCTATAAGTAATTTTTTTATGTTTTGCATGCAGCAGAGAGCTGCGCATAGAGAGAGTGAAAAAAGTGAGGATATCCAGATTGGAGAATTTATTTATTTCTTTATTTTTTTAACGGGGATGGTAACGAACGTTAAATGAATGTAAACACCGCAGTAGCAGAAATGAAATGACGAACTTATGACAGTCAGAGACATCAAGGATGTGCATAACTGCTCCATTTAAGGTCAAATCAAATCAAATCAGATTTTATTGGTCACACACACACAACCACACACAGCATGACATGCAGTGAAATGCTTTTTTTATGACTGTCTGGTGATATAAAGCAGAATTCACGTACAATACATCGAAGTCGAAGAGAAAAGTATAAAAATGTAAAAGTTATAGAAGATGGATGGCAGAAAAGTTATGAACTGTATGTGGAGTAAAGTGCAGATATGTGCAGTTGTATGTGCAACGCAATGCCGTACAACATCAGGCTGAGGGAGCTGCAGTGAAATAGCCAACAATGTAATCAATATTTATAAATACAGGATATGCCGTGTATATTAACAGGTATGTTGGGTGTGTGCGTGTAGTGCAAAGAAAGGTTTAAGTCATGATGTTGTCAAACCGATGCTGTAATGTAAAATTCTGCCAGACTGGAGTGGGTTTTTTTTTTTATTACTTTAATTAAATTTTTTTAGAGTTAGAGTTTAGTATATAAACTAAACGCCTATAAAATAATGAAATACACATAAACCCATTGTGGTCTATGCACATAAAATGGCAAAGATGTGGAATGTAATGTGAAACGGATCATTTACATGATGTATGTGTCAGTTTTAAAAGATGCTTCAGTAATTTGCAGCATGACATCTGTTAGTAAAATGTGTTGAAAATAAAATGCTAAGCTACACTGCACACACCTTCCCGGTGGCTGCGAGAGATTTGGTGTGAGGCAAGTCTTCAAACCTTAAGCTAGGATTTTGGAGTCTAATGGGGCTTTTTTTTTGTGTGTCTTATTGAAAGAGACATAAATCATGACCTTAAAATTATATGGTTCTATCTGGATGAAGAGCCATTTTGAGATTTTTTTTAAAATGTTATTTTTATTTATTTATATATCTTTTGACATTTCAGGTAGCAAAACTGTCTGGAAAGATCATGTCAAAAAAGGAGCCTACAGATGTCTAAAACCTTGCCAAGTGTGCTTTTCTTACGATCTGATAAAGTTAAAACTTAAATGAAACCCTACAGATGTGCCATTCTGTAAATCATTACGAATGTTTTTCTGAATTTATGGGATTTTCATGAATACCAAATTTCTTGTGCGAATGCTCGTACGAATGATTTACGATTAAATCCGTTCGTATCCAGCTTTCCATTGTCTTTCCATTGTCTTTCCATTGCATCAATGTCTTTCGCTGCTGTAGCGCTCAAATTTCCCCCCAGGAATCATCAATAAAGCACATCTATCTATCCATCCATCCATCCATCCATCCATCCATGCATCTATCCATCAATCAGTCAGTCAATCAATCAATCAGTCAATCAATCAATCAAAGTAAAGAATTTGCACCAGCTTGTTGCAGATGTTGTTTTTTTCCACTTGAGACACACTGAAACCCTTACCTACAAATAATGCGATCTTTTTAAACTTTGAGCCAAGATTAATTTTTTTCCAGTGTATGAGCTATCAAAATGTCCACGATGCTCCTGCTCTGTCACATCATCAGCATCAAAACAGAGAAGAGTGATAACACACCCTGTGCGGACGACAAAAGTGCGCAACATTTAAAATTGTTGAAATGACTTAATAAAAGGCTTCAGCAACAGCTACTTTAACCAACAGAACAGAACTGACGAAATGCATCAGCCATTATTTCCTCACCGACGTTAGTGCGAACAGAGATCAGATGATGGAAGGAGATTTTTATCGTTTAAATGCTCGTGTTAAAAACGCTTTTCCCTCAGGTGATTATCACAGACTGATGTGGATGGTGCTGATAATTAAAGTGATAACTCAATTCCTAATGTAAACCTTGTACATTTTCTTTTTTTTTTTGCCAGTGATGCAGATTAGATGAATTGGAAGGAATTTTTAATGCGAGTTTCTCTTGCATGAGATTATAACCAGACTTTAAAATGTTAATACTTCAGGCTGAGATACAGTACATGCAAAAGAGAAACATATTTCAGTTTTCTATATGAAGTAGAAAATTGGCCAAATGTTGAATGTAGACCGTATGAAGGGTTTTCGCAGGCTGCCACACATAGCTTTGGGTTTGATTTGTGTCCCAAACCACACACTACCGTACTAAGAAATATGTCATTACACCAATATAATACTATTTAGGCTTCCTATCTAGTGCTTAGAGGCAGTTTGAGATGCAACCCTGAATTCTTATTGAGTGCGCATTGTCGTCTTATTCTCGAAGACAATTTGTTCTTCTCGTGCACAGCATAAACAACAAATTTGTACATGCTATGTTTGTGAGGACAAATTCTATGGTAAGACTGTGTAATCATGCAAGTCAATCATTTATCACCATTTCTATGAATTTATTTCAACTTTGACACAAAAACAAAAAAACAAAACACTGCATGCACCTTTAATTTCCAAGAGACAGATCCTGAGTGCTGTCTCATCTCCATGCATTGCTGAAGAGAGTGTTTCCTTAGGGCACCTTTTGCAAAATGCTGTGCCTAAATGTGCTGTGCTGCACATTTACTTCTTGCTGATAAATCTCCTTTAGTTTCACTAGGCCTCAGGTATTACAATACCCACCGTATAAACCAAATAGGACAATTTCTGGTAGCTCAAGGCACAGTACAAAAGATGTAATAAAGATCAATATATGTGTCATACACCAGATGTGGATTCTTGTGCAGGTTCTTGTCTAGATGATCTGATTATGGAATAAGAGATCCTATCAAAGATGTGGCCAATGTTTTAATAATGCTCTGAAAGCAGTAGAATGCTGGTGTGTCAGTGTGAAGCCCTGCTGATCTAATCTGCCTCATTAATGAGATTTACACATCACCAGCAGAGGGCGACCTACATTCACTTTTATGCATAATGTATGTATGTATGTACTAATGAGAGAACTCAGGAAGGAAATATTCTCGCTCATCCAGGCCCTATATTCAAACCTCACAGCACTAAGCGGTAGACGAGTTCTTTAGTGACAGTCTCATTTTTCCTTTGTAAATCCATCCCAGAATTGTTAAATGATCTATGCAAGAGACTTGATGGCGTGCAATTACCAGTGAAAGCTGCATTAGGCTTACATAAAAACCTTTGCGCTTGCTGGCTTTCCTAATCTACATACGGAAGCACATCTCCGACAACACCGCCTCCCTGTTAAAATTTGCACTTGTAGAGTTATGCTAATAACAGAAGGCCAGAGAATTGTGACAGCCGACATTTCCACATGATGTAACTCCTTAGCCTCATCTCCATCAGATAGTCGTTAACCCTGAGATGACACCATTACAACTCAGGCATTCTTTACATGCCAGTCTCTCAGACACACAAAGTATGGATCTGATATTATTTACTTAGGCAGTATACATCCACATCCGCCAGGCTGGTTCGGCTCTTGTTCAAACAAGCTTGGGTTTAATATGAACTCACCCATGACCTGCAGAATTGGGGAAACATGGGAGAGTGTGGATGAGGGCTGGGGAACCGGGCCGCTGATACTCCCACAGTGCCGAGCGCAAACAACATGAGCCTCTGTGAAACAGCGGTGGCTGCAACATTATATTCTACAAATAAACCTTAGATGTTGACAGATGAATGAGAAACTAAGTATTAATCTTGCACTTCCTCATTCCACAAACAGATTTTGAGAACACATTTTAAATTGTTTCAAATGTCTGTCACTCAGAGAGTAAGAAACTTAAGATAGTTAAATACTACTCAAATTGTAAAATAAAAATCATACAAGACTCCATTACATGACAATACATGCTCAGTGTTATCAACGCAAGGCTAAAGCTTCTTCCATCAACCTGCAGGTTCTATAGCTGTAGGGTGTCTATGCGTCCAGACAGGTGTCATAACCAAACACACACTTGTACATGCTGGGGATCTCCTGTTGTAATGCTAAATTCACCAAATTGTAGTGTAATGTGTGTTATAAAAGTGCATAGTAATGAAGTTATGGCTGGACACCATGCACTCAGCATCTCCATTTGCATAATGATGCTGTGACATGCAGCTTTCCCAGTGCCTGCTGAAAGTGTGGCCATATGGTGCAGAGCAGAAAAGCTGGCCTGATGGTGCTCTGGCTGAATTTTCCCACGATGACCCTGACAAGGGCCACAGTGTCCTCTGTAACAAAATCAATTAGAGTCTGTGTAATTAGAGCGAGCTGTCATGTGCAAATATAAAAAGACCATGAAATAAATGGTTTTCTTGGCCCTCAGTTACAAAGACAGAGACAAGTAGAGAGTATCCGAAGTAGAGAGTAGTCCGAAGACATTTTAATCTTAAAGTGATCACAAGCGTAGCTATCATATGCTTCTATTCAAAGCATATATATATATATATATATATATATATATATATATATATATATACAAAGCATCAAAGTCTCATTTCAAATGCAACTGCATGCACTTATTTTTGGCGACATGCTGCCTTTGTTGTAAATGCAGACAGCATAAACATGCATGCACACACACATGGTTGCACGCAAACGTGCACAATGATAGAGTAAGTGTGTCCAGATGGCAGTGACTAGCCCCAGCTGCTCTGTCTGATCATGACTATGCGCTTTCCCATCAGCTGCCTCATGCTGACAGCCTACCGCATAATAATCAGCGCCAAGGCGACCACATGCGTATGCCTTTCATTAATAACATAAGCACATATGGGCAAGGTCTACGAATAGTTCAGGTAGAAAGTTTTCAACCAACAAAAGAAACATTTCCACTTAATTATCCCACCTCATTATTCATTCATCATTAGTAAGCACAAGTCGGGGTTGTGGTGGATCCAGAGCTTATCCGAGGAACACTGGGCTCACCCATATTATTACTCCCATATTTCATCACAGAATGTACTTTGCTGATATTAAGATGTTTGTTCTAATATACAGTACTGTGCAAAAGTCTTAGGCACCTGCAAAGAAATGCTGTAGAGCAAAGATGCCTTCAAAAATAATGAAATTAAATGTTTCTAAAAAAATAAATAAATAAATACTATAAAGAGCAGTAAACAGTAATAAATGAAACAAAGTCATTATTTGGTGAGACGACACTTTGCTTTAGAAAAAAAGAGTAGTCTCGGGTACAATGTGTGCCGTTTTGTAAGGAAATGAGCTGTAAGTGTTACTGAGCATCTTGCAGAAGCAGCCACAGTTCTTCTGGAGACTTTGACCGTCACACTCACTTCTTATTTTTGCAGCGAAACCCAGCAGCCTTCATTCTGCTTTTTTTTATCTGAAAAGTGCTGTCTTATGTAATATACTGCTTTCTTTACTGACATACAAACATTTTTCTGTAACATTTAATTTTGTGCTGGAAAACTAATGTTTGGAAATCGAGAATGGTTTTGTACTGACTCAATAATGTAGAAGTCGTAAAATAAAAATCTATAACAAATTTTGTACTTCTGTCAGTGTGCCTAAGACTTTTGCACAGTACTGTATTTCCCTGATTATTTTCTCAGTTCCACAACTGAGGATTCTGGTAATGAATCTACACAGGATGCTCATTATCATTATTATTACAAATCTTTTCTCTCTTCAGACAGAATCAGCCACAGTACAATAAAACTGCACACCTCTCTGCTACACTTTATACACTATACAGCCAAAGGTTTGCGGACACCTGACCGTCACACCCATATGTGGCTCTTCCCCAAACTGGTGCCACAAATTTGGAAGCACACAATTGTATTGAATGTCTTTGTGTGCTGTAGCATTACAATTTCCCTTCACTGGAACTAAGAGGCCCAAACCTGTTCCAGCATGACGATGCCCCTGTGCACATTGTCATTATCACATGAAGACATGGTGTGTGAAGGTTGGAGTGTTAGAACTCGAGTGTCCTGCACAGAGCCCTGACCTCAACCCCACTGAACACCTTTGGGATGAACTGGAACACCGACCAATTTGGGCACGGGCTAGCATGTCTCCAGAGAAGAAGAGCGTCATAAATTCATAAATGGGTCAGAATCAGAACTGAATAAAGTTAGACAAATCAGGTTAATTCCACTGTACATTGTGCAAATGTCAAGCTGCATACAAAACTGAAGAAAAAGAGAGAATAGGAAATATACACATAGATATTGGGATGGAGTGAGAGAGAGACTGGACGACTGAAGCCATGATTACCTGTTGGAAGGGGTTGGTTTGGCCCACGTTGCACCGGAGGTAATACTGCAGAATTTCTGTGGAAGCAAGAGAGACGGCAGATCAAGGACGAGGAGGGGAGAAACGGGCCACTGAAATCAGGACATCACTTTCAAACCTTCAATAACGGCTGTTCGTTCAACAGCAAAAAGTTGCACACAATTGTATAAGATGTGTGCTGTAGCATACGTCTTACAATTTCTCTTCTCCTCTTGGGATGAACTGGAACACCGACTGCACCCCAGACCTCCTCACCAACATCAGCGCCTGATCTCACTAATGCTCTTGTAGCTGAATGAACACAAATCCCCACAGCCACGCTCCAACATCTAGTGGAAAGCCTTCCCAGAAGAGAGGATGATAACAGCAAATTTAAATCTGGAATGGGATGTTCAGATAAACAAGCACATGCTGTATGAATGTTATGGTCAGCTGTCCGCAAACTTTTGGCCATATAGTGTATATGAAGAACACTGATCCTTATTGGGTCACTAACCAGAGCAGAGATGAGAATATCTCTGAGTATATCTCTGAGTATATCTCTGTGTATATCTCTGTGTATATCCGTTCAGCTTTACACAATGTGGAGGGGAACTCTTGTGTGAAACATAACCTCTGAGAGAACATTCTTTAATTATTCAACCATAAAAGACTAATGTGACAAATCTATGATCACAGATCAAATGAAACGCAACAGTCTTTTTGATGTGAAGCACTTAGCTGCAGGGAATTCGAGGATGATGAGAACATTGCTCATGCTTATTAAAGGCTCGAGAACGTTCACGGTGAGCGCATCATTAAACTACAGGTGGTGTAGATGTGGGTATAAATCCTTTTCTGTTGAGATGAACAGAAGGAAGGTATGGCGTACGTATAGGGTATACATGTTATTAGTCCCTAAAATACAGGGATGGACAAAGTGCTAAGGAATTATATGTAAGTGAACGTATAGATAAGGTTTAGTTAATCTTACGTGGATGTATCCAAAATGTAGTCAAGGGAAAGTCAAAATGTTTTTACTTTTAAATATTCAAAAGTAAAAAAGTAAATGAAATTTAAGTTGTCATGTTTTCATGTGAAAGGTTTTTTTTTTTTTAGCTTTGCAATGTTTACTATTAACTAGAATTTAACTTAATTTAATTACGTTATCTCCTGGAAGGTTAGATGCTAGTCTAACCTGGCATTAGCAAAGAAAACAGGCTAACCAGTTCATGTTAGCAAATTAGGCAACCTTACAGTACCTCAACATGCTTTTTTAAATAGATGGCGTTCATACCTTCTAATGCTTCGTTTTATCCGAGTCTTTTGTTTAATCTAGCATGCGGAAACATTTTACTAAGGTAGGGCCAGGAGCGCTCATCCTCAAGTTCAACACTGCAGTCTGATGGTTTATCCATCTATAGACACACGGCTAGCTATAGTGCTAACTACACTGTGTAGCATGAGAAGATCACTGCAGATGATCAACTGGCACTATTCTTGATAGGTTTATGTTAATGCACCTGATTGGATGCTAAAATGAAATGATTGAATGCTAAAGTGAAATGATTGGATGCTAAACTGAAATGAACGCTAAACTGGGCCTATTCGTTTGATATGTAGTGTGTCGTTATTAGATGAGGGAAGAAACCGAGGAGATTTGTAATGAGTATTTTGATGGTCTAAATAAAAATGTAAGGAATGAAAAGTACTCAAGTAAAGTATACATTTCCTAAAATATTTCTTAAGTAGGTCTATAGTAACGAAGTACAAGTGAAGTACATGTGTACTTGATTCTCTGTGCGACTTTCTGACATGAAATAATTGATATTATTTCATGTCAGATTATTGATAATGATATTAATCGGAATTTGGCGATATTCTAATTAGTATTGAGTCAGGTAAACACCGTTATCCGTAATCCCGATTCGGATTAAGACGATATTCTGATTCCTCAAATTTCCGATTCCCACCCCTGAAATACAGTATGCCTGTTTTAATCGGAAATTTGTTGCATGTAAACACCTTATTCAGAAAATCCACTGAAAGGTGATAGATTCGTATGCGCAGTCCACAAGGAATTGTGGGTGCTAACAGATGCTTAGCATAACAGACGCTCACACGACTCTTTCCATTTCGAGGCGGTGATGTCGGGTATTTTTGATGGTGAGAAGTGTTAGAGTCTTAATTAAATTAGTGTGAAAAAGTAGTAATAAAACTAATAACTGAGCATACTCTATAACCAACGGTAGCATCTTGAATCACCCGGGAAATAACAGCGGGAAAGGAAAAGCGCATGTGTAGATCGGCATACACATAAACATCGTATTCGGAATCTGGCTGCAACCCGGATATAGACCTTAAACTGAATTTGATGTGCATGTAAACGTAGTCAGTGACTCTCTGTTGAAGAATGATTTGGTTTCAGTGACTCTGAACCAGAATGATTCTGAATTGACTCTCATGTAAAATGATTCTGATTGAGTGACTTTGAACAAGAATGACTGCAGCTCTGTAACTCTTGACTCTTTTACATGGAATGATTTGGACTATCTTGCTCCTTTGTGATGTGGAATGAATTCGATACTTTCACTCTTTCAATTTCTAATATAGAATCATTCAGATTTTGCGACTCTGTAATTGTAGTACGAATGATTCTCTTGATGAGTATCTGGTGCAGATAGAATGGTTTTGATTCAGTGACTGTCTGATTTGGCTATTATTGCAAGAGTTTCCCAAGCTACAGACCACAGCTACTGTATTAGTGGCGATACAAAGCACCAAATGGACCTGGCTTGTAACATACATCAATCACGCATGAACTCAGTCTGTCAGAGTAACCTAATAATAAAACAATTTGCCTAGCATGGGTAAAGAAATAATCAGGCGCTCTGTATGTCTGTATACTGTCCTTGTTACTCAGAATACAAACGCTGGAAGTTGTACTGCTCTTATAGTATGTTTTACATGTGTATAATCATTGTCTCGTTTGTGGGTGTGAGAAGTCAGTAAAATCAAGCGACGGCAAAACAGTGGGAAATGGTATAAACTTTAACATGCATTCAAAGTAATCCGCTGAGTTTTATGAGGACTCATAAACACAGCAATGTCTCCAGTGATAAAGGACTGCCACTGGCTGGTTAGCAGACATGAAAGGAGATGAAAGCCTTTTGAGTAGAGTAGGAAGCTGGGGTCTTAACACACTGTTGTTATAAAGACACTGCGTGGGCATCTGCCTATTTTAGCCATTGCAGCCTAGTGACTACATGCAAAGAAGAAAATATTTCTAAACATGATGAACTTATTTTATGTATTCAGACAAAATGGATTATGTATTCAGACTAAAGAATTATGTATTTATGACTTATCATGCTGACCGATATTTCTGTTGAGGCTCGCAGCAAGAAAAATGAAGAAATATTTTATTCACACAGTGATAAACATAATGAACCATATAAACTAAACACTTGGTAACAAATCGGTTACATTTTAATGGAAACCAATACAATGTATAATTTATAACTCTATATATGAGAAAGTTGTTTATGTGAAAGTTCACAACATAGTAAAAAACATGAACTCTACAGCATAGGCCATTAGTGAGCTTACAGGCTGCTGCACAATATTATAGACAGAAGATCTATAATACTTTTTCCTATCTGTACCCCTTTTGCTTGGTGGATAATGAGAACGGAGACAGGCGAAGCTGTGCAGCAGATTCATTAGTTGACTTTCAAGCCTTAACTCTCAACTAAGAAAACTCTTGTCATGCTTTGCTGAGACGTTACGGACGCTTTCATCAGGAAACATCCTGCTTTTGCTGTTTGGTTGCTCAGCTGGAGAGGAGAAAATAGTGAAGAGGAGCAGGGCCGGGAGCACTGAGAGAATTTTCATGGTGTCAGGGGAGAACGTCCATCTTTGCCTTCTTAAAAAAAAAAAAAGGAAAGAAAACATTTTCAGCAGTTCCCAAAGGGTCCAGGAGTGCATTACTGTGTCAAAGCAAAACCGATCAGTCAAAAAGATCTTTATGTGGACTGGCTTCATCTCATGAGGTTTAAATTAGTCTGCTGTCACAGGCTGGAGGAGATGACTTGGCTTAACTGCGTCTGGGCACATGGTGCTAGCGTCTGGGCACATGACTGTCCTGACCCAAACCCAGTGCTGCTACCACCACTCACAACGCAAACCATTTTAGCCATTACAGCACTTCCTGGCCCATGTCAGTGGTAGCTTAGTGGTAACGCTGTCAGCCTCCTGGTCAGAAGGTCATGAGTTCAAATCCCAGTGCTGCCAAGCTGCCGCCCTTGCGCAAGGTCCTTAACCCTCAACAGCTCAGTGGTATAAAAGAGATAAATGGAAGTTGCCCTGAATAAGGGTGTCTGCCAAGTGCCGTAAGTGTCTGTAGGTTGCTGTTTCCATGACATTCACAATCATTTGCTGATGTATTTACAGAGTGTCTGTACAGTGTGTGCTTGTACGTTTGGCCCATTAACGGCATGTGTGTTAGATGGCTGAGTTGTTAGTTCAGAGAGGTATCTGGCCTGTTTGCTCAGCTCTTAAATGGCCATCACCAAGAGGGTAATAGCAGCAAGCAAAACAGAGGCCTTATGGTGCTCAGTGGGGTTCCAGCATGGAGTGAAGTCAGGAGTGAGCTCCCTTTCCTAATGTTTGTTGGGAGATGTGTGCAAACTGTTTTTTTTCCCACCCCCCTGACTCAGGCAGTGCTGGATCTACCAATGGTATGTACAGTGCTTCCATAAACCAAAGGCTCAATGCTGAAAAAACGACTGTAATGTAAACCCGCTTTTCACATTAGATTGGGGTGAACTACTATTTAAAGTTCATCACATTTTTGACAGATTATGACCAGTGGTCTAACTAATGTACCAAATACTGTATATTTTCAATATAACTGAACAAGTGGACACTGGGACTCAGGATCAGAGCTCTGGAAGCCCTTGTTTACTGTGTGGCATCTAACACTGAATGTGTGATAGTTAACACTTCCAGGGGCGACCTGAGTGCTGCTCTGTCGTCTATTTTTATACCGCTGATAAGATTACAACCCTCTAATCCGACAGGTCAACATGTACAACGTCAGAAAACACAGCATGTCTGCCAACTGCTGTATCACTCACCCTCATAATCACTGTAAATTAGGCTGTAACTTTTTTCTATCTATATGATGTCAAATAAAGAGAGAGTTGTTAAGAAGTAGTTATTTTTGCTGCTCACGTAGAACATCAATTCTTTTATATAAGGTTTCTATGAATTCATTCTTGTGAGCATTCTCTAGAGACTCATAACAATTTTAAGACAGTTTCCATTATGCTAAGTAGGGAATAAAACATGACAGGGCATACTCTTACGGGGAAAAAAGCAACAATAAATTGGTGTAATGCTATCACTAGCCTGAAGTTGATTATTCTCCACTAACAACACATCCCCAGATGTTTTATTAAAAATTGATTTTTTCTCTCTCTCTCTCTCTTGAAGTTCATAAGACACAAAATGCAGCTTGTTTTACAAAGAAAAAAAAACCCCAGTCCATCCTGAAGACGTTCCTGTGCTAGGGAAACTAAAGGAACTAAAGGTACCTAAAAGAACAGCTCTGCATTACAATGAGCACATTAATATAAATCTGTGATTTTCCTGTTATTAATAGAAAAGTAATCAACATCTTCTGACCAATCAGAAACGAGAATTCAACAGCAATGGTACAATAATTAATTAATATCAGTGTTGAAATATTTTATTGGTAAATTAAATCTGGTCTCTCACCGAAAGAAGATGTTAAGTCTAAGTTCCAGCTGGTATGAGCTTATAATGCAATGCTTAATCCCTAAAATACAGCAAGCTTTTAACAAATGTCTTGTCTGGGTTAAATGTGCCCTAAATGACGTTTAACCATGTTGAGCGCCATGCTTTCTTGTTTACAAAGTGAGCGTAAATCTCCCTGCTAGAGGTCTTTAGGGGCTCTGTGGCCATTCTGTGGGTCAGAGTTGGGTCATCCCACACATCTGCTCAAACCATTACCCAAGCAACGTGCTCCAGCTCATCTACCATTCCTGCTGCAAATCAGCCTATCTGCTCCCTGTTCTCTCACCCCCCCCCCCCCACCCCCCCTTATCATAACAGTACAGTATTACTGCCAAAGACAAACACACAGCCAAGGAGCTTTCACTCTCTGCTACGAGTGTTAATATATGAGGCAGCAGATAGAAGCTCGGGACAGGTACGGGATATATGGTGATACGGTTCAATCGGGTTATGGGTTTGTAATTAGCGTCTGTGAGCATATTAGCCAAGGGGCACAGGTCTGACACTGTGGCTTAGGGTCTCTGTTACTGACAAATGCACCACATGTGCAAGCATGAGGTGAACTGCTTAAATGATTTTGAGCGATTTTGCAGATGCCTGCTGAGTTTTTTAAAACTTCACAAAAAAAAAAGGTGCCCAAGGGTTAACATTTATAAAGGTTGCAGGTTGAGTTTTAGAAAAAAAGATAAACTATTGTAATATTTCATGTTGCAAAAACAGCTGCCAAATGTCTGAGGACATTTCCTCTGTCTGTGCTTTAAAATAGAACATATGTTATAGTGTATGTTTTTTTTATATTATATTTTTATTATATTATATATTTTTTATATTTATATAAACAGATAATCCAAATTTTAAGTGATATATATACCATCAATAACAATCAATAAAAAAGCCGCCGTCACCCAAAAGCTCTAATTCTTCAATCTGGTGTAAATTGAAATGATTTTCTTCTGAGACTACCCAACTAAATGCCTCATGCTTCTCTGAAAATTATGCTAGGAGTGTTTCATTCTGCGTGCCAGTGTGAAGATGAAAGACTCCCCTCCTCTGAAATTCTCAGACATAGCAGCAGCCTTTAATTTAATATGATTTCTCTTTGTGTCAGCGTGGAGCAATGGCCCACACGTGTGCAAAAGGGGCATCACCAATTTAACACCTTGCTGCCAGATCAAACATGTATCCAGGTCAGAGGTCTGAGCACGGTGTGTAAAAATCCATCGAGGGGCAGCGTCAAACCTGATGTGTCTCACATACCTGGCAGTTTAGGCTCCAGAAAGCGTGACCTCTGAAAGCAAAGGTTAGTGCAGCTCAGTCTGTAAATCACGCTGGGTGAATAGCATGATAACATACTCCATATACCAAAACTATGTCTCAGCCTTCATCATGAGCCTTGCATTAGGTAACCAACTGAACCTGGCAAACAGAGGTCTTCATGGTGACACCGAGCTCCCCAGCTGCTTCAAGGTGGTCTCTGTCCTCACTGACTCTAATTACTGTTGTCCGTTCTTGTGTTAATTTTCACAGGATTCTCGCTCCAGTTTTCACACTCTCCTGTTTTCTTTCTATAATGGTTTCCTCTCCTGCTGGAGTGTAGCGTGCCTCTCTGTCACCTTCCTAACTAATTACTTTTGAATGAGATCATTGTTCTACCACGGTGAGGAGCTTTGAAATGGAGCAGGTAATGTAAATAATGTTTGAAGAGCATTTGCAACTCAAAAATTCTCTGTTTGACAGTGTTAAAGATCAGTCAGAAATTGCTGTTAGTTTCTATTGAACCTTTTTTTTCCCCACATTCAGAGCCTTTTTAGTCTTTTTAATTGCTTTAATTTATCCTTTTGTCATGCTATCTAGCTTCATTCAGGTGAGAGCTTCGAACTATGAAAGAGCTGCACTTCTGTCCATTTTTCTTCTGTTAGACTCAGTATTCAGATTAAAACTGGCCAAGGTTTTTTACAATAATTTGCTTTTTCAACAACTATATCATTTAAATGCTTTTTTTCACACACACACACACACACACACACACACACACACACACACACACACACACACACACATATATATATATATATATATATATATATAAAGAATCTAACTTGATCTAATGATGATGGAATTTTATTTTTTTTTTTCATTTTTACTCATCTCTAGCAAACATATCTCACTGAATACTCTTAATCCACGCCATTTACATCCACACCAGCTTTTTTTTATTTTTGTAATTTTTCCAGGAATCACAGAATCATGCATGTCTTTTAAGATGTAGTTGCTCTTTTATATCTCTTATATCACCTCTATGCTCTCGATCAGCCTGTTAGGAAAAAAAAAAAGAAATGAAAAAGAGAAAGACTGATTAAATGATTGATTACAATGACAGCTACATCCAGTAGAAATGCTTCCATCATAAGGTAGTTTTCTCTAAATAACTGCACAACATACAGTATAAACTTGATGTAAATTTGTTTGTGTTCATTCATTATAGCTGCATCCCTGAGAAACCAAAAGTGATTATAAATAAATGAACCATTTGACTCAGTTCCTGCTGTAAGCTATTATACAAAGATACAAAAATATTTTGAATGGACTACATTTTCCAAAGTGTGTCCCCAGTGCCAGTTACGCCTGCAGAGATGCTGTGACTGCCCAATCCGAGTACACCCCATCCAATTGGATAACAGCTCTCATCTATGCCTCTGTTTTTGGGAAAATCCAGTGTATCCCTGGGCTGAGCAGGTGAATGGGTGTGCACTGAACAGCATGGCTAGAAAGAAAAAGAGAAGGAAAAAGGGCTGTGAGTGTACGAGCAGATGGTAGGGCAGAGTCCCTGGGGGGGTAGGAGCAATGTTATACCCTGGGATCGAGATATCTAATAATGCCCTGTTGAGCTTCCCACCTGTGGTTTACTTACAGACAATGTTATCTCATCTCCCTAACCTATTGTGTGTTTCATTGGCTGTAATGACAGTACGGGGACCCACACAGTGATGCAGTCTGCTCCCTCGAGAGCCAGGCCCTGGGAATGGCTCAGCAATCAGTGCTAAAGATCTCTCAATCACACCCTATTCCAAACAATATGGAACATTGCAAACTGCTCTGGGGATTTGCGAATAAGTCAGAAGCTTTACAAACAGCCAATAAAGAGTTTCGATCAGAGACAGAGCTCATAATGCTAGTAATGCTAGACGACTCTTCTTTTCATTGGAATGACTCCTGAGTACATGTGAAACATCCTGCTGTTTGTGTTCAGTACTAAAATTCTCCTTCACTTGTGCTGCTCCTGTTAAATAAACCAGTTATTTCAGACAGTGCGTCCAGACAGCTTCATGTCAGATCTGATCATAAACATAAGACAGAGAGATGTTGCATGCCTTAGCTGGTCTGATCTCTTGCTTCCCTTATCACTCCTACCATGCACACTATCCTAAATCCCTCTGCTCAACCCACACACTTTAATCCTCACGTGGAATGCAGCTGACCCTTGCCTGTTAGCTGGAATGTGCCACAATGAGGGTCAGGTCAGATGCTACAGCTCAAGTTAATGTTTCACACATACGCCTGCAAAGAAAACTCCACAAATCAAAATATATAGGTTACAAAGTATCACGCGAGGTTCTTACAACATGACAAGTAATTAGCCTTATGTTCATACCGTATCTATTCTGCAGGGGTTTGTGTGAATTTGATGAGGCACAAGTCAAAGAGATTCCTTTAGGGAGTTCTTACAGAGGACCTGAATGCATCTCCAGATCTCCTTTGCTGATGCCAGATTCTCTTACACATTGTGTTTGTGCTCTTTAATCCACAATCTGTGTTTGCCAAACAAAAGAGGACATTGTGTCAGAGGATCAAATAGTTGAAGCACACCCAGGCACTCCTGGAAATAGCTTAGGCCATGATCCCATTCCTGAGAACAAAGGAATAGAAAGAAAGAGGGGTGAAGAGATAAAGAGACCTCCTCGCATGCTCTCTTACACCACTGAGAGGAATCACAAAAGTCCTTATCAAATTTAGTAGTACTATTCTGATCATAACTAGCATATGTTTGAAACTTTTATCAAAGTATTTTGCATGTAACGCTCGTTACCCTTCATTTCCTATCCACTCTAGATTTTTTTCTGGGCATTAATTTGAATTGGGTTTGGTCTAATATATATATATATATGAATATAATGTAAAGCCAAAAAGTGCAATTTTCGTGTTTTAAAGTTTAAAGTTTAACCACCACCTTAGATAGCCCTCTTCCAAGCTCCAAACTTTCTACCCAGCTTTGCTAATCCACATTTTTCCCAGGGCAAAGAAGGATAATTAATTTTGTATGTTAATTATCTCTTTAAAATCCCTGCTGTCTCTCATCAATATCTATCTTTATTTGCTTTCTCAGCGTCCCTTCCTGACCTTCCTAGGCAGTTCATCTGGCCTGTGTCTCGTTAGAGTCTTTAGAGCTGTTTATGCTCACAGAAATTACACTTTATTAAACCGGGACCCTTTACTTGGACAACAAATAACACTTTGCAAATGAAAAGCTGCAAATGAAAAGCTGCAAATGAAAAGCGCTATTTAATTAGCGTTTATATTAGGAAATCAGAATGTTAAGTAAGACTGGTAATAAAAGTCTCTGGAAATGTTTTGTTAATGTGTTGTTTTCAAGAGCCTCTTAAAATCCTTTCAACTGATTACAGCTACAAAACATTACGTATTAAAGAGTATTTAACTTTTAAACCTGTTTTTAAAGGCAAAGGCTAATCAAATCCACAAACCTGCAAAAGTGGGTTATATTAAGATATGAAAATAGATTTGAAATTTGATGAAATCTCATTAATGAAAACATTAAATGTAGTCAGTATATGTTGAGTTTCATTATGGAAAGGGAAGGAAACATTCCACTGCAACAAAACCACTTCCACTGTAAATATCACAAACGCTTTGCATGATTATTATCTTTTATACATTTGGTACTGACTGATATTGATTGTTTCTGATATGATCTGTATGTAAACAGTGTAAAAGGAGCTCAGGAATGTCTGGAATCACCTGCATCTCTATCGAACCTGCATCAGAACAGCGAGAACGAGGTGTGAGTCCTGAAACCTCTACCGCCAGCAGGTCATCTCACTCGCCTCTCTACATAGTGCTGCCATGAAAAAACAAGATAAACATGCTTATCAGCCTGACTACAGAGAGATAAGAAATGCTCCATTCTTTCTCAGTGTCATAACAAACAGCCATTACTTTGAAGATAAAAATCTCTCGTATCACAGTCACACAGAAGGATGAAATAGCTCTTCTCATATCTCTTGATATTGACATGGTGTCTTTGGGGAATGGGAAAAGCTCTTATTACTTTCATGCATCATCGAAGATTTCAGAGCTAAAGCCAAAGAACATACAGCACTCACTCCGAATAATTTTAAGCACAAGCTTACAGGCAAAAAAAGATATCTTCAGGATAATCAACAAGGTTCCTGGCTTCTTGTGGAATTCCCAATGCCACTAGCAAACACTGGGAGAAAAAAAAAACAAGAGAAGGAAATCTGTAATTGGCCCTCTGCTGTAAACTGATGAGCTGGTATTTTCAGGCAGGAAGCTAGCCTGATCCTTAAGCCTCCCTGCTCTTATCAGAGCCTGGCCAGGCGCCTGTGCCCAGTCCACCAGCGGGAGGTTGAGGGAGGAACCAGATGCATGCTGTTAGCTTGTGAACCACAGTGGTCATGTGTTTACCAGTCTGCCCTAATCCCGCCACAGCAGCCATTAGTCAAGATTTACACCACTTTTTTTTTTCAGAGGTTTGACCTGAGGACTTATCATCAACATTCATCTGTGACCTGAACTAAGAAGAATAGTTGGGGCTGGTCTGTAATGGTCTTCTCTGGAGACCAAAAAAAAAAAAAAAAAAGCCCATCAGTGAGTAGGCCTACTGGGGAACTTTATTCAAATGAGTGATTCAGAAATGGTTTGGAGTGAAAATCCCCAATAACAGTCTAAATGAATCATTTATAGTTGCTAAAACACAAGCCTAAAGAAAGCAGAAAATGTTTTTTTTTTTCTTGATCTGGCCTCAAAAACTCTTTGAAAGAAGATTAAACAAACCTAAACGATCTTTTAATTCCAGGCTGGTATCAGCATGATTAGACACAAAAGCTGTGGGATATTTATGAGGCATACCAATGGAAAAACAACAAAAACATCATCAAGATGTTCCACAGCAGCACATCCGGTGCACTGCGGCTGTCCCTGTGTCCAGCAGCGTTGATCTGTTTGCTTTGCGGCTATCGAGTGGAAAAAGTGACTCATGGTGTGACTCGACAAGTCACAACCCGCTGCCACTGTTGGCCTCGCTCCTCAGCTGAGACCAGCGTAAACATCACTCTGTTCAGCAGCACTGGGCAAACTTCCCCTCTATGCACTGATGCACACACTTCCTGCTGGAGCAATTAGTGTCTGCTGTAGATGGAGGAGAACTCTTCAACTTTATTCGGACCATCAGTTAAAGAGGTAATGGCTGAAGTACTAGAAGAAGGAAAGGTGGTTTAATGTTTATATACACAGTAAAACTTCAAGGAGATAAACTATGGTGAGTTTTAAGCTGTCTCATCATATCCAGATTGAGTGCTAAGCACCAGCAACTAGTGAAGATCGATGTTCGTGCATCAAATAGGTACACACACTGGGTTATTCTTTCTACCTAAACAATGAGATGTGTCTATTTGGCCACTTTATTAGGTTATTTGCTTAGTGCTGGTTTTTGTGTAGTTTTTGTGTAACCTAGCTGCTGGGTCTCAGTGACCGTGAAGAGAATGAAGTCTCCTCCTCCTCCATCACTACCAGATACTTTTTTTTTTTTTTTACGTGTTTGCTTATTATTCTGCATTATACACGCTTGGTTCCTAAAATCCTGTCAGAAATCCTGAAATCCTGTCAGGTTCTCAACTCATATTAGCTACCTGACTATCCTTAGCAGTGAAAGATTATAAACATTTCTGACTATGTCCTAAAATTCATATACAAATCCTGTCAAAGTGTTAGAAGAATAATGTTATAAAAGGGATAAATTATCATCTCGTGAATATAACTGATGCCAATGTTAATTCCTTGTTCTTATTTTTTATGTTAATGTTCTTAGATGCACAGAAAATTGCTTGTCATGAAGCAGCAAAAGTATTTCAAACATTGCTGCAGGTATGTGCAAATATTCATGTAAGCTTCCATTTTCAGTAGAAGAAATGACACTGGGTTTTTTTTTTTTTTTTTAGCTTAGGTTATTAGTTTAGAATTTATTAGGCTACTCTAAGACCAATTCAACATAAAGATACATATGAAGTTCTTTCTACAGATAAAGTAGAAACTTCACTTGCTAAAGGGAAACTTCACGGGTACCCATAATGCCTGTAAAAAAAAGTAGTAACTGATTTTTAAAAAAAATATGTATATTAAATAACAGTATTGTATTCATTCCAAAGCAATGTTAATTAAAATGCATTTTCTTATATAATTGTGTAATGTTAAATCATTGTTATGGTTTTTGTATAGTTTTTATCTGTGTATAATAAAGTTTTTTTTAAGTTAAAATGTGTTGACAATGTATATATTATGTATATAATATTGCATTACCCAAGCTTTAGTGTTTATAGATGTATACTATATGTCCAGAATTGTTGCCAAGACTTAGCTGTTAGCCTAATCAGCTGATAAATAACAATTGAGCAGGAATTAATGTCAAAAATAAGAATAAAACACATACTGTAAGGTAAAATTGACTTGATTCCAGTAAATGTGAACCAAAATTTAGCTTGAATAATCTCAGCATTCTGGGTTAAATGAACGATATACCTGGCAAACTGTTAAATGAAGAACCCATCATTCTGGTTGTTTTCCACCCAGCCATTTTTTTCCCCCTGCAGAAAATGCTAGCACACCTACACAGCTCCAAAGCAGTCTCCTTTCTGGTGCTTTTCATTTGATTAATCAGTGCTTTTAAGCAAGTGAAGGGCTATTTTTCATTTCCTGCCTTAAGAGGTAGATTTATATCTCCTATGGCACAGACCCAGCGGAAATAACCTCAGACCACTTTCTCCTGTATTACTGCAGACATACGACTGATAGAATCTGCAGACCTGAACTTTATGCAGGCCCTACCCAGAGGAAATAGTTTATTGTTGGCATTACTGGGGAACAGTGCTGATGTGTGGTAGATAGATAGTGTGCGTGATTCAAGGCAGCCCTAACAGGAAGTGTGGAGGAGGGTGGTCAGCATCGCCAGACCATCAGTGAGAGATACACCGTAGGACCTCAAATTAGAGCTAACCAGAGAGCACTGTTTGCCATTTTTCATTCTTTGCTTCAGCAATCAAAGACAAAACATACTGTAAATGACTGATTTGGACTTCTGAGGACTGTGTTTTGTTCAAACGTGCTTGTCCCATGCAGAGAAATTACTGTTGGTGCTCGGGTGGGAAAGAATAGCAACATGTATATACATTTTTTTTTTTTTAGGTAGGCAAGTTTATTTAATAGCACTTTAGGACCCAGGACAAGTTATTTCCCTTGTGATTCATTAATGTTCAGGCACTGCATTTCAAGAAGTGGGATATTCGTGATATCATTCATTACAACAAATTGGGATTATGAGCACAGGCTTTAATGCTAAGATTGTGTTGTAATTGTCATACGGTGTACACAACATGAACACTGAACAATGATGCCTACGTGTATGTCAGACACTCAAATAACAAACAAGTGAGGGCTCAGTTCTAGCCACCATTTAACACTTTCATCTGGCAAAGACCATAGGCTCAGGATCCACAATGACCCTGACCAGGATAGAGTTACTGAAGATGAATGAATGTATATACACTATATGGCCAAAGATTTGTGGGCACCTGACAATCATATGTGCTTCCTACATGTATAACTACATCCCATTCTAGATTTATTCCCCCTTTGCTGTTATAATAAGCTCCACTCTTCTGGAAAGGCTTTCCACTAGATGTTGGAGCGTGGCTGTGGGGATTTGTGTTCATTCAGCTACAAGAGCATTAGTGAGCTCAGGCAATGATGTTGATGAGGAGGTCTGGGGTGCAGTCGGTGTTCCAGTTCATCCCAAAGGTGTTCAGTGGGGTTGAGGTCAGGGATCTGTGCAGGACACTCGACTTCTTCCACTCCAACCTTCACACACCATGTCTTCATGGAGCTCGCTTTGTGCACAGGGGCATCGTCATGCTGGAACAGGTTTGGGCCTCCTAGTTCCTGTGAAGTGAAATTGTAATGCCAAAGACATTCTATACAGTTGTGTGCTTGCAATTTTGTGCCAACGGATTGAGGAAGACCCACATTTGGGTGTGAAGTTCAGGTGTCCACAAATTTTTGACCATATAGTGTACTTTAAACAAATGATATTTTAAACAAACAAAGAAAAAAACGTATGCCTTAAATTTACCCTCTTGATTGATTTTCAGGGCTACAAATGTGAGATGGATGGTCATCCTAATCCTTTTAGTAATCTGTGGAGAAAAATTAAACATAATGTAATAGTACAACCAGGGACTGATGAAACAATGGCATGGTCACCATAAGACTAACACGAAGCTTGGTAAATCCAGGCTACATAAAGAATATTTTGGTGGTAGAGATCTTGCAGTACTGTTGTCCTTTGTTGTTGTACTGCTTAAGCACTGGAGAATCCAGGCTAGAACTTGCACTGCATTGCCCTTAGGTAAAGCTGGAAGATCCAGTTCTATAATGATTACTGCAGAGCAGTAAAATGGCTCCTCAAGGACACTTTCTGTATGTTTGTGCCAAACAGGGTTTATGCGCCAAATGGATATGATCAAGAGTTCCATGTTGTAGGCCAAGAAGCAGAAGTGATATGATAAATAACACTCGTAATCCTGTCTAGAAAACATGAATCCACAGACAGTGGTGGGAATCGTGATCAAACTAAGAGCTTGTGTACATAAACAGATGACTGAATAAAACAAAAATAAGGAAGAGCTTCTAAACCACTTAGAGCTTTACTGAGAGCTTTTGTCTTGTCAGTTGATATTGTGTACAGCAAAGATCCTGGCGCATCAACGTCCCAGGTTTTTTTTGTGGAGGAAATGAGAAAGGTGGAGCTGAATTTGACCACTGGGTATTGCTGTAATCAAGAGTCTTCCGGAGGCTCGCAGGTCAGAGGAGACCTATTTGGACAGGTTGATAACAAACACACCCAGAGGATCTTCCTGTGGATGGCAAGACCTGGAGACATTGCTTTGCTGCATGTCTCTGAATGGACAGGATGAGTTTTTTTTTTTTTTTTTTTTTTTTTTTTTTAATTTTTT
>CM040997.1:15260356-15291914 GCA_022985145.1 Pangasius djambal
TTTTGTAATGCGCTAACTTATATGGAGGTTTATAAGCGATTTCACCATGATCATATTCAATTTGCTTTAAATCTCTCCTAGGCACTCAAAATCTCTGTATATTGCTTCATAAGCTCTGGACAAGTAATAGGAGAAGGCATGCCAGCAGTGTTTCACAGCAAGAAAAGACATGAATTGTTTTATTCTTCATACTGAACTATCAAGAACCATGTATAAGCACTGAGTAAACATTAACCTGCTGAGATCATATTTGTAATGATAATATTACAAACACTAGTTAAGCTTTTAGGTAGTATAGGCAGCATTTATAAAAAATTACCTTCTTGGCTACAGAGAGTAATACTCTCAGCCCACGTTACTTAATCTAAGAATCTTCAAGCTCCTGCAAACATGCATAACTTTTTCCCCCCAGAAAACCCACACGTGTTATTTTCCACTGACTATGTAGGAGGAGTGAGTTTATGCTCCTCCATAAAGTCAAAGTTCATAAAATGGCCATGGAGTGTCTCATATAACAGAACCATTGGCTGCAGCTGCCACTTGGTAACTAATACAAAAGGCCTTTCTGACCTCCAGCCTATCTCTATTGTCAAGCACGCAATTTCACGACTAGCACACAAGCTTGGAGCACGCAAGCTTATGATCAGTGATTCGGTTGATTTTACTTCAACCAGTGGGACCACTAGATGAATTTACTACCTCACCAATGCTTATGTTTCTGTTAGTGCAAGAAAACCTCAAACTCAGCCAGCCTGCCATCATAACTGGAAGGGAAATTTCAGTCTGGCGACTTTTTTGGGTAAAATATAATCCTCGTTTCCTGATACTGAAATGAGAGAGCCTGACTTTTTTCTCTTTATTTGAAGCCATGGCCCAAATGTATTTTATAGTTTGATTGTAAAATACAAAGTGAGTATTTTGAAGGCTCTTAATCTGCGCTGTGCAGACTAAATGGCCACCCTGAAAGCCAAGCAGCCGTGCCAAAAGGCCTCCATCTACGATTTGGCATGTAAACCAAATTACATGGAAAATCAACACTATGTCATTTTCTAATCTCACCAAGCACATAAAGCTGCAGCTCATATAACCAGGGAAGATACCCGAAGGCACACAAAATATATCTAAATGAGACTGTAAAAGCATCTGTCAACAGCAGCGTGTCAGTATGATCCAATTCCATTTGATGCTTTAGTCTCCTGAGAATGCTGATGGAGAGGAGACTGCTGGTTCAAAAAAGGTGAAGGTTTAGACTTCCCTCATCTCCTTCATTGCATCGCTCTGCAGGGCGCCATCTCAACAGCTGCCGTTCTCTCGATTTCTCTAAATGCTTCACGGCGTTCACTTTTGAGGTGGAAATCTTGAAAGTGATCCTGTTGAACTCTGGAGAAAAGGTTGGTCCGCTAATTCAGGGCAAGAAGGCGTGACCTGACCCACGCTTTCACTCAGCGGCTGAAGGTCGAAACTTGCCCCCCTGCATTCGCTAGGCCTGACCAATGCTTTTCTTCATCCTGTGTCCCCTTTGACCCAAAGCTGCCCGGCCAGAGGGCCTCAGATAGCGCTCTTCTATCATGCACTGACAGATGCGATACAAACAGTCAGCAGTGACTGTGAGCAAGCTGCCTGCTGACCCACTGCCACTGTGACGAGACCTCTGGCAAAGTACCAAGAATCTGGACAAAGGTGGAGACTAGCTGGGGTCATCCAGATAAATACACAGACATTTTGAGACAGTGTTTTTTTCCTTTCCTTCCCAATTTAATGCCTTTCCTGAAACAACTATGACCCTATCTCACCATCTATTCACATTGAGGGAGGACTGCTATTCTTATTTGCTTCCCTCTCCATCCAGGCTAGCCTTCAAAAACAGTTTCTGAAAGCCATTTACAGGAAAGAGGACAATTTACCCCTTTCACAAGAGAACTAAAGGTATCTCACTGTATGGGACTGTTGTCATCATTTATTCTCGCAGCCCTGTTGTGTTTATAGAATGCATACATTCACATCTTTCTCCTAATCTTTTATTAAATCTCAAGCATGGTTAAGAGTAGCAACTGTTTTTGTATCCTGAATGACACTTGTCCTCTCAGCACATTAAAACATACAGTGCAGTGTAACCAGTTTTACATCAATCACGTTCTATATGCCCCATCTATTCTCAATGTCCCAGTGAACACTACTAGGTTTTAAAGCAAGAATGATTAATATGCTAATTACATTCACCCCACGTCCATGCTTTTTCTCATACAGTGTTGTTCCAAGATATCCCAATAAAACATTTTGAGGTTAGCCAGGCACTCAAGGCCATTCACTCTTGATTTGTGGAAAAAAGCCAAAAGTGCTTTGAATGCTAGTTTCTGAGTAGTTCATCTTATAGATTTATAAAGGATTTCAGCAACACCAATAGCCTGTCATCAGTTTTAGTTTTGAAATATGATTGTATGGTATTGAATTATTGACAGTATTCAAAGGTACTCAACGGACTGTGTTTCCCATGGAATAATTGTTAACTCCTGCATGCATTGTTGCTGTTTTTTTGGTCTTCGGACACTTCCAATATAGCTCTGAGCAACTCTCATGGTCAACTCTCGCATTCCACAGAAGCCATCTTCTGGTAAACAGCCCAGAAAACAAGCTGTGTCTTTCATCCTTGTCTTGTGTCTGCAGATCCCCTTAGCTTTGAAGTAAGTGCAGTTTTGTGGTGGAGTTGTCCCTGGCCAGCACATTCCACAGCCTTTCTGTCAACTGGTGCCAGTCTCTGTGCAGCATGTGCTCCTAGCCTTAGGTCAGGGAACAGCAGCAGGCTCCATGGAACCTTGTCTCCTCCCAGATAACTCTGGCAATCTGTAGCAAAAGCAAAACAGTCTGAATATATAATAATAATGTATGAGCATGCCAAGGGGCTGTTAATTGGACAATGGCAATCTTTCTTGTACCAGAATTGAGTGGTCAATGTTTCATGCCCAGCAGTTGTGGGCCATAAAAAAAGAAAGAAAGAAACAAAGCTTCCAGTTTATACCTCCTCAGGGCAGTCTTATACAAAGGGTAGAACTGAGGCTTTAAGAGCATTCAGGCTGTAGATACTCCATTCATTCATCCAGTGTTGCTGTCACAGCACTACGTTACCATGGAGATAGAGTTGAGTACATTGTGTGTGTTTTTTTGTGTGAGTCCTGCTCTATTGTATCACCCTCCCTCTAGAGCTGCGGCACACTTTTCCCTGGGGGCTTCCCTATACAACATCTGTCCTTCTCAGCCACCTCCTCAACACACTCTGGGGCCTAGAACAGGCTCCTCTTCATGAAAAACCCTGGCGCACACACACCTGCTGAGAGGGTCAGAGGTCATCCTCGAAGCAACCACGCACTATAGTCGCTCTACTTGACTGCAGTCACCCAGTGCCCTATCAAAGCCCAGGGGTTTGCCTTTGTCCCTTAGTTTAAAACAATATTCCCGCTCTTTTTGCAGATCCAGTCCCGCACTGATTCTTTAAATTTCTCACTAGACCCCTTGGCCTCAGAGGCTCCAGAAGAAACATGATGGCTACTCTTTTGCCAGAACATCTTAAGCACTGGCAGTCATGCAAAAATACTCATTGAGTGCACTCTGTAACTAACTGACATTAAGAACTCTCATATCCTGTACAAGGAGGCCAAGCATAAAAAGCTTAGAGAGTAAAAAAGCTGTTCTTGGGGGGGATTTATCTGAAACAAGTGCTGACTTTAGGTCTAAGAGGATTAATGCTTAAGTTTCTTTTATCTGAGATTGGTAGCAGAGAAAGTTCCATAGAGAGCAAGAAAAAGTGAAGTACTTGTGATCTGGGATAAGATGTTAAGGAAGCTGAAGAAAAAATTACCCAACAAGGCACAGGGACATATCAATTTAAATGAAATGCATTCAGAGGCTCGGAATTTTCCAAAAGGATACAGACCCCTGATGCACATGGTGATGTCCCTGAAGGAATTCCATGGACCTTCATAAGCTTAAGCATTCCTTTAGGAAGAGACACTTCAACCTCTCACTGACTGTGGCAGATGGCTTGCCTTGGGCTATCCAAGCCAAGCCAAGCCCTCATTGTTTATCTCTTACACACACACACACACACACACACGCAAACCCACATTCACACACTATCACTCATGTTCTCTCTGTCTTGCTCACACCAGGAGACAGGCCATAGGTCTTATCTCTGTGGGCACCATTATATCAAAGGCTTAAGCACGTCAAGTGTTTGCAGTCTCAATGGTGCATGAACCAGAAGTGGTCAGTCTTAATGATAGTGTTTAGTCACTGATGGCTTGCAGTCATGGAGCACGCTAAGAAGAAGTGCCTTGTGAACGGCAGTATCCATGCCCTTAAGGCTGAAGTCATGAAGTCGTGAATTTGAATGGCACACACTGGTGCCAGTCTGCCCCTGACATGGAGCCAAGAATTAGTTACTGTGGTACTGTGGTGGTACTGTGAAGTAGTTGTATCCATAGCATACTCAAGGCACGATATCAATGCTGCAAATGACTCAGTGTGGAAATTAGCATAAAGCTGAAACTGACAGGAGGCGGGCAGTCCATTCACAGGACCTGGTGATGGGCAGCCTGCGCTTTCTTTAATACATCTGCCGTGTGCGTGTTTGGGCAGCCCTCAGACAGGTCTGTCTACAGCACGTCCTTTCTAAGGCCATGAATGGAGGCTCTCAGCGCTCTGATAGATGGCCTTCATTTCAATAAAAATGGTCTTCCTGCAGAATGGGGAGAAAGGAGACCCACTACACTGCATGGCACGCACCACACAAAGGCTCTCAACCTCCCCCTTTAGAGAAACTAAATCCCCCTCTTAACCAGCCTGAGACAGAGGCTAATCATATAGAGAGAGAAAAAAGGAAAGAGCTTGTGGCTGAACTTTACTTTTTATATGTGCCCTTAAAGCAGAGCCCCTTTTCTGCGTTAACACTTTGGTCTTGACACAACACTGTAAACAGCCCCAGTAAAACCTTCTAAGAAAGGGATCTCCACCCTGGCTGTTATAAACAGCTCGGCCATTTTCCGAGAGCCAACGCAAATGAGACGAGAGCAAACTAAACAGCAGAATGAGTCTCTTAACACTAGCATTTGATGAATGCAGTGCCAGATAACAAGGTTTGGCAGGTCCATGCTAATTCAGTTTCGCCAGGCTCTCGGTATACATACAAAGGATGATGTAAGGCAGCTGGGAAATGGATTGTGTGTTATTAAATGTGCTGGTGTAATCATTGCTGCAGGTCTAAGTTCATGGCTAATGGCTCAAAGTTACTCTGACAGATCAAAGCCCAAGCAAAACAAATGCTAAATAAACCAGTATGATTAAAAAAAATATATGCTTGAGTTTTCAGGCTAGGGATGGGAAAGATTTATTTTAGACTCCAGGAAAACAAGAATAAAAAGACACATGAGAAATTCTGTACCACAAGAAGACCTAACGATTTTTATTTGCTAGTTTATATGATGTAATCGAATGGAAGAACCGAACATTAAAGAAAATGAGTCTCCATCTTTTTTTAAGATATTGCTTTTCAAAAGTTAAGGTCAAAGTGCAGCTCTCAGTATTTATAATGTATATATTACATTAGCAATCATACATCTGTAATGCACTGAAAAGTTGGCCGCTTGCTTATCCATGTCACATCTAAACAGATTGCGGTCCATACCCTACATTGTAGATATTATATGAGCACAAAGAAAGTACTATTATATGGAGGAAAAATTCAAAATGGCTTTGCAGGTATGGTAAATATCAGACAACAATATGTTAAATATCAGTCAATATCAAAAACATCTGGAGAATGATACTGGGCTTAAAATACAGAAAACACTATTTGGATTAAATCATAATATGTAAATGCTGGAGCTAGGGCATTATTCTTCTAAGCCACAGTAATCAGGATCTTAGCAAAAGCAATCAAACTGTTGTCATAACAAAAGTACAGTCGTATATGAAACATATTTTGCTTCAATCTAATTGCTTTTCCATTGGAGGAATGCAGTGCCAGTGTGGCTCCTTCCCTGTTTGATGATATAAACCAGATCTAATATCTCATATCCATAGCCAAATCCATTCAATCACTACAGCTTGTAATGGTTACCATATACCCCTAGATGGAACACAGATCAGTAAACCACTTCATAATAGTTTTAAAGCATACAGTCTCTAAATGTAGGGCTATGATTCCATGATTGAAGGGATTAAAGAAAGGAGTCTTTTGTAACACTGTCCAAAGTGTCTCATAACTTGTGCTGTGTACTTGTGGCCCAGTGTCCAAACTTGGATCCCTTTCCTCTGTGTTTCAGTGGTGCTCATTAGGGACTGCCTTGCCATTGCTCCTGCATTGTCTTGCTGTCGGAGACCCGTCCTAAATCTCAATAGACAGCTCAGAAGCAACACAATAGCCTTCATTGTCGGAGCCTGAAAGGCGAGCATGTGCTTTGCTAATGCCATCCCCGCGACAGCCAACCTCCAGGACAACTTCTACATTCAGTCTTTGATTAAGGAGGCACATTTAGGCATGGATGACTTCCTCAGAGGTGCCTGGAGGTTGTGGGAAAGGGGCGCAGAGTGAGCATGGGCTTATGTAGTCCTTCTGCCACCCTCGGTGAATAGAAGCTGGAGTTATTGATACACGGATCAGTCTGGCCAATCACGAGGTGCGGCTGGAACATGTGACTGCTTTGGATAGACCACAGACGTTTTCATATTTGAGGGCATTATCTGCATTGTCCAATAAAACCCATGCACATCGCATGAATAGTGCAGCGCGTAACGGTTTTTAAACAAGAATCAAAAAAAGTATTATAACAGTTTTATTACTGTAGGACATGTTCTCACCACAGTCTCAAAATTTATCTGTCGTAATCACAATGAGTGTAGACAAATCTGGTAGTAACAGTTATCTCTAAAAGCTTGAGACTAAACATTTAAAAAAGGAATAAACAAAGCTGGAGGCACAGGGGAGGTATTCCCACACATAGATATCTCATGATGTTTTATCACACTTGTATGATCTCTCGGGAACACACCCTAGTCCAGCAGCTGGCTCATAAAATTGAAAAATAAACTAAAAATAAAAAAAGCCCCTTGTGTTAAAACGTTTTCTCTGCCCAAATGGTCAGAGTGACGACATCTGAATGAAAACATTTGTGGGTTCAGGGTAGACGATGCGGTCATCAGCTATGTGTATGACAGAACACTGTACATTTTCTGCTCAGATTCATTCCACTGTACTTGTTAAACTGATGCTCAACACCTCCCAGGTGCTGGTGTATGAGCTCGAGCATGTGGGTTACTGTGGGTGGTCGGTCTTCAGACCAAGATCTGGTTAATGTCTCTGGCTCCAGTGAGAGGCTTGCTGAATACTGCTGGCTTGTTTTCAGTGCTGACACGTTACATGGCTTTGGTTTCACAGAATCCCCATACCATCCCATTTCTCCACCAGTGATCCCTATAAACACTTCTGACTGGGCCTGCAATCTTATCGTAGCGTCCTCACACACCAAGCTGACACTGAAAAAAACTAGAGCCAACCAAGAGCGACTGAGGATCACCTCATGTTGCGTCATGAACACACAGTTTGAGTCTACATGAAAGGAAATAATGCTTTATATCTGTAGTGGGGAGTAGTCTGAAACAAATCAGACTAATTTGTGGGAAAATTATATTGCACTAAGTAATATGACAAAATAACATGTCACTTAGCTGTGTCAGTACCGATAGTCATAGACTCCATTTAAAACTATTTTGTGTGAAAAAAAAAGAGATGCTCATTTTTATGCATTTTTATGCTGCATTGAGAGTGCCATTTCCTTCCTTTTCTTTCTTTCAATTTTTCTGCACTAATGTGCTGAGCAGATAATCATTTTCTGATTTGTTCAACAGCTAATCAAAGACCTCTTACCTTTGACACTGATTCAACACACTCAAATTGAAAAGGCCCGACTAATGTTGGACACAGCTTAAAGAATGCCATGCATACTTAACTGCATCTGAGGACCAAGCGTCCGTGTGGTGTGTCAGGGCCATTATTATTCCCTTTGGGAAAATGGCATAATGTCTGATGGTGTAGAACAAGCAAAACCAGCTGGTGAGAGAGGTGTTGGTTTTCTATTCATGACTCACATGTGAAAGTGAACAGTACAAGATGCTTCTTTGTGAGTAAAACACAATGGCACATACATCAGCAGGCATTCTATAAACAATATTAGACTTCCTGATCTCTGACTAATCAACCATTTCATTTCTAAACCCTAAGGAGCTGTTCAGTCATCTATGGAAACTGTTTACGGCTCACCTGAGTGGCTTGGTCCCATCATGTAATAGCCCCAGATGCTCACAATGCTTTCCTTAAATAGCCCCAAATGTGGAGAAAGTTAACCCACTTCTCAGCCAAGCTCCCCATGGGAAATCAGGATCTCTGGAACCTGAGGTAATACAGTGTTTCCCACGGTCACTGGACAAGAGTAGCCTGCTCTCATACATATGTGAACTGACCAGCTCTCAAAAGGCAACGTCAAACCTCGTTATGGGGCAATATGTGAATTCTGCATTAATTATGACCCAAACCTCGGTTTCAAAACTGGCCTTAGATTATTCATACAGCTCTTAATGAGAAACATAAATTTCATGAGGCTAAGCAAAAAAGAGTGGGACAAAATTGGACCTGGCTCAGGAAAAGTTTTCCTCACACACTGTCTCTGAGAGATGGAGTGGCAATGTTAAGTGGATGAATCTAAACAAGAGGGCTCCTGGTTAACTATGGGGATGGATCAGGCCCCAGTTCTCTTTAAAAAATCTTTTCAGTGGCCTCACTGAAGGCTGTCAGGTCCTATTGAGCACGCTCAATGCCTGGACGGCTGCTGGGGTCCACCCACTCAAGGCCTGTTTGAGGAGAACATGAGCCTGCATATTTACTGTGTGCCCAGGAAATGAACCAAGATCCAAATTTGAACACCAAATAGAGCAGAAGTTTCTATCAACTAGCCAGAACGAATGTGCAGGCGTGTGTTTGTATTTGTAAGAACGGGCAAGTGCCAGACAGCAGACAGGATAAATCTATGCCTAACAGGTGGTGGCCATTTCCATGTGTTGTTTCTTGCTTGGCTGTGCATATCCCTAATTTGCTGCTCTCATGGAAAAGCTGCCTAAAGCATTCTTTATTTATAAACTAATGAGGAAGTTATTAACACACTTCATTTTCACCTCTCACAAAAACCCAAGAGTCCATTATGAGGTAAATAATACCAGAGCTAACTCACTAATTTATTACCACATAAAAAGGAAAAACAGAAAAACTATAAAGCATATTCATGGCAAGTCTGAGTTTCATTTCTGGTCCTGAGTAGACAAATGATTTTTTTTTTTGATAGTCTGAGAGCAGAACAACTGCACAGAAACCAGGGTTGTGGTTTATTTGAAAAGTACGGCATTATAAGAATAAGTATCCAAACCCCTTCAGAATTTTGTCCTTGCATTTTGCCCAAGTGATGGAAGACAGAGAGGATTTGAGAAGCTCTTCTTTGTGTTCCTGGTTCTGCTTGTCTTGTGCCCTTTATGTTGTAAAGCCATTGAAGAACAAAGCCACCGTGTCTGCTTCATATTACAGGGATGCAATACTGCTGGCCTCACATGGAGCATACATGTGCTGCTTTCTCCTCTACTTTCCACAAATAAGTTTTGTTGGTCCTGAAAACAATTCTGTAAATGCTCAGGGATGACAAACACAATGTTCTTGGAGGATCATTTTACAGGCCCCAAATGATAAGGCACTTATGCCATGACTGTTAAAGCATATATTTTGATCTTTAAGAGATCAGGTTCTTAAATATATCAAAATATCCCTGTCCACAAAATATGTTTAAAAAAATAAATACGTAAAACACACCTTAGCCCTACATAGAGGACACGACCTCAGTTAACTTTCATTCTTGCAGTTTTCCTTAACTACTTGTGTTTGAACTGCTTACTAGATTAAATAGACTAAAATATGGCTAACTCACATTATTTATGCTACAGTAGTATTTCTCAATCCTGGATCTGCACGTTTTAGTGTTTTCCCTGCTCCAAACTCACCTGATTCAACTTTTAGAGAAAGGAAAACACCTAACTGTGCAGGGCAGGGGTACTCCATTTTACAGGTCACAAAATATAAGGCACTTAGTGACAATCATTATACAGTCAGGTCCGGAAGTATTTGGACAGTGACAGAGTTTTTGTGATTTTGCCTTTATACACCAACACAATGGATATGAAATAAAACAATCAAGATGTGATAGAAGTGTAGACTTTCAGCTTTATTTTAAGAGGTTCCACAAAAATATGGCATTTACCATTTAGGAATTACAGCCATTTTCAGCAAAGTACTTCCATTTACAGGGGCTCAAAGGCATTTGGACAAAGTGACGCAATTGTAATTATAACCATAATTTTAATGCTTGGATGAAAATCCTTTGCAGTCAATGACTGCCTGAAGTCTGGAGCCCATGTTCTCAAAACTCAAATTCTGAGTTTCCTCCCTGGAGATGCTTTGCCAGGCTTCACTGCAGCCACCTTCAGTTGCTGCTTGTTTGTGGGTCTTTCTGCCTTCAGTCTTGTCTTCAGTAAGTGAAAAGCAGCTCTATTGGGTCGAGATCAGGCGACTGACTTGGCCATTGAAGAATATTCCATTTCTTTGCCTTCAAAAAGTCTTGAGTTGCTTTTGCAGGTTTTTAGGGTCATTATCCACCTGCACTGTGAAGCGGCATCCTATCAGTTTTGTAGCATTTGGCTGAATGTGAGCAGAGAGTAGAGCCCTATACACCTCAGAATTCATCTTCAATAACATCATCGTCACATCATCAATAAACACCAGTGAGCCCGTTCCAATGGCAGCCATACATTCCCATGCCATAACACTGCCTCCACCATGTTTGACACATGATGTGGTATACTTTGGATCATGAGCTGTTCCTTTCTTTCACTATACTTTTCTCTTCCCACCATTCTGGTACAAGTTAATCTTGGTTTCATCAGTCCAAAGAATCTTATTCCAGAACATGGGAGGCTTTTTTAGATGTTTTCTGGCAAAGTCTAATCTGGCTTTCCTGTTCTTGAATGTTACCAGCGGTTTGCACCTTGTTGTAAACCCTCTGTATTTACATTCATGAAGGTGAATTGATTGTAGGTTTTGATAATGATACGCCTACGTTTTCCAGAGTATTCTTAACTTCTGCTGATGTTGTGAAGGGGTTTTTCTTCACCAAGGAAAGGATTCTGCAATCATCCACTTTAGTTGTCTTCCATGGTCTTCCAAGCCTTTCGATGTTGTTGAGCTCACCTTTTCTTCTTTCTTCTGCTTTCTTTCTTTTTAAGAATGTACCCGACTGTTGATTTGGCCACACCTAAGGTTTTTGCTCTCTCTTATAGATTTATGTTGTTTTTTCATCCTAATGATGGCCTCCTTCACTTGCATTGAGATCTCCTTGGACTTCATATTGGTAGCTCCAGTCGAACAGCTGCCAAATGCCAACTCAATACCTGATAAAAACTCCAGACCTTTTATCTGCTTCATTTGTCTTGAAGTAATGAGGGAATGGACCGCACCTGATCAATTAACTTCTTGTCAGTCAATTGTCCAAATACCTTTGATGCCCTGAAAATGGACATACTTTGCTGAAAATGGTTGTAATTCCTAAATGGTAAATGCTATATATTTGTGGAACCTTTTAAAATAAAGCTGAAAGTCTGCACTCTGATCACATTTTGATTGTTTTATTTCAAATCCATTGTGGTGGTGTATAAAGGCAAATTCACAAAAACTCTGGACCTGACTGTATGTGAATTGAGCTCCAACTGAGCATCTCATCCAAGAGATGAGGTTGTTGAATATCAAAATATCACTGTCCACAAGCTATCACAATGCTCAGCAAAGGAATAAAATGCAAGAATGACACCTCAGAGGGGAAAACAAAAAAAGAAAAAAGAAAAGAAAAGGCAAAACACGGAAACAAAACATACACAAAATGTCATATCTGTAAAGATTGCATGGAGTATTTATGAAGAATTAGTAGCACATCCATAACGTTCTTTCTTTGTGGAGCAAAGGGGATCAAATGCATGTTTGGGTGCAGGTTGATGAGGCATATTAGTCAGTCTAGTATCACAGCCCAGGGCTTCCTGCTGTAGTGAAAACTATTGGCTCCTGAGGGGGTGGAAGTCAGGAGCTCATAGGAGCCAGAATCAGCAGGAGGTGGATCAGATATCAGGCTGGTGTGAGGCCGGGGACATTTACGATCTCGGATCAACTGTGGCAGGTCAGGCCAGTGACACAGAGGCGCCTGTAAGTGAAGGTTGACCTCAGGGCTGCTTACCTGCCAGGAGCACAGCTATTAATACAAGGGGTTGGCTTTCAGCATGGGAAACATCGCGCATTCTGAGAAACAGGGGCTCAGCTTTGGCCCTTGACCTCATGCCGAGCTTTCTCAAAGCCTGTGATCTTTTTTCAGTGAGCGGTCTTCAGTATTAATACAAACAAAATGTGATCATGAAAGAGATATGATCCACATTGAAATGCTTAATTTCTTTTGAATGCAGTCTGCAATAATATTTACAGTTACTGGGATGAAGTATTGAAGATGAACTGTCATTGTGCTAAAATTAACAACAAAAATGCTCTTAGCTGGAATTCCATTTCTAAATTTTGCAGACAGTATAATGAATATACATGGGCGTACCCATAGAAAATGCACACACACACACACAGCATAAATCCTACAGTGGACTGAGAAAGAGAAAGAATATTGAGAACAGGCAGTAAATATTTAATGGATAAAGATACCCGTGTACAGTATGTACAAGACTAGGCAAGTTTAGTTTTGCCGGACTGTCACATGCAGTAAAGCATTTATTATGCAAATGTCAACGGTACTGGAATGTCTGAACATGAGTAGAAAGAGAAAGTAGAGACACAAGAGCAAGGAAAAAACACACTACACACAGCAGTGACTACAATACTGGAATTTATATAATGTGGAATATATAATGTCTGTTATATATATTCATATCACATTACCAATAACCTATATGTGATATTATATACTTGAAATGCATTTTTATAAAAGGTGTAGTTTGTAAATTTGGTTGTCAAAATATTAAAATGCTTCTAGAGCCACAACAGCACCATTCTGAAAGCATGGTACAGTATATTTTGATAGTTTAGTAGTTCTGTAGGTTGTGTTTATTTATTTAAAGTTGTTTTTTTTAATGCAGAAAATATCTGAAACAAAGATGCTGTACAAGTACAGATATATAAGTGCTTCTTTCAGTGTATTTGCATAATCACACTTTTGCTGTAGAAGCATTTCTTTCAATAATACTAACTCCTAAGTAACTCCTACTAACTAACAACATTCATATTTAATATACAATGTGCAGTCGTGTGCCTTGTGTGTCACATTCAAAATGAGAAAGCCTTTAAAAAGTGAGAAAAAAACCCCCAAAAGCCTCAATACATCTGAGTATCAGCCCTGGGAATCTCTCGTGTATCTGTTTTTATAAAATATTTAATTCCCTAGGTATATATAGATGGCACAACTTCATTTAACTCTTATATTTGCTGATTTTGGAGGACCAGGAAAAACTGTGCTTGAGTTTATTGACAGATTGTAGGCCCATGTTAGACGTATACATATCACATTGGTGTCCTGACGGCTGTGTGCTGCACTGGTGCCACTGACGCACATGCATGTTTCAATAATGGCAGTCGAAGTCAAAGCACTTTCTGGAAACATTCACTCAGTTTCCACTGAAAAAGTGCCAGTTCTTCAGTTGGCAAAATCACTTTTGTTCCAGTACCAAAATGCAGCCGGTCTGAAACCAGAAACCAGTGACATCATCAGCTTGGAGCCAGCGCCGTTTTGTAACCATGACGACAACTGAACTGAGCAACATTTTGATGTTTTTTTTTTTCTCATGACAGCCACTAAAATAAGACATGAATGATTGTTAACCCTTTACAGCATGGTGTTGCCATATGGCAACAATTAATTTGTCAAATGTTTTGATAGGCAATAATACACAACTACTATTTTCCAATGTAACTGGGAAAAGGGGGTTTAACTTTGACATAACAAAAAAAAAAAATGCCATGTCACATGACCAGGAAGTGCTGTTTGCACTTCCTTTTCTGCAATCACATGACACGGTGAAGGTCATCATCGGAGATCCCATTAGCATTTTGTTCAGTACACTGTTATTGTCAGTATAATGGTTGGACATTGGCGAAATAATGTCCAACTGTGATACTGACAATTACAATGTACTGAACAAAATGCTAATGCTAATTCTAACATTGCTGATGCTAAGAAAACAAGCTTGAGGCAGCCACACGCTAAGAAGATACAGCTAAAATCAATAATAATAATAATAATAATAATAATAATAATAATAATAATAGTTGAGTCAAGGTGCTTTACATAGGAAAAGAAAATAGAAACAGAAGTATATGTTCTGAAAGATCATATAGAAGGTACAACCTGTAAAAAAAAAAGTTAAACACCGCAGGCTTATTATTTTTATGCCATGCCTGTACATCCTACATGCTGTGGAAGCTACATTGCTCTGGTGTATAGGGCTTGTGAATCGACGGGGGATCCTTCTGGGATCGCATCATGGGATCCTTCTGCCATTTTGGTTTGGTTAGGTCTTCATTCTGTGAGAGTTTAAAGGGATTGCTGTTTTATTGTGGATTTTCAGACTTGTCATGCTTAAAAGCCGATCAAAGGAGAAGATGGTGTGTGCATCGAGACAAACTCCAGAGAAACCAATTACCATGATATGGAAGAAATGAGTCTGAATGATGGTGTGGATTAAATGCAAAACCCCAAACATAGTCGAGTAATAATCTGTAAGAAAGGTATATATATATATATATGTATGTAAGAAATATCAACATATAATTTCATTTGTAATTATAATATTTCAGCTGTGCAAAGAAATGCGCTGTTCGGAATAATAATGGCACACTGATGATATGGGATATTTTCCCTAAAATCTGTCATTCAAAATGTATTTTGGTTGGTAGGTAAATTTTACGTAGCCCATTACAGCCTGCATGCAATCGTGTATTTCTGCAAGGCAGAATACTGTATGCCGATATAATGTATGGAATTTCATTGTCCTCTGTTACCTCTCAAACTTTTCTTTATTGACCTTTACGGTCCATTTTATATTTGCATAACGACTCTGACACTCAGAACATGCATTTTGTAGGGTTAGCTAGGCTGACTCTCTCGCTAGCTGACTGACTAGCGGTACCAAAGTGGTGGTTTACCCATCAGACACTACATCATGACATCTCATTGCCAAGACTAATTATGTGTAATCATGGCCTGTAATGATGTGTGTGTAGATCCTGAACATGTTGATTTTGGGTGGTAAAAAATCTCCTCGAAACCAACGAAACTTGTAAAATTCTCCACGTTTGTTATTATTCTAATTACGTAAATGTTTAATGTGGGCCATTTTTTTAAAAAAGGTTCTCTGGTTCCCAGCGCTGGCTCCCTCTCTACCACTGGCTCCAGAAGGGTAGAAGTAAGACAAAAAGCCAAACCTTGGCTGACCCACTTTGAAGTTCCAGTAATAATGTAGAATAAAAGGTAGATGTCCTGAGAGAACTCTATGAATGGCCAGTGTGGTCTGGTATGAAGAGATAAAATAGAAAAGAGAAGCGTTTAGAATCAACGGTGTGCTCAACAGACGCCCCTATCTGTGTGTGCAGTTTTTCCCACGTCTCACACCTCTCCCTCAGTGTGTGAACTATGTGATTAACATCACACACAATAAACACACATAGTGAATCACTCAGCGTTTTCCCAGCACACTCACTCTCTCCAGCTCAGCAGTTTGGGAGAAATCCCTGTGAGATTCTCACGCACCACCGTTCCCTGTCATTCTACTCCATCATGGCCATCCTGTCTCTCTCATGGCTCTTTTTGCCAACTGTATCAGTTCCCAGTACTTCCATTCTTTCCACTGGCAAACACTGGTAAGTTATGTCTCCTGAACACAAAAAGCCCTGTGAGAGAGAGAAAGAGAGAGAGAGAGAGAGAGAGAGAGAGAGAGAGAGAGACTGATTAGCTATTATTAATGGCTTCTATTAAGGAAGTGTCTGGTGTCACCACAAATCCTTTCCAATTATATTTGCATAAACTTAAGATACAGTGGAGCATCCCAGCCTCCAGGATGTGCATAATCAGATGCTTCCCATAGAGAAGAGGCCACAAACAAAAAAAGGAACTATGGGAAATAGCAGGCAGGGTAGAAATAGGGCAAAGACAAAGACCAGCCCAGTAGCAATCATGCAAATACATTGCTCCAAATAGCAGAGCACTGCATTAATTAATGCAGATCAGTGAGCTATGCTGAAATGCCCTAGTTCAGTACGGAATGCTCTGTGTGACAGGTCAGCCATGTTAAATCTAAAATAAGAAGCCAACCTAAAAAAAAAAAAAAAAGATGATTAAATGAATACACAATAACTAAATATACAACGTTGTTTTACTTCAGTGGCCCACTGTTCTCCAGAGGCACGTCATCAACATGTGGCTTTCATTAGATGCAAAAATGCACATGTAGAATAAAGAGATTAAGAGACTCTTCTAACGTTTGCTCTAGTTAATTGGTGAGTTTAAGTCTTTGAAGTTCAAGCGTGACATTCATTAAACAGGGCTGAGATTTTTCACACTCCATGCAGAGACTTTCCCACCTGTGTGACTGCCTCGTGCTGCTTTCCTCACCTGCCTGAAACGAGCAATGTGTGGAAAATGACACTTCTGATCCACACACTAGCTTGTAGATCTAATCATGCTGCCTTTCCACACCTCCCAAAGGACGGATGACAAAGTCTGTCACTGTGCGATACTAACGCTGCATTCGACTTACCTCGAAAGTGGGAAGTCGGAAATTAAATGTTCAATGTTTGTGCGTTCACGCTACAAATGGGAAGAAACAATGGACGCTTCCATGTTCAGCTTCTGTTAGCAACAAGCTAACCAGCTAACTGGAATGAGTGATGTATATTTTCCTCATGAACTGTATAGTCAGTGTCAGTGGAACTCATTTAAAGGTAAGAATTGCTTCTGTGTTTACTGTTCATGCTGTGAGCATGCATGTTGATTTCAGATCATTTGAGGAATTCGGAGTTGAGGGAGATTTTTCTTTAGTTTTTCCCAGTCAGAGGTTGAAAATTATGAGGTACAAAACAAAGAAGCACCTCTTCCCTTTAAATGATTTATCCAGTATATACAAGTATTTGCTTTAGATCAATCATCATACAGACATATTCACATGTTAAATCTAAAACACAGACTATACAGTTCACTGTTTTGAGGAGGTAAATATACATCACTCATCACAGTCAGCTGGCTAGCTTGTCACAAAAAAAACTAACGAGTGGCGTCTGTTGTTTTTCCCACTTTGTAGCTTGAGAACATGGAGTTTGAAAATGATGTCATTCGGAGTTCCTATTTCCCGCTTCCGAGGTAAGGCCACTACAGCGTTATAAATGGTTGTAGAGAAAGACCATTTGAACCATTTGAATATGAATAGTGACTTATCCCTTAATTACAACTGCAACAGGGTGTCCACATAATGAAATCTCCTGTAGCCTCATGGATGAGCTCTCTGCATTCCTGAAAAGTCATTTCCCTCTGTAAGGGCCCTCCACCCATCCCGTGTTGCTTAAGCCTAATTAGCAGTGTCTAAATTTATTGGAACAAAGATAATCATTGCACAAGTGCTTTAAGAATTAATACAGCCTGTTACTCTCATGTTGGTGTTTTAGTATTTGATCATGTCCTGGCCAGGTATTTAATTAGTTGTTGGACAGTTATTAATTGAGAAAGAATAAATGTGATGAATATACTTAACCTTGTTCATTTACACCAGGGTGTATATGCGTGTGTGTGTGTGTGTGTGTGTGTGAGAGAGAGAGAGAGAGAGAGAGAGAGAGAGCAACACTATTGAGCCACAAAACGGATCTCGTTTACTGTTGCCATGCAGCTGCTGTTTCTAGAGGCCCATTGAGATGCACTGAGCCATTTGAATGAGAATGTGACTCTGATGAGAGAGCGCTACAGTAGTGCTTTGGGTTTTAATGGGCTCCAGGCAGTGCAGAAGCATGGCTCAGTTTCCAGTGGCTCCTCCATTGTCTAACTCAGCAAGGTAGCTTCTAAGCACAAAAGGGACCGGTATAGGTTGAAGAAAGGCTTTCTGTGGGCTTTTGGGCCAATTCATCTGTAGACAGCCAGCTTCTTGTCCAGGCTTCTCCACTCCCAGGCTTTAGAGACAAGGCCAAACTGCTACATTCCCATTGGTAAAAGCACCTTCTTTTTTTCTCAACCTGAGAAGCAGCACAAATGATCACCTGTGAACACACAGGGTTGATGAAATCTTGTGCTTCTTCTACGGCATAACTGGGTAACATCCATTTAGAAACATTTTTATAAACTCCAATATATACATAATTCTTCTTCTTCTTCTTCTTCTTCTTTCGGCTTTTCCCTTCAGGGGTCGCCACAGGGACATAGCCTATCCCTATCTTCTGCATCCTCAACACTTGCACCCACTAGCTTCATATCCTCATTTATTACGTCCATATACCTCCTCTTTGGCCTTCCTCTTCGCCTCCTGCCTGGCAGCTCCATGTCCAACATTCTCCTACCAATATACTCACCCAATATACAAACTCCAATATATACATAATTCCTTGATAAGTTATAATCATGCAGCAATGCATTTATCCAAAGCAACTTACAACTGTGATAGGATACCACGGAGCAGTTGAGGCTTAAGGGCCTTCTTCAAGGGGCCAGCAGTGGTACATGGGGCACTGCTAGAAGTTAATCTCATGATTTTCTGAGCAGCAGCCCAATGCCTTAATCACTAAGCTACCACTAGCTCTGAAAGAACAAACACATAATTAGTCCAACTCACAATTCAGTACACTATCGCCAACATGCTTAACTGAAGTATAATTCTGGCCATTCTGAAAGTTATCCTTCGTAATGTGAAAGTTCGTAGGCTACCCTTAAAAGCTGTGCTCCAGGTGAGGCTTGAACTCACAACCTCGGCATGGCTTCACTTGTACTGCTGTATAAGTACCGCGCGCTAACCGATTGCGCTACTGGAGCTCTGATGCCAGCAATAATAGTTGACAGACATTATAATACCAAGTGGTTACATATACCTATACCTGCACATTACTCAATCTTTGGGAGGCATTATTACCGTTTACGAAAATGCTTACACAGAATCATTAACAACCTACAAAGAATTATGAGCACGGTTTTAATGATTTATGACTATAGGCTTCATACAAAGTGTTACACAACATTACCTACAAAGCTACATTTACATTTACATTAACATTTACATTCATGGCATTTGCCAGATGCCCTTTTCCAGAGCATCTTACAGAAGTGCTTTGAAGTCTCTATCAATAAATACATCCTGATACTGGTTCACTAGGTCATGGACTAAGAATACTATCAGTCTAAAATACTCTGTTGAAATTATAGTAAGAAAAGCACACAGAGAGCACAATTTTCTTTAAAGTGATAATTTAAGTACTTCAGGAAGAGGTAGGTCTTGAAGACAGAACACAGAAGAGACAGAACAGAGTTGTAGGTACTGAAAAAGTTCTCAAAAGGTATAAATCATTATTGCAATACATTACAGAGTAATGCCTGTTGTAGAGCTGTGTAGCAATAAAAAAAGGAGCCTGAGCAACCTGAGCAGCCCTGTAGTATTTGTGTAGAAAACGTTTCAGGAATATGAAGGGGAGATGAAGGATTTTCACAATACACAACAAATCAGCTGGAGGGGAGGTTAAGAGATCGTGCAAGTTCGTTTGTGAGTGTATTGTGCACTCATCCTAGTACAGGATATCCAACGGCACACAAATCACACACGCCAAATCAGGACATTCATGTACATCATGTGTAAAGCAGATGCACTTGTACATTGCAATTTGCATTCTGAACAAATATATTTATTGTTATCTGCACCGTGTTGTTGTGCGCTGCGTTGCATGTTATGTCTTATGTGTCTGATGTGTCTTTGTAACGTTTGCACAGTTCAGGAACTTGTCATGAAGAATTTCACTGCAAGATTTACACACTGTATAACACTCTGTATGTGACAAATAAAGAGCCTGAACTTGAACCAAATCTGCGTCTACTATTTTAATTCAGTTTTAAAAATTCTCAGTGGTCGTCATTTTAAAGTGTTTTTTAAAATACGGTCATTTTTGGCAACCGTAATGCATGTGTTGTCTGTACTGTATACTAGATGTTCCTCTGAACTGCTGTTAAACAACTTTAGTCTGGTGTAATCCGACCACCACAGATTGGTCATCCAACCCATTACCATATTGCTCCATAATCCATTGGACATGGTAGAAACAAAGCACAAGTCACAACTTCTGCAGCTGGCACCCTCACACACACTGGGCTTCAAACATCTGCAATAAATGCTTATCAAGCCATCCACACTTCTCCAAAGCCAAAGCCATTTGGTATGCTCGTCTCTTCCACAAGCCATCACAGACTTTTTGAAGAGGCACATGCCAGGACACATGGTTTGGTGGTAATAAGTGTTCCACAAAGCACAAATTTCGATGTTCTATGGTCAAGTGTTTGTTAGCTGCATAAGAGAGGGCTACGGCTAATTCAACGGGGCCCTGTCAGAAGCAAATAGCCGTATTTATTCTGCCAGCATGGCTGTGCTAGCACTGATAGGATTACAGGTCACAGCCGAAGTGAGAGCCAGGGGACCCTGCGGCCTCTCAGATGCCGCTTCATGTTCCTCTACTCGGGGCGCCACTTCAGAGGATGTTCCCCACAGGATTTATAACAGGGGAAAAGTGTTCTGATCCAAAGACAAATAAATAAAGTATGTTTTTGTTCATCTTGCTATAGTATACAGATACTTTTTTCCATCCACTGGAATAAATTTGGGCCAGATGGAATGCAAATAGTCTTGGTGCAAACATGCTATTGTACGCCAAAAAAGTCATGGACTAGACATCTAGTCTGTGGGGAGACACTACTGTCTGGAATCAGTATGTTGAATGTGAATTCTTTTCATGGTCATCCCATCAGATAGAGGATAAATATCTGACAAATAGAGACAAAGAAAAAGAGGAATTGACATTTGAGTCTTCTGAGGTCTCAGTGTTTACTCGTTACTGTTTAAAAAGAGTAACTCGGGATGAATGCCAGAGCTGAAAGGTTTACCAGGCTGTGGACTTGGCAATCCTTTGTAAAGAAGAAACAAAAATGTGTGCCAATCATTTCATTTCATTTATTTTCTAGCAACTGGATAAAGTGGTTACTAAAAGTGAGAGTGACTCAGAGTAAAACTGAATTGAAAAATTATGTTTGAAAGTATGCTATGGTCAATTCTTGAAGCATGAGACAGACAATTGCCACCAGATAAACGTAAGATTTTGGAATAGCATACATAGCTTGTGGAGCGATATCTAAAATCAAAGGCATGCCCAATGTGCGGTGAGTTAATGGGAAACCGTTCAGACCTTGTCCTCTTATCCAGCTGGCGCTAGTTTAACTGGTATCTTCAGAAGCAAGGTACCAGCTGAATGGTTGGAGGGACGAGAAAACACAATGATGAAAAGATAAATAAGACCAGATGAAAGAAGGACATGCTCAGTTCATACCTGCAGCATGCTTACCTCAGTCAACCCACTCTAATTACCTCTCCTCTACTCTACTCTCTCTGTTTACAGACCAGGGAAACCATTTAATCAGGGCCAGTACTGAGTTCCATTCTGTTTCTGAAACAGCTAAAATTGAATGGTAAGATAAGATAAGCATATCCCTGTGTGTCGAGTCTGCTAGCTGAAACACTTTGCATTTAAGAGATTGTTTAAATCTAAAGACAAACAATAGCCATGCTAAAACCGTGTGCACTCATGGCTGGCTACACTTCTATACATCATGCCGATTTAATAAATAGTGATGGTGTAATCACCTCCAGCCCAAAGAGGGCACAAAAGCTTCCTGTACCAGCTTGGGGGAGTGAGGTTGTGGCACTGGACATATTTATTAGCTCTCTGTCTTTTTCTCTCTTCCGCTGGGAATTCTTGTGGGCAAGTGGGTGGCACACAAGCGGGATCTTTCATCCCAAAGGAATTCAGCGGTAGCAAAGTGAAAGAGGAAGGATCCGGGATGTGGTGGTGGTGGTGGTTTGTGGGGAGGGGGGCTGCTTTGAGGAGAAGAAAAGGAGAATGAAAGAAAGGAACTTTTTTGGTAGTCTTGTCAGAAGAGGTGGCTGATAGGGTGGGCTTGGGGTACTTGAATACGGAGTCCGAGAGGAACCTACACACTGTGCGGTTTTAGCGCCACTTTTAACCACAGCTATTGTTCCTAGAGTCTAAAGAAAGGGCCCTTACCGGAGTGTCTGTGCAGCAAGGAGAGAAAGGGGCCAATGATCCAAGAGGAACAGGGTCCAAGAGGACAACCCCTCTGCCTGGTTTCTCATACTTGTTTTAATGGCCTTTTTTGTGGGCTGTATGAAGCAACGATAGAATGGTGCTGTTTGTTGGTAGGTGACAATAAAAGGTTAAACCACACCATATAATTCTTTTCATATGGTATGGTTAAATCATACTTTCATATAATGTAAGGGGTTTTCATTCAAGCAGAATTCAACTACAACATAGATGAAACTACATTACAATATGAATTTTTTTTTTCAGTTGAATAGTGAAAATCTATCTGGTTATAGTATCAAAAAGGATTCAAATTATTTCTTTAAAGTATTCTTTAACTTTTTTTTTTTTTTTGGCTCACAGTGGTGCCAGATACTTTTTTCATTTAACTTCATTCATACAAATTCATGCAAATTTAAATCCTATTGCCTTTAGTTATCTGAATTTGTACAAATTCATCAGGAGGTTCTTTGGACATAAATAAATTGTGATGGCATGTAAAATTTCGGGCTACTTTTGTGACTTTTGTTAATGTGTCTAGTATTAAAATGCAAATTAAATCTATCATAATGTCTACTACTACTACTACTACTAAATCTATCATTATGTTTACTATTACTACTACTACTACTACTACTACTACTACTAAATCTATCATTATGTTTACTATTACTACTACTACTACTACTACTACTACTACTAAATCTATCATTATGTCTACAATTACTGCTACTACTACTACTAAATCTATCATTATGTTTACTATTACTACTACTACTATTACTACTACTACTACTAAATCTATCATTATGTCTACTATTACTACTACTACTATTACTACTACTACTAAATCTATCATGTCTACTATTACTACTACTACTATTACTACTACTACTAAATCTATCATGTCTACTATTACTACTACTACTATTACTACTACTACTAAATCTATCATTATGTCTACTATTACTACTACTACTAATACTACTACTACTAAATCTATCATTATGTCTACAATTACTGCTACTACTACTACTACTACTAAATCTATCATGTCTACTATTACTACTATTACTACTACTACTACTACTAAATCTATCATTATGTCTACTATTACTGCTACTACTACTAAATCTATCATTATGTCTTCTACTGCTACGACTACTACTGCAATCATAAATGGCTACCAAACACTGGACATTTTATAGTAGTGAACTGGCAGTTGTAGATTTTGACAGGAAACAGGCATTCCATCCCCGTGTTGGCTTGTGCCAACAGCAGCTGCTGCTGTGTGCAGTCTGCAGAACTCATGCTTGGGGTCAATCAGTATCCCACTAACCCTATGGCCTCTCTGCTAAGGAAGCGGAGCCTTGAAGAGCCATGCAGAGCACAGCAACGTTTAGTCCAAAGCAAACAACAAAGGCCAAAGCCAATGAAATGTGACATGGCATAAACGCCACATTCCCTATAGCAAGCACTATGGATGCACGCAAGGCTGTAATGACCCCGTAAGGACAGCTGGAAAGAATTGGTCACGACAAAGAATGTCTGAATTTAAATGGGCTGCGGTTAAGGAATGGCAGGAATTTGGAACTTATATATTACAGAAATGCAGGAAATACTGTAGGTCAATGGAGGTGGTCATGTGGCAAGGACAATAATCCAACATGTTAGCCTTTAGAATGTTTTTGAAGATTTAAGTTTCAAATTGAATACTTTTTGATATGAGATAAAGAAAGGCCTATATTATATGTCCAGAGACACCTCCTGACATGGGGTCTCATTCATGAATATGAGTGAGTGAACATTATTTGTAAATCAAACACAGGAGCATTTACACAGGAAATGTAATATTCATAAAAATCACTTAGTTGGGAAAAATGTTTGTATCCTGCGAGAGCTCCTGAGTTTGAGTAAATATATGCATATAAAAGGAGACTTCCTAATGTAAACCTCTAGAAATCAGGTACTTGGAATGAGTTATTGTAATTTATTATACAGATTATGCTGTCAAGTTAAAGTTGCTTATTTATATCAATCACACACACAAATGCATTACTGAAACTCTTATTAGTGACTTGAAAGAAAGCAGAGCAAAACAAAATAATAAATGAAGACAACTAAGACTACACATCCAATCAAGACAAAAGAAATGGCACCCTATAAATGCCAAGAAAACAAACAACCGCAGATGTCATTCAGCTCTCCGTGAGCATCAGGAAATGTAAATCAGCTTTACTTTACAGGTAATTGTCATTTATCAACATGTATAAGTGAGTATGAAGAAAACCAGCATTACCGAAACCTTTGTAATCTTTTAGTTCAGCTTGGCCTGTGAAAGCATTTACACACAACTTAACTAAAAGATAAATGAGGCCCATTGTGCACATAGGTGGTGCATGCATAGAGCAATAAATTGTTGAAATGCACCACCTAGGCACACTTTATAACCAACTGTCAACTGGAAGCCAGGGTCCTTGTCACAGAGATTAATTTCTAAAAGGATCTTATCACCCAGAGCACCTGTCTTCTTATCTTTCGTTTTATTGAGTATGACCTGGAAAAGTTTTTGATCTTTCCAACAAACATGATATTTACTAGCAGACTGTTAGTGTGCAGTAGACTGTATGCTTAATCTAACTGACAAAGTACATTCAAACTGAGTTGGTGATCCAACAAATAAAACATTGTTTATCCGTAAATATACAGTGGGGTCCAAAAGTCTGAGACCACATTGAAAATCTGGGATTTTTTTTTTTTTTTTTCAAAACTGGAAAGAAACAGAAGGTTTTAGAATGTTGAATATTTAAAACAAAGAAAGTAAATGTTCAATATCATGAATATTAAATATTATAATATTAAAGATTCTGCACTATTTCTAGGTCCCTGTTTAAATGTAAGCAAATGTGTGATATTGATCATGTTAACTGCTTTGTACAAAAGGTCAGATTTTCCTCGTGTCTAATCTCTTCTATAAGCACGTGTTCAGACGACACTCTGATGGATCTGATCTAAAATGGATCATCAGGTTTTACACAAACCTGCGGAGTCCACGCCAGCTCGAGTGCACACTGTCATTAAAGCAAAAAGGGGACGAACCAAATACTAAGAAACTCTGAATTTCATGTAAATATTTCAGATTCTAATTTTCACTCAAGATCTTGTCAGTAAAATAATTTGTAATGAAAATTGTTGTTATTCAATTAGAAAAGAATGCAAAATAGAAGCATTTTCACTAGTGCTCTCATACTTTTGGACACCACTGTATGTGCAAGAAGAATGTGGTATAAATGCAGTATCTCCTCAGACTATAGTCATTTCCAAATCCCACTGCATGATACGATACAAGACGATAGGCTTGTGGTTCTCAAAGTGAGGATTGGGGAACCCCAGGGGTCTGAAATGATGATCGTGGAAATCACTATTGCTGCAATTGTTAAAGTCTAGCTATTATTTATTTACCTACTAATGTGTCACACTAATGTGTTTCTCATTCATGTGTCTGTTTTTTTTATTCTGAAGCTCAACAATTGAAAAAAATAAGTATACACTATCTAGAAGATAGAAAAAAGTGAAAAAGTTTGGATAAGTGGTTTGGATTTTTTTTGGTGAAAATAAAAAAGCTGTAATTCCTCCAATGAATAAACATGAACATGATACTCATTCGAGTGATGTTCTTAATATTACAATTATAGCTTGATTATAATAATACAGTTAGTTTCCAGTTTCAAGTTCATTGTCATGTGCATAAACAGTGCTTGAGCATCTATAAACAAGGAACTTCTTGTGCTCCAGTTGCAAACTCCTTCCCAGACACAGTGCAAAAATGATAAATGAACTCTTATGTAGTACAAAACAGGAGCAAACTGTAAACAATGAACACAGACAAGATTATTAATGTGCTCTAAGCGAGTAAAAATAGCAATAAACTGTAAACATTGTAAACATTGTAGACAGTCAGAAAGTGACATAGTGGGAGATATTGCACATACAGTACTCCAAATATTAATGTACTCAGAGCAAGTAAAAATAATAATAAACTGTAAACACTGTAAACATTGTATGCGGTTAGAAAGTGATATAGTGGGAGATGTTGCACATACAGTACTTTAAATATTAATGTACAATGTTTACAGTTTATAATAATAATAATAATAATAATGATAATAAATTGTAAACATTGTACTACTATATATATGTGTGTGTGTGTATATATATATATATATATATATATATATATATATATATATATGTGTGTGTGTGTGTGTGTGTGTGTGTGTGTATATGTATATATAAAGTACATTGATGTATAGTATTATATAATAAATAAAAAGTTTGTGAATCTCTGCAGAAGGCTGTCTTTCTTTCAGGCTTTAGAGGGGTTTATTTGCCCCCAGTTGCCTCCACTGTGTGTGGGCGGGTGTCATTACAGAGTCCTTCCACTGCCAAGGACCCGCGGTACTTCCCGCTCTGCATCCGCGTAGCCCCGCCCATGTGGGCGTGGCTTACTTCACGGGCAGCGTATAAAAGAGCCTCTCGGCCGCAGAGGCGAGTTTTTCCCGAGCGCTTCAGTAGGGAGGCTGTTGACACCAGGCTTTGTAACACCACACAGTGTTATGCGGTGGTCATCGCAGAGGAGTGTAGCTTCGTTTTAGAGTCATATCAACATGTTAAAAAGCTCGAGCAGGAAAAGCGTGCTCTCCGCGGCGGGAGCGGCCGTCACCTGCCTGGCGCTGCTCGCGGTACTCGCTCAGCAGCGCAGGAGCGCGCACGGTGACGCGCACGGTGACGCGGAGGTGGGGATGCGCTCCCTGCAGAGCGTGGCCGACTCGGAGGTGGATGGAGGAGTGCAGAGCGACCAAGCAGCGCAGGACGGAGGAAAGAAGGGATTTTCCGCCTATTTTTCCAAACTGACGCGGAGCAGGAGAGAGGCGGAGAAACCCACCGCGGCGCTCGCGGGCGCTCCGTCCAGCGCGCCCGCTGAAGAGCTGCGCCCTGACGACCTCTTCATCGCCGTGAAGACCACCAAGAAGTTCCACCAGCCCCGGCTTGATCTGCTTCTGGAAACCTGGATTTCAAGAAACGTGCAACAGGTGAGCCTGGTCTCAAACACATTTCTAGTCTGTCAAGTGCCTAACAAATGATCTCCTAACCCTTTATCTGAGGAGTCTTTAACCAGAGACTAATTTGTAAGGTTTAAGTGTTTAGGATTATTCAGTGATGCAGTGATGCACCCCTCATCTTTGACAGTTCCACTTCATCCAGTACCCTGTGAACCATCTTAACTTGCAAATAAGGACATTTTAAAAAATTTTCAGTATTCCCTGATTCAGTAGGTTTTTTTTTTGTTCTACTTGGATCAGAACCTTTTAGAGACAAATACATAGAACAGTCCCCACTGCACTCCCTCCCCTTCTGCTGTTCCCTCTACCCCCCCCTCCCCCAAATTGTTTGTAGTTGTCCCTGTGAATGCACAAGGCCGGAGGACGCATCACAGCTCCGGCCTCTGGGCTGTCCCCCTTTCCAGGGCTAACAAAGCGTCTTTCTGAAGGGCAAAGAAAAGCTTTCCCAGGCCTTTGCTTCCCGCTCTCCATGGGAACCAAGGAACCGAGGCAGTGGCTGGATAAGGCAAGGCTGAACGGTGGGAAAAAACAGTACTTCGTTAAGACAAAGGCTCAGGATCTATAGGAAAGTTTCAGGGATCTGAGGAGCATGCCGAGTGACACACAGTGTGAAAACGTGATTCTGAGAAATGAGTCTCTTTTATAGTGGGCCACAAAAGCTCTCTCAGAACACTTGGCAGGACCAAACCATGAACAGTCAAAGTGATTTTATCCACCACTGAGAATAGTCATGCATACTTCAGCAAAAGTCAGTTTAATTCGCCTCACACGCTGTCGGAATATGCATCCTCCTCTGGTTCTTTTGAGATTCGTTTCCAAGCTCGAGGACACAGCTGCTTAGATCCGTCATTTGAATATGGTTGTCAGGGCCATAGAAATACTCGTTCTTATTCTTTTACTCTTTCAGCCTCATTCTTTATCTCATTCAGAACAAAGAGCGTTTCTAGGTTTCCAAGAGCATCAAAGTACAGACAGATTAGGCTCCCTGGGCTAGCAAGTTCTCTTTGTTGAGCGAGTAATGAGCTGAATAAAAGCACACAGGAGTTCAGATAAGAAGTCTAGCTCAGTTTTTCATGCATTCATATCCCAGCATCTGTCCATGCTCGTTCAGTGGAAGTTTCGAGGATCACGTCGGAGAGGTGGTTTCCAAACTGAGTCTTGGTTCCCACTGATTCGGCTCAGTACAGTGAGTTGATGCAAGTTAATTTGGCAGCAGGGAGAGTTAACAGAAGGCTCCTAATGTGGACAGCTGCTAGAGAGCGCTGCGGTCATAAAAGACCAAAACAAGCCCAAATACAAGTGGGAGTTCCTAGAGAATGGGTGCCAGGTGGCCCGGCCTCAGAGAACAATAGACTGAGCGCTAATGAATCCTCACATTCCCAGTGTGTACATATGGGTGTCCGCATTAAGGTCATTTCAGTGTTGGGCCCCGCAACACCTTAGCATGTGAAATCCCAGTAATTGTCATCTGAACTGTTTAGGGATTAGTCCAAGGTCTTTTCTAGCAACAATGAATGGCCAGCTCCAAACAAGTGTTTAGATGAGGCCATGCATTGTTTGAAGTGTAGCATGGGAACTACATAGCATATGTCAGGGGAGGCTACCAGCTTGAAAAGCATGATGAGCAGGGCCATGTGGGCCCGTGATTGTATCCTGAGACATATTTGGCTTTAGTTCGTGCTGTGAGCCATCTCTGGTCACATTGTGTCATGGTTTGTGGGTGAGGAGCAGCTCACACTGCAGCGCTGTTTACATATAAATAATGCAGATAGATCCAATCAAGTCTTAATGTTGATACTGTACCTGTGAGTGTCCCAGGCTGGCTGGGAACCAGAACTTTTTCCCCAGATACGATTTGATCAACCCTACCCTGTTCTTCTTCTCAGCTGTCCTCGCTTTCAGAGATCAGATTTTTGAAAGCAGACCTCAGTTGTCAGTTTTCAGAAGCTCTTTATAAGAAAAGCTTTTACATCATTTGTCCTTTAGGTGGAACATAAAGCCCTGTCAATTTTTTTTTTAACACAATGGGCTGGATAATACAAGGCAATAATTTTTTGATAAGTCTGATCCTCAGAATAGTGTTATTCTTTTCAGTGTGATGCACTGCTGCTAGGATTGTTTCAGACCACAGCTCCTGCTTTCCGGTGTTTCTCTAAGTTTCCCCCCTGGAACAATGGCGCTTCCCTCAGCGAGTGAACTCTACAACAATAAAAAGAGAGTTTTGCCTGTACTGTGCTATCCGGTGTCCAGTTACACCCATACACACACAGACCCTGAATTATACCTCCATTATTTAACACAAAAAGCTACCTTGACCACAGACTACTGTGCATGTGTGTCATTTTTTCAGGTAGCTATATTAGTCCACTTCTCATTTTCCTGTTCAGTTGTTTTAAATGAAGGGAAGGGGGTGGTAGTAGACTGTGATTTGCCCTGGCACAGACAGGATAGCAGCCTGTACGGGTGGCTAATGGAGGGAGGAGCGCCTATTTGTTTCCTTCCCGGGGAGCTGGAGACAGCCAGCCAGGCTCCATGCTTTCTCTGTTCAACGCCAGCTCTGGAGATGGGGAGGGCCTCACTGGGCTCCCCTAGATCATAGTTAGAATCCACATACAACTCCAGAAATCCTCGTATTTTTTTAAATTGATTTTTTACCTGCAATAATAAGGTGTAAAATTATATTCCAAAGTCTGCATCTGTACCTGAGAAAACAAGCGGTCATGAATCATCACTTGGTGTCATGGCATAAAACTTCTTTGATAATTGGATAGTTCAGTTAAAGGGAGAAGCAGAGAACAAAGCGATTGCTATGGGGAAACCGCTTTTTTTAGTTAACCACTGCAGCTGTATGCAAATGCAGCCAAACATTTAGTCATCTTGAAAACACTCTGCATTGTTCAGTGAGAGCCGGCCAGAGAATGGTACGAAAGGGAGGTGTGGGTGTTGATGGAAGTGAATTAGGGGTAAATGGCCACATAGACATGCACAAAGACAGGGGCTCACACATACTAATCAGCTCTGAGGTTTCTTTTCTGTTTTCTGGGCTGTCTGTTAGTAGCCAGTGCTGGCAGCTGCTTGTGTGATTAGCCTGGCTTTTCAGAGGAACTGAGCACAAACAGCAGTGGCCTCTGATCCTTCAGCAGCCAGCCCTCGCTGTACAAACAGAGGCGGTGGGCACTGGACTTCAGCATCTCACGCTGAACATCTGCTCAAAGTTTGCTCTGCAAACCAATCAAACACAACATGACAGCACCCAAGGTTAAAAGAAAATAAAAGCCACAGCAGAAAGGCAAATGAGTGTGTGTGTATGTTTGTGCAGAGCAGGACGTTTGACAAAAAGCTACCTTCTGGCATGAGTTCAGGCTGTTTTTGACAAACTGAGCACAAAGGCCAAGCAACAGTGGAGTCAATTAGGCCGCAGTTAGTGTGTGTGTGTGTGTGTGTGTTTAGGAGGCCATGGCCAGGCAGGCCTGTTCTGACACGTGGCTGTTGATAAAGCAGCAGGTGGCAGCTGTTGTCTCACCTGAGCTGCAGTGTAAACAGGTTAACGGTGGACGCTCTTTCATCAGGCTGTGTGAGGAGTGTGGCAGCAAGGCGCCTTTAGAGGCGGCCTTCCTGCCGCTGCCGAGCACCTGCTCTGTCTTATCCGCCACAAAGAGCGTCTAATCCAGCCCTTCTCCTCCCATCATCCTGTCCTATAAAAGGGGCAGGATCACACCTCGCTCTGACTGCACTGCAGCTGTATGCGTAATGGGTTCTATCTTGACCTGAGAATGAAACTTGGAGGCTGTCTGTCACTCTTCTTTTTGGCTTGCATGATATGTGGATTAATTTCACATGTGCAGCCTATTAGAGAATTGTATGCCATTTAGACATGTGAAGTGGATAAAGGGGGGGGTCTGAGGATAGGGAATAAATTGGGGGGGGGGGG
>CM040997.1:15292014-15313442 GCA_022985145.1 Pangasius djambal
ATAAACAGCACATAAAGACACATTTAGACCAAGCCAGTTCCTGTTACGCGTTATCTTTGTTGTATTGATTCCATGATGGACAGCAAAAAATAGAGCTGACCGCTTATGTTCTTTGTTTCCACAGACATACATCTTCACAGATGGCGAGGATGAGGAGCTGAAGAAGAAAATGGGTGAGTACAGTCTTGACATGAACGCCATGACCCCAGTGAGGGCAGGCATTCCTGGTTGTTGAAAGTTGGAATCAGTTGAAAGCAGCCATATAATCCCCATGAACATCTTGCTCCGAGCTCCAGGCCAAATGGTATCAAGAGTTGCGCAGAGATGCCTGATCGCTCTTTGCCTCGAGTGATATGCATTAGTCAAGAGAGAGGAGTTTGCGAACTGATGAATGGTTTGAGGGGTATTATGTGTGCACTGACCCACATCTGCCCTCTCCTCCGTGCAGGAAACCATGTCATCAACACCAACTGCTCTTCTGCTCACAGTCGCCAGGCTCTGTCCTGCAAGATGGCTGTGGAATACGACAAGTTTATCGAATCAGGAAAAAAGTGAGTGTGGTAATGTTTTCAACACACACTTGCCAATCTGGCAAACTCCTGCATGCCTTTAACAAGATCGCTCTCTTCTTCAGGTGGTTCTGCCATGTGGATGATGACAACTACGTGAACGTCAAGACACTTGTCATGCTGCTCTCTCAATACCCTCACACTCAGGACTTGTACATTGGAAAACCCAGCCTGGACAGGCCCATTGAGGCTACAGAGAGGCTTGGTGACAACAAGATGGTAAGCAGCTAAAGATTTGTTGGGATAAATATCAGTTCAGTTTTGATGTGAAGCCAAAGAATGCTCAATTTGGTCCTTTCTTTTCAGCGCCCTGTTAATTTCTGGTTTGCCACTGGAGGAGCTGGTTTCTGCGTCAGCCGTGGTCTGGCTCTGAAAATGAGCCCTTGGGCAAGGTATGATAAATAACAGATATCTTTTGTGTTTGCATTCATGTATATAGTTTTAAGCTTTCTGCTTTTTTTTTTATAAATGGCCATAAGTTGACCTGTAACTCCCGTTTCTTTGCCAGTGGTGGCCATTTCATGAACACAGCAGAGAAGATCCGTCTCCCTGACGACTGCACCATCGGCTACATCGTCGAGTCAGTGCTGGGGGTTCCACTGACGCGCAGCAACCTGTTCCACTCACATCTGGAGAACCTGCAACAGGTGTCCCGGTCAGAAGTACACAAACAGGTGTGTTTGTGAGACTTTTACTTTGGAAATTTAAGCAAAATGACCCGTGATGGTTGCACGGTTGTAATTTTTCTTATTCATTTCTGTTTCAGATTACACTTAGTTATGGTATGTTTGAGAACAAGAGGAATATCATCAATATGAAAGGAGTTTTCCCGGTTGAGGAGGACCCATCCAGGTAAGAGTCCTTTAAATGTTGCAGAAATGAGTCACTTAGCACAAATTCATAGTTATACAGGTTGAATTCGGTTTCGATTATGACCCCATGTCTCTCTTGCAGGTTTAAGTCTGTGCACTGTCTGCTCTATCCGGATACTCCGTGGTGTCCTCTTCAGGTTACCTATTAAGGCAACCAGCTCCTCTCTTGTATCCTCGTCCCGACTGTGCCTCAGTATCTGAAAGGCACTAGGGACCAGTGTGGTATTGGCCCATGGGGCTGCTTTGTTTGACATTGCAGTGCAACGTGGCCTCTCGTGTGTTGTTTTTTTTTTTTTTTTTTTAAATACTGGGCTGCTGTGCGGCCTGCCTTTGGACACTTCCTTCCTGCCTGGTGCGTGAGCTTCCTGTCTGTGTACCAAGCAGTGGGGCCCAGGGCCCATCAGGAAAAAAGGCTTTCAGCACCAAGCTTCACAGGCAATCAGCTGTGCTTACGTCCTTCATATTGCTTGTATCCATTGCAATTCTCATAGAATGTGTTTTTTATAATATGTCCATGCCTTTCTTTCTGCCAGCTTTACATGCTTAGTACATATAAAATCTTTTTTTTTTTTGTTCCTTTTCCAAATGCAATTCAGGATTTTTACTTCAGGTCTGAGGTGACAAGCCTGAAAGAGAGATTTATTTATATATGAGTGCTTTATTATGTTGTAAAGGACTCCGGACGACATAATTAGATGAAGGGTAATTCCGTTGTTAGTTTCATTTTCAGTTTCAGTGTTATACTATTGTTATTACCTTTGTATAAAATGATGAGCTGATAATTTATTATATAATTTGTGCTGGCAAAAGGCAATTTCCATATGTGCCATCAGATTGTTTGCATCTGTGGTGCATTAGGATGAAGCACTTTTCTCCCCTACTGTTCTGAAAATGATTGATGACGGGCCTCAAAGCTGTGCGATGTAAAATAAGCCCCCGTTGACCTTAAAACTGATTATATTTCTAATGCCACTTCTTGCATCCAAACAATCTTGGCATACATTTTTATGAGAAGTTGATATATCTCGATTTGTTAGCTACACTCTGAGATATATATATATATATATCATGGAACGTTGCACAGCTTGGTTGAATGAACTGCTCATTGCTCTTGTAAAGCGCTTCTTGCAAATGGTTCATCGTGAGTAGACTGGATCTGCCAGCATGACCTTGGCCAATATTTTTTTACGTGCATGTGAGTCAAAATCAATTGTCAAAATCTACAGCACGTTTGAGAATAACACGTACATGATCTCCCCAATTGGCCTGCTCCACATTGCTCATTTGACCGGTGTCATTTAGTGGTCTCTACTCTTGAAATCATATAGCAGTCATGTTAAAACTTTACATGAGCAATGGCAGTGTGCCCTATACAGAGACTTTCTCTGTTTTTTTTTTTTTTTTTTTTTTTTCCATGACCCACATTGGGTAGACTGTATGTTATTCTAAAGCAGTATTTATTTACTGTGCCATGTTAAAATAATTGTAAATAGTCGTTTAGATGGTATTATGCTTTCACCTGTGGATCAGACATGGTTCTGATGACTGCTTTTTTTTTTTTTTTTTTTTTTTTTTTTTTTTTTTTTTTTTTTTTTTTTTTTTTTTTTTTTTTTTTTTTTTTTTTTTTTTTTTTTTTTTTTTTGTATTGCTTAGAATTGTGCTAATGGCTGTAATTTATCCTCCAGTATCTGGATTCTCCAATTGCCTTTCTCTCAGGGATTAATGTCCTGATGGAGTTACTGTGGTGCTCCACTGTGGTAACTGTGCATTAGCTTGTGAATAAAACGGCATACCCGCTGAGAAACTATACATCTGTCTGTGTTTTACCTTGCCTCTCATTTCACACTCGAGGTCTTGCTGAAACAGGAAATGAACCTGACTCTCTGGACTGACTAAAGAAAACACTGAAATGTAACCATGTATGAACCAGCATCTACATAGTAAGAAAAGTGCTGTAAGCTGTTGGAGGTTGGGGGGGAAAAACATGCCGTTCCACATGTGACCACAGTTTAAATGCACAGGGCTGACCAGACTTCCTCATGCACTGTTTATTATTTCAAAGCAATTTGGGAGAGGTCTTTAGAAGTCCGGCAAAACAAAGCCATATAAAATGACACATGAGCAAACATATAATTACTGGTAGATGTATAAAGGCATGTTTAAATAGACTTCTTTGTCAGTCTGGTCTTGTCCAAAGCAAAGTGAAAACAGCAATATTAAATCCCACCCATAATTTTTCTACTGGCGGAGGACAGATAATAAAGTCTTCAAACAAAAACTATGCCAAAAACCACAGACTGGAGATCTTGCGAGAGCTTTATTTTGACAAGAAGCATATTCCCCCTTTCCTGACCAGGTTTCCAGTGATGTTTTCCAGGTCATGTAGCGATAGAAAAGTTAATTCCATACCAATATTTGTTAAACTTATAAGGAGAATAGTTTTCAAGTGATGTAAGAGAAGAAATTTGGCTTTTGACATAGACATACAGTACTGTGTAAAAGTTTTTATGACTTCTGCACAAAAACATTTTATATTTCCAAACATTACCTTTGCATCGAAAATGAAATGCTACAGAAAAAATGTTAGTATCTCAGTAAAGAAAGCAGCACATTATGTTACAGACCACTTTTCAGACAAAAAAAAAAAAAAAAAGGTAATGAAGGCTGCTGGGGTTTGCATGCAAAGAAAAGAAGCAAGTGTGACAGTAAAGTCTCGAGAAGAGAGTGGCACATTCTCTAAGGTGCTAAAACTTACCAGCTAATTTCCTTTATAAAAAAAAAAACAGTGTAACAGACAAAGCAAAGGGTTGTCACACCAAATACTGACTTAGTTTAGTTTATTACTGTTTACTACTCTTTATAGTTTTTTTTAATATAGAAACATTTTATTTAATTGCATTATTTTTGAAGGTATCTTTGCTTTACAGGTGAGCACGACTTCTGCACGGTACTGTTTGTAAGGACACAAGCATGCTAGGTTTACTGAAACTGACACTTTGGTTTTTTTTTTTTTTATCTTTGTTTGACTACACTGAATAAAATGATGTGTTGGATTTACTTAAAATATATATGCACCATTTTTGCATCACACGTTTTAAGTAAATTCAACTTTATTAATTTTAAGTAACATGAACAAGAAAACCTTTATGTACACAGAAATATATGAGCTGAAATCTAACACCAGTAGAATGTACCTAGTAATTGCAAGTTGATTCAAATGAACATTTAAGCTTTTTATTGAGCTCACTTCAGTCAAAAAAAGGTTTACAAAAAGCTTTCAGACAATTAGTACAAAACTGAAGCATTTTGTTTTTTGACAGAGATTGCAATACTACTCTGAAACTCTGAGTACCAATATTCGCAGCAATTCAAAAATTCAGTTTAAACGTATCCCCTTGACCACAAATGCAATAAATGAGTGTTAATGGATGTTAAAAAGACAAACTCTAATATTCTACTTTGTTCATTTAAAGCTTACCTGACAACTCTTTCACCGTCTTCACCATGTTGTACTTCAGAAAATGGCGCAGTTTAAGAGTTCCCCCTCCACCACTAACGCAATAAACAAGTGTTAACTGATGTTAAAAAGTTAAACTTTAATATTTTACCGTCTTCACCACGATGTGCTTCAGAAAATGGCTCCAAGTGTTTCGCTGGATATTTGCACTTCACGTCGCTCAGTCACATGTGAAATTTTATGTTAGGTTTACTTAACCTTAACCTAACTCCGATTATAGTTGACGTGACACACGTTTTTCCGTTCACTTTATGCATACTCTTAAGTTCACCTTGTAACTGATATGTTTGTGTTGCACACACTAATGTATGTTATGTAAAGCTAAAAGTATTAGAAAAATGTATGTTTTTGAGTTTAATCTATTTATACATAATGGTTGTTAAGCCAACGAATCACTTTTTTCAGTGTAGGACAACAACATGGATGAACAGGACATCAGGCCATGTTACCTAAACATCTACTGGTCCAAACTGTAGTTACTTCCTATAGTACATTTATGGCATTTGGCAGACCAACTTGCATTTATATAACTGAACAGTTAAGGGCCTTACTCATGGGCCTAGTAGTTGCAGCTTGGTAATGCTGGGATTTGAACTCATAACCTTCCAAACAGAAGTCCAATGTCTTAACCACTGAGCTAGCACCACCCTTTCAGGACTGGGGTTACACAGGAAACACACAGTCTGCATTTTGCTGCAGAATGAGGGCCTGCAAAGGGGGTGTCACATGATAACAGGTTCATCTGGTAGTAACAGAGCATCAGATGTTTCGGTGTTAGTCTCCACACAGAAACGGACCAAAGCAGTGATTATGGGCTCTGCTTGGGAGTGTATCAGCTTGGCAGATCGTTTTATCTAGACAACCTGTTTTGAGATAAGGTTTAGCACTTTTTTTTTGGCTTGGTGTGTGAAGCAGGCTTATGTCAAAAAAGCAGACTTACAATTTATATAAATGGCACCTTGTCAGAGTATGTGACTCTCCTGAGACTGAAATAGGAGGTAAAGTATGTACTGCTGAAACCGTTACCAGTTGAGAACAACAGGATGCCACACTCACTCACTCACTCACTCACACACGCACTCACACACACACTCGTATATATAGTGGAGTGTTTAAAATGCATCACTACTGTGATGTTTGGTGTAATAATGGTTTGAAGTCATTACTGTTGGTCAGTATTATGGCTACACCCTGAGAACAGCTTTCAGAGAACACAGTTTGTTTTCTGTTCTCATCCGTACTTCAAATTCTCATCTGTAATTAGGGCCTCGAGGTATGTTATGACTGCTTCTGCAGCGAAGCGTTAAAGAGTTGGACCACACAATGACTCGACAGGAGCATAGGCTGAGTCGCTGTCGGTTCCTTTATTTCACGACACACAAATATCCCTCGCTCGGCTAAACTGACGCCATTGCGGAGAAGACATAACGAATACTTCAGGAGCTTGGAAATCTAAACGTGAGCTGATTGCTCAATGCTGCGCCTTGCTTGATTAAATGTTTCTGCCTATAAGATTAATGGCAAATAATTAACATTTAGTAGAATGTAGGAAAGTAAATGGTTTCATATGTCTAGAAACTGTTGTGTTTCTTGGAAAAATTAGCTCTATTTTCATTCTGAGTCAGAACGCCTCAGGCACCTAACACCTTTTCAGTCTGTAAAGTTTTCAATTCTTGTTATACCTCATCGTGACGAATATGCTATTTATAAAGGAGATGGAAAGACTTCATCTTCTTAATTACACGCTAATAGCAAATTACTGTCCATCAGGGGTCCATTAATAGCGGCAGAGAAGAAGATTCAAAATGAATAAGATTAACTTTGACTTCTCAGATGTGATGTCAAATAGATGGTGTGATAGATAACATCAGCTTCCTGCTACTATTCAGAAGCACTTCTAATTTTGGAAGTGTTCCTGCCTACATTTTAACCACATATTTTTATAAAAACTCATAACGTCTTTATATGCAAAATGCAAGTTTGTTGTACGATTATGGCGTGGGGTTGTTTTTCAGGGGTTGGGCTTGGCCCCTCAGTTCCAGTGAAAGGAACTCTTAATGCTTCAGCATACCAAGACATTTTGGACAATTCCATGCTCCCAACCTTGTGGGAACAGTTTGGAGCGGGCCCCTTCCTGTTCCAACATGACTGTGCACCAGTGCACAAAGCAAGGTCCATAAAGACATGGATGAGCGAGTTTGGTGTGGAGGAACTTGACTGGCCTGCACAGAGTCCTGACCTCAACCTGATAGAACACCTTTGGGATGAATTAGAGCGGAGACGGCGAGCCAGGCCTTCTCGTCCAACATCAGTGCCTGACCTCACAAATGCGCTTCTAGAAGAATGGTCAAAAGTTCCCATAAACACACTCCTAAACCTTGTGGAAAGCCTTTCTAGAAGAGTTGAAGCTGTTATAGCTGCAAAGGGTGGGCCAACTCCATATTAAACCCTACGGATTAAGAATGGGATGTCATTAAAGTTCATGTGAATGTAAAGGCAGACGTCCCAAAACCTTTGGCGATATAGTGTACTTCAAAAACAGCCACCATGTAGATGGACTGGCTATGCTAAATTGTCCCTAGGGTGTGTGTGTGTGTTTGTATGTGTGTGCGCACGCCACCTTGGACTGACCTTCTATTCAGGACTTATTCCCGCCTCATGCCTAGTGTTCCTGGGATAATCTCTGAATCCGCCACGACCCTGACCACAACAGAGCAGGTACTAAAGACGAATCAATGAATCAAGTTCATGATGAATCAAAAGATCAAGTTCATGTCCAAAAGTCCTTTTATGAAAATAGCATTTTTCTCATAAACCATGATACAGATGCATAAAAAAGGCTCTTTAGTGTTTGTCCTTTCTCTGATTTTCAAATGCATGTATTTTAATTCTCAGTATGTCCCAAAATAGTGAAGGACGAAGGAGTGAGAGAAAGAATTCCAGTGAAAATGTGCCTAGGGTTTTGCACTAATGGCTTGGCCAAAAGACAAGAGCTTTTGTTATTCAGAGTCATGTGCCGGTGCCAATGTGCAATTAAAATGTGTAAACAGCTATGGAAAAACACAGTATTGACATGTGTTTACTTTGTCCTTGTAATGTTAACAAGTAAAGAAAAATGTAGGTCACCACAAAAAAATACACCCACATTAATGAAAACGAATGAATAAAAGTACTTGAAATGGCATCAAACATTTTAAAAGCATGCAAGAAGAAAACTATAAAAACCTATACAGGATCTCTCCATTATATTTGAACCCAGAATTTAGTCTGAATCACTGTACATCGTTTGCTTTTCTCATCGTCAAACCATGACATAAATAACAAGTTCAGGCTTACATTAGTTGTCTGTTACTTTTCTTCAATTCTACACTTTACTCTTCCTGTTCTTGTTTCCTCCACAGCAGTGTGTGATGCAGCCATTTCAAAAGATACATTTTGTCTGACAAAACAAAACAACACACGAGATAAAAGAAATAAAAGGCAAAAACTATTTATACCTGCTTAGATATAGGCGCATCACTTATTTGTGTCCAATCCTGCATGGATTTTCAGTAGCCATTTCATATAATAAGCTATTATCTGACAAAACAAAACAAAACAACAACAAAAAAAAAGAGATAAAAGATACAAAAGGTAAAAACTACTGTATTTATACCTTCTTAGGTATAGGTACACCATTTATTTGCGTCCAATCCTATAAGGATTCTCACTAGCCATTTTATATAATAAGCTATTGTAAGAAAAACAAAAAAAATAAAACAAGAGATAAAAGATATAAAATGTAAAAACTCTTAATAGCTTCTTAGATATAGGTACACCATTTATTTGCGTCCAATCCTATATGGATTGTTGGTAGCCATTTCATATAATAAGCATATAATAATGTCTGACAAAACAAAACAAAACAAAACATGAGACAAAAGATATGAAAGTCAAAAAATATTTACACCTTCTAAGATTATAGGGACATTGTATAATGCAAAAGCTAGCATTAAATACACTGACTCGGATTGGCTTTCTTGTATGACGCATAAACCACTGGAACCAGAATACACACACACACACACACACACACACACACACACACAGTGATAGGGTGTGTAATTTATGCAGTGTGAAAGTACATGTAATATTTGAGGATAGTGTTTTACTCACCATTCCATTTTACTTAAAAACACATAAAGACCGAGTGTAAACTTTTTGGGCATGTGAGCTCTTCATTTTGGGCACTGAGATCCAGTTTCCAAAAACTGAGGAACATTTGAAATAATTAAGGAACTGCCATTCCATTCAGGGTGAACCCAGTGTCCCCAGGACAGGCTCTGGACCCACCAGTACCCTGATGAGGATAAAATGGTTACTGAAGATGAAAGAATGAATAAATATAATAACTACGCTTCATTTCTGTTTGCTGGGTCTCACACACACACACACACACACACACACACACACACACACACAACAGTTTTGTGTACATGGACCTAAGATAAAAGCGAAGAGGTTTGAACATGCTATTTTTGTACATGTTTAAGCCATGAACAAGTGTTAGCAAATCCGTTTTTTGTTTACCCATAAAGCTAATACATGCCTAGCATGATAAAAAGGACCGAATTCAACATTTTAGCCTATTATTGCACATTGAACATTAGGCAATACATTGAAGCTTTTGAAATGTTGCTGATTGTTGGTTCTTGCTTTCAAAGCCTGGGGGTGTGTTTCTGAGGAGGACAACATGTCCCAATCTCAGTGTTCGGGATAAGTCAGGGCTGGAGCTGTCACTTTGCGGTTCAGAAAGAATAAATATGAGCGCAAAAGATTGTGGAAGGGCAGCACAGTAATCCAAGAGATAGTGCTGTTGCCTTATAGCTCCAGGGTCCAGGGTACAATCCTGAGATCTGGTTCCTGTCTGAGCAGATGTTTGCATTTTCTCACCGTGTCCATGTGTGTTTTTTTCCCATTTTGGGTACAGTTTTCTCACATCGCCCAAAAAATATTAGTATGTAGACCATTGATTGTGAATACCGGTTATATAATGTTTCTCTTGTAACAGACCAGCTTCTTTAAGCCTTTTTTTTCTTTAAGCAGTCAAACACTTACAGTGGATATAAAGTTTCTACACACCCCTGTTAAACTGGCAGGTTTTTGTGATGAAAAAATGAAATGTCTCAGAAAAAAACAATAACCTGGTTGCACAAGTGTGCACAGCCCTTAACTAATACTATGTTACAGCACCTTTTGCTTGTTCTACAGTGCTTGGTCTTTATGGGCAAGAGTCTACCAACATCTTGATTTGGTGAAATTATTCCACTCTTCCTGTTAAAAAAAATGCTTCAGATCTATTAAATTGTGAGGGGATCTCCTGTACACAGCCCCCTTCAAGTCATTCTACAGGTTTTCAATAGGATTTTGGGCTCTGACTCAGCCGCACCAAGATGTTCCCAAAATCCCGTTCCTTTGTTGACTTGGATTTGTCCTTTGCATTGTCATTGTGTTAGAAGGTGACATTTTTCTTCATCTTCAGCTGTCTAACAGAAGTCGGTTTAGATTTTGGTATTTGGAGCGATCCATGATTCCCTTTATTATAACTAGAGCCCCATTTCCAGCTGAAGAGAAATATCCCCATAGCATGATGCTGCCACCACCATGCTTCACTGTGGGTATGGTGTTCCTTGGCTGATAAGCTGTCTTCTATATGTCTTGCACCAAACACATCTTTTAGAATTAAACCTTAAAAATTTCTACGTTGGTCTGTTCAGACCGTAACGCATTGTCCCATGTGGTTTGGGGTGATTTAGCGGGGCTTGGATGTTTTTTCATGAGAAAGTGCTTCTGTCGAACCAGACTACCCCATAGCTCAAACGTGTGAAGAATACAAGAGATTGCTGTCACATGCAGGGAGTGATCAGTACTATCCAGATATTCCTGCAGCTCCTTTAAAGTAGCTGTAGATCTCTTGGCAGCCTCCATGATAAATTTGTCCTTTTGTCAATTTTGGAAGGATGTCCTGCTCTTGGTGATGTCACTGTTGTCACCCTGGTACATCTAATGTTTTTAAAATCCTTTTGTAACCCTCTTCTGATTGAACTCTTTTGACAGTGAGATCCTGTACATGCTTTGTCAGCTCTTTGTGGACCGAAGAAAATCAAGAAAAATCAAGAGTGTCAAGAAAATCCTACAGAAACAGCCAATCTTTATTTGGGGTTCATCAGAATCACTTCATTGATGACAGGTGTATGATAATTACTTCTGAACATTAGTTTGAATGTGACTGGTTCATTCTGAGCACAGTCACATGCCCCATTATAAAAGGGTGTGCATACTTATGCAATCAGGTTATCGTAAGTATTTTTCTATTTTCTTTTTTTTCCTCTAAAACTTTTTCTATTTGTTTTTCATTTGAATGATTTTTGGTTGCTATATCACATTAAAGGTTGAAAAAGATCTGATCTGATCTCAGTTACATCAAAATAAGACAAAGGTCTTATTTTACATTTTACGTCATATAAAGGTCTTTGGTGGAAATAAGCACTAAATCAAAATATATTGAGTCATCTGCGCTCATATTTACTCTTGAAAGTCCTTCAAAAATTATTTCCTTGATCATTCAGTCGAGCATGCAAAGTTCATTTAGTATTGTTCGTGTTTGTGGTTCGCCTGCTCTTAATACTTTCTTTCAGATTTCCTGATTTGCTTTGGTGGTTTTTGGATTTGACTTTCTTTTAAAATCCAGTTGTGTTTTTGTGGGTATTTTATTGATTTATTTTGAAAGTCAGGCCTTTCATACTGGACTGCCGTAACGTGAAACTGCAGGTATTTAGACCAAAGTGCACACAGCTTCATGTAGACTATTACACGGATTTGTTGTGTGGCTGCTTGAGCCTGTATATATGTGAGAATGTCTTTAAGGAAAGCATTGTGATGCCGTTTCACTGAGATGCAAAACAGGATGCAAATAAGCAAATAATTAGTCACACCTAAAGCTGTCTTCCCAGGTGGAAAAAAACCTGGCTGGTAGACTAACAGACGTATCTGCTCCCAGAAGAATGATAGTAAGAGGATGATTGTCTGGTTGGTTCCCATCTATCAAAATACTTTCAGTTGGGCTGAGGTATGGTTTAACGTCATGCAAATAGGCTCTTAAGAATAACAATACATTGAAAAAAGAGGTGTAATTGAAACGGCAAAGAACCAAAGAATGCGAAAATACAGTATAAATTAGTTAAGTGTCTTTTGAAAAGGATCTCCAGTATGCAGGAACTGGGACCAAACACAAAGAGGTAGATTTGGTTGCTGGAAACGGTCGCATCATTGAGGATCAGTGGTGTGAGTTAACATGGAATTATGTCTTGGTAACCTTCTCTTGTCTCTGCAGTTAAAGAGAAGACAGGGTTGTAAATCGAAACACAGAGGGGACAAAAAGGAGCCATGACAAGTGGGATAGCCCCAAGCATAAGCAGAGTGTGATGTCTTTGAAGGAAGGGGGCATGAGGTTAGAGGCTGGAAGAATTGTATGTGTGTAGGTGGAGAGTGTGCATAGAAACGGTGTAGCGGTAGCAGAGAATTTTCCACACATACACACACACACACACACACACACTTCAGTAAAAAGTGGAAGGGGGTGGGGGTAGCAATCATTCAGAGCCGTCTGCTCAGTCTTTCTGATGGAAGGGCGCGTTCAAAAGAGCCGCTGGCGTTTGAAGAACACGTAGGCAAACACAAGCACACCCCACACACAGCTGCCCCTCTCCATGGCTCCCAGCAACAACGTGAAATGTTGCCATAAGTCCCCGACTCCACCCCAAAGGTCAGGACAACACAAAGCAGCGCAGCTGCTAATGGTGTTATGGACATGGAGCAAAGCTGAGAGTTAAACCCCTCCTGTTCCATCCACAGAACAAGTGACATCTGTCAAGAAAGTATCAGAAACAGACAGATTTCACTTTTAAAGCAGATGGTGGCTGGATTTCTTTTTGCCACATCTGATCAAGATGATAATGATCCACCTGCAGTCATTCTGAATCATCACCATCTGCACAGATGTTTCCTAGCCTGTGTCTAATCTATAGTTTTAGAGTATGATGCTCCTGATGGCTTGGGAGAGTTGAGGTTGAGTTGTTGAGCTGTTTTACATGATTCAGTTTCAGGGCCTTACAGAAGCTCACTAATAGTGACAAAGTGTCCGTGCTGTATTTGGTTCACCTTCTTGCCAGGGAACCAGAGTACTGAACAGGGATATATGGGCATCGTCACAAAATCGCACTCAAAACGGTGTAATAAGTTTCAGTCAGACTACTGCCATTTTGAAAAACACTAGCTAACCCTTTTTCAACTGGACAATACAGCAGTCCGGTTGGCTGCATCCACATAAAAAATGCAGATCCTCCATTGTTGCTGTTATTGTTTTTTCCCCAATTTGGTCTTGCCAATTTCCATCCACTACCTAACTCTCCCCATCACAGGACATCTACCAACCGGGGAGGGTAGTGCAAGCCTGTGCTTACTCTGAGACATGCTAATCCAACCACTGCATCCACTCTGAGGAAAGCGTAATCTGCCCTATTCTGCATTCATGAGCCCACAGACACCAGTGATTAGCTAGTGTCACTGTGATTGACAGGGGGGAAAGTAATCAGAGAGTCATCCCTCCCATCCAGACTGCACGGCCAATTTTGCTTTCTTAGCTCCCGGCCACTGATAGCTATGACATCACTGGGATTCAAACTCGCAATCTCCAGACAATAGGGTGAACGCTTTTCTGTTGCATCACTCAGGAACCAGTGCACTACTACCACTACACACTACACTCCACACTCTAACATTACACGAACAATTAAACTTATCCTTAAATTAAGGCCACCCGTAAGGAGTTTAATGAAGAACCCTACTGAAACTGAATTTTTTTTAATCAGAGAAGGTTCCAAATAAGAAGATAAAAACTCTAAACTGTCCAAAGAATCATTAAAGAACCAATGTAGCATTGTATTAGGAAATTACATGAACCTCCACACCCGCGAGAGAACTCCTCCTACTTTCAGAATGAGAAATAGAAACAGATACTGGAGCAGGGTATGGATAGCTCTGGATTAGGATACGTAAATGTTCCACACCGTACTGCATTATCTGACTCAAGTGAACTTGTCTTGTTTGGTATTGTCTAAACAGCCCAAAAATGCACTCGAGTCTGAAAAGAAGGACAGAGAATATAAATGATATAAGACGATCTAATAAATTAGATTTCGCATAGTAGTCATGCAGATAAGCTCCAATTTCACGTGTCTGTGTACTGACATCATACTATATACCGAGTTGCTAAAAGCCTAAAGCACCAGTTCAATGTGACAAGTCGAGATTAATGCTCAGTCTGGAGGCCCGTTTTGTACTCCAGTTCAGTTTGCGCTTGAGGGTGATCATTGTTTTCCCTATAGTCACTCGCCTTCCCGTCCCCTCTCACACACCCCCACGCATACACATAGAAAACACAAAACACAACCCTCGGGGAAGCAGCAGCTGCCAAGCGGGCTACAGGAGGAAATGTTCTATGGCGGTCCTCTGTCCTGTTTGTGACACTGACCTCCTGACTGCAGTCACCCTACTGGGGTCACCAGCACAACACAGCCTTTCTGACTCCCACTCTGTGTGTAAGTACGTACTGTACGTGCAGCACATTCTTGCGTCTGTAACAGATCAGTCCACCATACAATAACATACCACAAAAATAGGCTGCATTTTGTTTTTGTCTCGATTATCAGACTGTTAATCTTTTAGATGTTTGTGTAGGTATTTAGCCTCAGCTCACAAAATCCGTTTAGAGAGATCTCAAAGCAGTCAAGACATAGCCCCAGACTGAACCTCTCCGAGGCCCCTCTGGAATAATCTGAATGATGTCATTACCTCCCACACACTATTAGTTATCCACAGTGTCCACGGAGGCCTGAGCTCCACTAACCACAGCCGTACAGAAATACGTGGGATTTCAAAATGTAGATTGTGTGAAATTAATCCTTACAATGATGTTAAGAGCTGTTTTTATTAATGTGCCATAGATAAATATTGACACCTAGTGGTTGGGAGTATATAGTTTTTGTCGGCGGCGCTTTCTGCAGTCTCTTCCTCAGACATGTCTGTGCTATGAAAATCAGTCTAGGTTGCTATGCCAATAAAACTAATTACTAAATTGTTACTAATAACTGAATTCACTACAACTTTCATATATTTAAACTACGTCTGCTGATTAAAAACATTGCGGGTACACAAAAAATGGAAAAAAAATATCTTAATGACTATAATAAATAATAAAAAAAAAAAAAAGGAGATACTAATATTAGGTTTAAAGTAGTTACTTTTTTCACAGAACAACCACATTTTACAAACGAAAACATGTATACTCCAAAGTTGTTAGAAGTTCAGTTAATTCCTCGTACATGTAACACTAACAATAGAGAAGGTTTATTTTCCGTAACTCCAACTTGCCACATGATAATGAGCAAATGAAAAATTAGGCTTAACCTGTGAAATCAGCCAACCCTGAGCAGTTGTGCAATGCATGACAAGCAGCATAATAAGAATGAACATACCCACATTAAGGCAGACAGGCAGATGCCTGTAAAGTGTTTTTAAGTCCATAATGCTCTACTGAGTTCATGCTGTGTTTCCTCCGAATGCCAAACACGGTAAACAGAAAAGACGTAACTCATGTAAGACGTAACTCATAAAACAGTAAAATGTGTCATTTGTACTTTGATTGGACAAAGTGTGCTTTAATTTCTCCTTGTTCATGTTCAGTGAATAATCAATGCTGCTGATATGTTACATTACAAATGTGTCAGCATCATGGGCTGAAAAATATCAGCCAAAATGAAGATCAAATCTAGGCTGCCTTTCACTCTGTCTTTCACACCTGACAGTCTGAGGTAAGTGGAAATCAGGCCCGGCCTCGCTTCTTCATACCATTCTGTGCATTTGTCTCATGAACCACTGATAGTGCTGTTGCACTCGGCAACATCCATCCATTTTCCGTACTGCTTATCCTACACAGGGTCACAGAGGAGCCTGGAGCCTATCCCAGGGAGCTCAGAGCACAAGGTGGGGGACACCCATCGCAGGGCACAATCACACATGTATCCACACACTACGGACAATTTGGAAATGCCAATCAGCCTACAACACGTCTTGGAAATGGAGTACCCGAGAGAAGCACAGGGAGAACATGCAAACACACACACACATACACACAAAACCCTGCTGAAGTTCACACTGGCCCAGTGCTCATTTAGCTGGATAGCCAGCATGCATTATGTGAACTATAGTGATCACCAGCTATGCTGAACTGGTGAGTGTTATTATTTCCAACGAGGCAAGGCAACTGTAAACCTTAACATCCTCAACCTCAAGAACATCCTCAGTCCTAACCGATGAGAATAGCACCTGGACCATATAAACTATGTAAGGAGGCAAATTTACTACATTTGTCCCGCTGCCATTTATTTTCCCCTTTGAAATACTGTGAAGAACAGGAGTAGACGTAGGGGTCACTGTAGATTAGTCCAATCATCTATAATGGAACATTACATAAAAGGCAGATTGAGAGTATTTTTCCCTTTTGTATCTGTGCCAAAATGGAGCCATCAGTATCACAGCATGTAAATTATTTCCCTTTATTCATTTATTTTTCTTGACACACACTCGTAATTTACAAGCGTACCTGAAAGCCTCCAGCGAGCCCAGAATTCATAAACTTGCCTTAATGTAGATGTGTCCAATATATCTCTAGCTCCCGTCTGCTAGAATAGCTTTAATAGCAAATGAGCACTTTGTCTGGGTCAAGCTCATGCTACTCCCACCCTCCTCAGCTCCCATGATGTCAGAATATGAACAGCTATGACATCCCGGGGGTCGCAATACTTCCTCCACTAGCTTCCTATGACAGCTTGTTTAGTTGTCTAAAGATTCAATTTAACAATTCAACATATATCACATCTGCCTGTTTTATAAATCAACATTCACCCAACCCTGTTACCTGAACAAATAAACTTGGGAAGGATGTTCAACTCTCACTATTATTATTATTATTATTATTATTATTATTATTATTTTCAATGATACTGTGATATTGACCTACAAAGTCACTTTGCAAGTACAATGCTGTTAGTTAATGAAATTATAGATTGAATGTAAGTTGTTAATTTTTAAAAAAATTACATTTTAAATCGTTACTATGTCTTTAATCTCCTCATACCATTAGCATGGATGCTAATTAACCACATATTGTGTATGTGCTAATTCTATGCTAAAAACTCAACCCTTTTACTCATTTAACAGCTATTGTATTTCAAGCTATTGAATGCAGCTATTGTTTTCAATGAAATCCTTAAAAAAAGGCCTGTTGATGCCAGGAATGGGTTTTTAGAATGGGTAAATGCACATTTTCTTAGATTTCTTAGTTGAAAAATGATGGGAAAAAACTTTTGTAACGTCTTTTTTTTTTTTTTAAGAAGTTATATTTTGCACTCCAATCACGGACTGACCCAGAAAGAACCATGTCTTATAAGAATGTTCATTTTTCCTCAAACTGTTACTTCTACGAAAAATCCCTGTATACTTTGCTGACATGGTTTCTTTGTGGTGTGGTGTATTACGGGTCTGTCTGATACGGTTTGCCATCCTTTCATGCTGCACAGAGAAACAGGAGCTGGTCTCAGTTCAGACCACTGAATGATAAAAATGCGCCTGCACTGCCCGTGCGTGCTTGGGCCTGAGTGCTGAGCAAATAAAGATGATTTGCTATCAGAAGAGAGTCACAGGATATGGGAATGGCTAAGGAGAAATGCAACCATGTCATCTCTTGTGTGCTGTAAAACACGACTCTGAAAAAGAAAAACTCAGCACAGACCAGCATAGTGCTTGAATACTGGTGACTTTTATTTGTTGTGTTGTGAATATGTCTGTTTTTTTGACCAGTTTTTGACCAGCATATGCTGGTTTTTACTGGCCTTCCAGTATGACCATGCTTACTCACCAGCCAAACCAGCAATAAGCCCAGAACTGCCCAAATTAGGTGAAAATGGGCTTGCTGGTCACGATGGTCTCCCAACATGACCTTGCTTACTCACCAGGTAAACCAGCAATAAGACCAGCACTATAACAGTGTTGACCAGAAAAAAAAAACAGTTTAAACTAACAGCCAGCTACTGGTCTGTGCTGTCTTTTTTCAGTAGGGAAAGACTAACAAACATCAGCTGGATTCGCTGATTGTTATAGTTGATTGAAGTGGAAAATTTACTTTTCAAACTGGGCAGATTTTGGTCAACTGGCAAATCAAGATAATCCTCTAATAAAGAGGATTGTGGGATGTGTTCAGTGAGGAGTGTCTGAGTGAGGAGCCATGCCTATATGCCTGATGCCTAAAGACCCTGGTAGCTGGGGGGGGTACAGTGGCTTAGTGGTTAACGTGTTTGCTGCACACCTCCGAGGTTGAGGGTTTGACTCCGGCCTCTGCCCTGCGTGCACGGAGCACATGTTCTCCCTGTGATTTGGGGGTTTCTTCCAGGTACTTGGGTTACCTCCCCCAGTCTAAAGACATGTTGTAGGCTGATTAGCATTTCCAAATTGTCCATAGTGTGTGAATAGGTGTGCAGTTGTGCCCTGTGATGTGTTGGCACCCCAGCCAGGGTGTCCCTGGGTTAGGCTCCCCTGTGTAGGATAAGCAGTATGGAAAATGGATGGGTGGACCCAAGTAGCAAACTGATGTTGAGCTGTTGGTCCATTGTGGTTGTTATGAAGAAACGCTCTTTCACTAAGTTTGAGCCAGCATGAACCTTTGGCAAGGTTGGCCAGTGTTGTAAAGGGAGAGACAATATACCGTTCCCAAATACACTTCAGTACCAACATCAGTTTGCTACCTGGGGAACTTGTTTGTTCTGGATGTTTTCAAAATGATTCTTGATTCACTGTTCATTACAAATGTTAATTTCAATCTCACAGCATAACAGATACCCACACTAACCTGAGTTTACTAACAGAAAGGGCTTTGACTTGCAACCACTGCTTCTCTTTGCTGATGCAGCTTGCATGTTTTACATTACGCTCCCATGATTTCTGAGGCTGTTCCCTTAAAACACTAAGTTATAACTAAACATGTGAGCGAAAGGTCTACACGCCGCTAATAAAGGACCCAATCTTCTTGGGTTCCGTCTAGTTTACATGGAACCATACTGTCCTCTAGTGTTTCTTTTCGAGTAATTACGCTGCAGTCAGCCATTTTGTCTGTCAGTCAGGGAAGGGAAGATTTCCAGGGGAGCAGGAAGACTCAAAGCAAACACGGCTACACTGCACATATAATAATTTTCAGACATGCTTTGTCTGTTTTTTTTTTTCCTTGAAAAAAAGTCTTGAATGTTTGAACTTGAATGTAATCTTGAGTGTTTGAACAGAACAGAACCATATGGCACACATCTTTTTATTACCGGTGGTAAACCTCCCCACAGTGAACCATAATCCAGTCTCAAAATTGGGACCCACAACAAAAAAAAAAAAGAGAGCCTAATAATTAATTTGATATTAATTATACCCAGGTGGATAAAACAAACCTGTAAATTGATTCATATCAAGGATCTAACAGAGTATTAGAGCATTCTTGGAATGCTGTCAGACTTTCCTGAATGGTTTATGGAGGGATGTTGGATCATTCTTCAATATGAACATCTTCCAATTATATGGTGGATGAAAAGGCGGGGATCTGCTTTGCGGTTTCTTCTTTTGTTCTTCCATAAACTAGGTCAGAGAAGGCGCTTGACTTCATCCTGTTGTTCATCAAACTACTCAAATAATTTTAGCAATAAATACAAAGGCATTCTGGAGAATGTCTAAAAAAAATAAAACATAAAGAAAGGGCATTTGTACCACAGGGCGTAACTGGTCCTGTAGAATTGGCTCATAGTTTTTTGCCTGTTAAATTACCTTTTATATGCAGAGCAACCATTGGACTAAATGATTTCCACATTATTACCATTATGGATCCTCTGATGTACTTAACAGTTCGTCCAGATGTAGGAAATATGGTGAAAGTTGTCTCATCAGATCATACTACTTTTTTTTTTTTTCCCCATCACGCAGGGCTCCAGGTTTTGTAGTCCTTACACTAAGCGTTTTTGCTCATTAATCTGACACAAAAGGTTTCTGAATAGTACCCCTGCCACGAATTCCAGCTTTGTGAAGCTCATGACGTACGGTTTTTGTTGAGACTGAGTCACTGAGGTGCTCATTCATTCAATTCTGAGGTTTGTGGCTTTGTGGGGATTTTAGCAACTATTCTGTAAAAGTCTGTCTCTCCCTGTCAAGGAGCTTTGACTTGCGACCACTGGATCTCTTTACTGATGCAGCTTGCATGTTTTGTGACCGTTCCCCTTGAAACATTAAATCATTGCAGTTTGGGCTTCCACTATTTGGCCTCTTTGGAACGGTGTTAGTTGCCTCATGTTCATTTGGAATCTCACATATTAAAATGCAGATTTTCAAACCTGATACATGCCATTAGTTAGAACCTAATATAACTCATCTGTTTAGCTATTTTTGGTTGCAAAGACAAGATGCTGAAATTTAGTCCGTCTCCTGTAGCTCACACGTTCAATTACTTCTACAGAGTGTCCACAAAAAAAAAAAATCAGGAACCAATAAGAGTAAAACTACACATAGTTAATTTTGTATTTATTATTTACAATATATGCTCTACACGTTCGCCCTTAAGCATTTTCTCAGTCGCTGTATCGTGTTTTTGTTGAATTTGCTCAATGTATACGGATCGACATAGTTGCTCAACATATTCCCATTGGTTCCTGACTTTTCGGACACCCTGTATACAAGACGATGACAACCGCATCAATTACCACATCGAAATAAAAGATTTCTCTCCTTCATAACAATAACTGTGCATCCAAAAGTGAACAACACTGTCTAAAACAGTTACAATTTCGTTTTACAAAACAGTAAAACAGTCACTATAGGGTATTGTACAGACTTTTCAACCCAGTGGACTGTCCAAAAACAATCTGAGACAAAATTAGCTGTCAGTTCATGTTATTTTAATCTGAAAACACTGAGTCCAAGCTGAATAAAACCACAGGTTTAACATGTACAATATTTTAGTAAATGCCAAAAATTAAAAGGGAAAAAACAAAAAGGGGAAAAAAAAAATCTACAGTGAAATTTAATCAAAACAGTTCAATGAAAGAACAAACTCAGCTATTCACATAAGACAAAAATAAAATTGTGCTTACTAATCATTCTAAAAAATATGCCACAATGACTAGAAAAAAAGTAAAAATGAGATGAAGGGTGACATTTTGCACTATGGTATTGCAAATTTGTCTTGCGGTTTTCTTCATTTTGCATTGTAATTGTATTTATATATATATATATATATATATATATATATATATATATATATATATATATATATATATATATATATATATA
>CM040997.1:15313542-15364496 GCA_022985145.1 Pangasius djambal
ATATATATATATATATATATATATATATATATATATATATATACACACTGTTCTAGCATTATGAAATTAACAGAGTATGATGTAAAAAGAATAAAATGTATTGCATCACTAACAAATGGTCATTCACATAGAAAAAAAAAGAAAGACGATTCTTAAAATGTCAGGCTCATTTTCACAGGTGACTCTCTTAGTTGCTCAGGCTAGGCTGAGCTGTGAATGTACAAAAAGGCCCATTTAAACATGTGAAACATTTAAAAGGTATGAGAAAGATTAAAAGTCATGGTTTGGTTGTTGGCACAGTCGAGGAACCTTGCCTCATTATTGATTGCAATAATAGCATAATTCAAGGAACCCAAAAAATAAGCATCAGTAGCACATGAGAACACTTCACACTCCACATCGAATGCTTACAGTCCAGAAAGCTAGAGATGTTCAGCTATGAGCTAAGAGACACAAATAACCCAGGTTCCTTTCCCCAAGTCTTTCACAATCCCTTTGGCTCCTTTTTCAATTACGATGTTCCTTCTAGTCCAGCAGGAGCTTCAATTTTGTTATGCACGATCAGTTCTAAACTGGTCCTTACACAGCATGCACGCCTCTATCTCAGGAAAGTGACTGTACATGGAACAGTTTGGTCCGTGTAGCATTTTGGGAAGTGGAACTTTTTTCAGCCCCAGCCTGAGCTGGAAATGTTGAAGTGGTTTTCGTTTGGCTCGCACCACTGCGCATGACATTGTACAGCAGGGTGCACTTCAGAAGAAGGACAGAGAAAGAGAGGAGCTGTGCGAGAAATCAGGACACTGATGACCATCTCGCTACCATCTGCAGAAGATCATCCATGTTCAAATCTGTGCGAGGAACCCAGACATGGTAGATGGTGGATCATGCATCAACATCTGTGTGTGTGTGTTTGTGTGTGTGTGTCTATGTGTCATCATCTGGGGAGATGCAAGTTTCCATACAGCACTTTCTCCTTGGACCAGATGTGCTGCAGTTGTTGTTGGAGTCTGTGGTAACTTAGTGGTTATTACATTGCCGAGTCGGAGCAGAGGAGTCAGTGTGGACCGTAAATGAAGCAGTCCTGGACATTTCAGGCGATCTTACTGGCTGAGTCAGCTGTCCTTTCTCCTCTGTGAGCCCATCCTGCTTCGTAAGGTGAAAAAACAAAACAAAAAAAACTACACCTGATCAGCCACGTTTGGGTCCAAGCTTGCTCAGCAATACGTCCAGTTCATAGTTCATTTTCATGTACAGTACAGAGAAGTTCTCAAGTACACAATGATAAATCCTCCTGTGGAGGAAAAACAGCTGCAAGCATGCAACACGTATGTCATAGATAACCGGTAACCTGTAATTTCCATGGCAGAGACATGTAAGACCAAAATAATAGATCTGTGGTTCCCAGAGACCCCACAGACATTATAAAAAAAATGCAGTGTCTTGCTGAAGTCAGCAGTGCTATCCCAGGCCTGCTGTCTAGTGGGTATGATAATACAAAGAGAACTGAGGTGAATGGGATCGAGTGCCCAAACCCTCATCTACCATTGTGTGTGCATGTGGCAATCTCTGCAGAAGAGAACCTGAGCAGCTCTTACTCAGCAATGCTGCTGTTTTATATTGTGCGCAAGTCTCATTTCGAATCGCACTGGGGACCTCTGAGTGGTTATTTACACGCATGGTGGTAAAAAGGAAAGACAAGCTTATACAGGGCTTTCTACAGCTGGCCATGGCTTTAATTAACACTACTCCACCTAAAAGAGAACTGAGACTGAAATATTAAACTACAGCTAACCCCCAAGCCATTCATCACCCCCAAGCCTCACTATTGCTACTTGTTTCCTTTCCATATACATAATGGCAGTATTCTTTTCAGATTTCATTAGATTAGCTAGCACCACTGAATCAGTGAATTTTAAAAATACACTTTGTTTAAACCGGTCTAATCAGCATTCATTCCTATTGCAGAAGTTGCGCTCTTCTTTTGTGACGTGATACATGCAGGTACCTGGTGTGGAGATTAAATCGCGTTACTGATCCGGCTAATCAGAGTGGATGTTACCGTTTTTCTGCTGAAAGCGTAGAGTCTTAACCTGTCAAATAATCCTATATACACACACACACACGAGGTCACATTATAGAAGTCATGCAGGAATGTGATTTGAGGCCAGTTACCCCGACTGGCTTTGTACTTCTGGGGCTTTAGGCTCTTCTGGCAAAAGCACCACAAGAAAGCAACGGCAGCCTGTACGAACAAACATGTACACACATACAGACCTGTAAAACATACACGCGCACACACACACGCACACGCACACATACACACACTTGTCACTGTTTGGAACTGTGGCCAATCATGTGTAAACAAGGGGCCTCTTCAATGGTGAATGTGTTGATGTCCTTCTTGTTTGAAGTACAGGATGGTTGGGCCTGGGAGTCTGTTTGTGTCACAGGAACAAGGGCACATTTGTGAGAGAGAGTGAGTGTGTGTGTGTGCGTGTGTGTGTGTGTCAGACAGAGTGTAGGGACGTTCCTGGGAGCTCTCTAGTGTGCTGCAGCGCTGCTGTTGGGATCGGGCCGGGCGTTGGCCAGGTACTTGGCCCTCATGCTGGAAGTGTACTGCAGAGACATAAACAGAGGAAAGATATTCAACACAAGCATGGGTAACAAAGGACACAAGTGATTGACTAGTTACACAGTAGGCCTCGAAACACATACACTATATGGCGACAAGTATGCAGACACCTCACCATTACACCCATATGTGGTTCTTCTCCAAACTGCTGCCACAAAGTCGGAATCACACAATTGTATAGAACGTCTTTGTGTGCTGTAGCTTTACAATTTCTCTTCACTGGAACTCAAACCTGTTCCAGCATGACAATGTCCCTGTGCACAAAGTGAGCTCCATGAAGACATGGTATGGAGCACATATGGGTGTGATGGTCAGGTATCCACAAACTTCTGGCCATATAGTTTATATGCACCGGGTTTTAACCAATAAATTCATTACATTTGTTCTTTCCATACAAACTTACACACACTGTATCATGTCCTTACATGTTTTAGCCATTATTTCTTGCAACACAGCAAATCAGATTGCACCATTGTCAATTTAAAATTTCCAGTAAATGTTGTGACAATGCACAGAATGACTATCACTGACACCACTCCAGTTTTCAATAGACTTGGAAACACTAGGAAGTGGGCATGAACCTCCTATTGTCAACTTTGAGGTGGTTTCGAGCTTTCGACACTATTAAAAGTGACTCAGTGCTGCACTGAGACCAAATCATTTTGTGGTACACATAAATTATAGAAGCTTGCTTTTATTATACGGTGGGTGGAATCTAAGGCAATGTCAATCAACAAACTAGCCGACCGGGGCGTAATACAAAACAATACATAATACAGTCAGAAGAATAAACTACACAATCTGGATGTAAGTGTTCTGTTAGCTAGATGGATTTATTGTTATTAGATGAATGCGACTATACGACTCTTCATCTCCGTTATATTATGATCTGATACACAGTAAACATAATGTGCAGAAATTCAGTTAGGTCAGATACTAGATATGAACGGAAAGGAGAAGTAACCTCAATCTTTTGAAAACAAGAGACGTTAATTACTGGCTGGGGTTCTACTGGTACAGGGGTTTGGCATTAGTGTGTATTGAACGATGCTTTCAGATTTTTAAAGTGAATGTTGACTTGCAGATCAAGTCTTCAGTTTCTGCCTTTCTCTCTCTCTCTCTCTCTCTCTCTCTCAATATTACCCAAGTCACATAACTTGGGATTATAGCAAATCCTAAGACTGCAGCAATAGTGACTCATCTTCACAGTTATTTCAACTGTTAACAAACTGTCAAATCCTAAAGTACATACATGCGAGAGCACACGCACGCACGCACGTGCAGACCATGAGCATCCTTAAAAAGAAAGCTGCGTCTAACAAATCAACAATGTTTCATTTTCCAAGTTAAATGGCAGAGCAAGTGGTCTGCCGATCTAAGTTCCAGCTCCAAGCTTGGCAGACAAGGAGAGAAAAGCCTGGGGTGTAAATTGGGGAGTAAAAATTGGGGCTGCTTCAGCTCATGGCATTGTTGTTAGGAGAGTTTGCACTACTAAAAACAACCCCAAACCACAAGCTACCGCAGTATAAACAAAAGCAAACACACGTTTTGCTAGCTGGGAATCTAACACACTAAAATAGGACGATACACAAATCTTCTTCTTGTGCAAGGCCAAAGGTAAGCTCTTACTACTGACACTGAACTCGGGGAGGAGCAGAGCTGATCAGAGAGCGCTTTTGACGATGGAAGAAACAGCACAACACACCAAAGGAGGGAGCAACTGGCTTTGGTGAATAACAGGAGCTCAAAGGAGGGTTCAGTTTGTTGCCTTTGGTTAACTGTATATATGGTGGACAACATGACCGTGGTCGAAATGTGGAGCCAAAATGTCAGACATCCTCTAGTGGCTGCGTTTTACCAAAGGTATTAGATGATATTCAAGTGTGTGCTTAAAGAGATTAATGAGTTGAGTTAATTGAGAGCTAGATTTAAGATTGCACACACTTTCTGTTAACAGACAGCTGACAGCATAGACAACAGCAAAGCATGCTTCATAATGCTCATTCGACTAAAGGTTATAACTCGTCATTTCCTACCTCTGACTAGGAAAAACCAAAGAGAACACCCACTCGACTCGGAATTCTTATTCAGGAACTTGAGACGATCTCCTCAACCCCAAGTTCCAGCGAAGTGACCTCAAATCAACATGGCTGCTCACGGCATCAACACTAAACAAAGCGGCACTTCTTGCCTTTAAACGTGTTATACCATATGTTTCCTTTAGATCAATCTACTTACAGAGATATTAGCTTGTTAGAGCTATATATTGAGGAGGTAAATATATATCACTCATCATACATGGCTAGCTAGCTTGTTGCTAACAAACATGAAGGCGCCCATGATTTTTTGCCCTCTTTATAGCTTACCAAAATGATGAAGGTTCCGCTTTCCCACTTCCGAGGTAATTCGAATGCAGTGTCAGTCACCAGAAATACCAAAGGAACTTGAAACCAGTTAATGATTTAGCCATGACTTAGCTTTTTACCTCTGGTTGATTTCTCCAGCTCCCTAAATGAAATCAAGCTTTTCTAAATTGGTAGTGCTTTCCAAAAAACTACATTCGCTGTGTGTTGGCTTGCCAATACATCCAGGTTGTTTGAGAACAACCTAGCTAACTCACCAACCATAAAAACCATAAGTCTGTATTAAAAGCACCCATAGAAAACATAGTTATGCCATTGAATGCGTCCTGCCGCTCTGTGGTGCGATCGGTCAGTGCTGCAAATTCACTCCCCTATCCTCTCTACTCTGCAGACTCATGCTGTAATTTAAATTGGCCTTGATCAATTTGGCAAGCGCTCAGATTTGTGATAGCACAGCTCTGTCCACCATGTACACAATCACTGATTTGAGATAGATAGAAATTAGGGGGATGGATGGGACGTGTTCAGTACCTGTGGCTTCAGTACCAATACGAGTGGAAGCCCCCTGAGGCCCTTACCTGCCTGTGGCAGTAAGCGTTTCATCCAAGGCAGTCGGACCAGACTGCATAACGGAGGAAGGGGTTAGCAAAAACAACAGTAACAACATACATACATAAGTCAAGCTCTGTGACACTTAAATAAAAAATAGGCAAGAGCAGAATCCAGAACCTTAATCCACTAGGCAAAGCCATACTCCCTTCCCCCACCTCTCTCTTCGAAAAATCTCATTAACATCGACTGAAGCTGCAGCTCTCGCAGCATCTCAATCCTCTAAACTAAGGTGTAGTGCCAGGTCGGGACAGCAAGGCAGCTCTGAAAGGTCTAATGGTTCCTCTGTGTGATCCCAGCGCACTCTAATTTCACCTGACAGCCTGTCCAGAGACAGACATTTCAGCTTTCTATCCCACACAGGCACAGAAACGCGGCACCGTGCCCTTTACCAAACGCTGTGTAAAATGAACGGACTACCAGTGAAGAACCCGAAAAGACTGTGTGTGGGTGTGTGTGTCATTCAGTGTTGGGCACTTACAGAAGGGGGAGGCGACTCTCTCCCAATAAGAGGAGTGTTCTCACAGCGAGGATTTTGGAAGTTTGCATTCTGTGTCCTGTGTGATGAGAGAAAGAGGCACAAATGTGAACAAAAACTCGCCAGCGTGTAGCTTACATTTATAAAGCTTCAGCATAGCCGAATTTCTAAGCAGATATAAAATAGTAAAACCAGCTTCTTTATATACCCAGTCTTTAAATGCAGCGCCTCTAAACCAATAACTAGCTCTGCATTAAATCCTCGTGCAACTTCACAATGTGGGAAAGCTGACTTATCTCAGAGCTGATATAAATTCTCAAGACGTTCTACAGAATTAATTTCCACCATCAAAAGACACCGGATTAAGGAATGCGTGCGAAAACGTCTGCAGAGGCGTTAACACTGCTAACAACAGAATCCAGGCAGGCGGAGAGAAAAACAAGAACATGTCAGTGATAAAACATATTGGTTATTCAACTGCAATCCTGCAGGAAGGTTTGGATTTATAAGGAGCCAGCTAAAGTTTACTTTATGCAATTTTTTTTTTTTTTTTTTTTTACAAAATTTGATGTCTGCAATCTGGTCCAGGTCAAATGCTGCATATAATAAACTGTCTTCAACTGTAGTGAAATATATTTACTGTCGACTAACAGACTTATTTGTAGATAGCTATAGTTTATATTGGTGATATAATATAAAAATGGGTCTTTAAACTAATTTCCACACACATTTATTTATCATGCTTGTGTCAAAATAGTAATATCTACCCATAAGGTCTTATTTCACCTCCCTCACTTTCACCTGCTGTTGAGTGAAAGAAGTGCTGAGCTGTCTTACTCCGAAATGTCATATTAGGAGGGAAAAAAAAAAATCCAATTTATGTTATCTTTAGAGATATTTAATTAATTCCTACATTGCTTTATGTACCAGTGCATTATTCTGACTGGGAAAAACTCCCAATAGTGAGTGATGTAATACTGTCTGAGAAATGTAATAAGTCAAAATGACGACCTGTGAGACCTGGTTTATATTTCTGTGTATCCGGAAATTGTTCTGATGAGGCACGGTGACATTTCTTCTGCGGGTTTTAATCAAGTCGTTTCAGAGTAACGTTGAGAAATACATCTCAAATACGGACGACACAATGTGAAGCAATAAAGTGTAAACAATACGATTTCCTTCATCACATCCAGCATCCAGTATGTTCCGTCTTCTCTAGTCTGGAGACGCGCTCGAGCTCCCCAACCCCTTTTTGAAAGCGTAGTCCATTAAAACAAAAATAACAACTCGCAACAGAAACTGATGAAAAAAAAACAACGTTAGAAAATATCAGTTCATTTCAATTCGATTCAATTCTATTTGTATAGCGCTTTTAACAATGGACATCGTCACAAAGCAGCTTTATAGAAATACATGGATTCGCAAAAACTATATTGTAAATATGTGAAATTTATCCCTGTGAACACGTTCAGTCTATTAGCTCCTCAAGCTTTAATAGTCTCTTGTCTGGCTTTAATGTCTCCTGTATGATAAAACTGTCACATGGACAGCTATAAATGAACAGGACGAGCGAGTAGGTCGGGTTTGTTCTCCTTGTGTTTCATGCTTGCTTCACACACATTATATATATATATAAAATCACATTATGGTATAATGTAATTATTTACAGAAAACTTCATGCATTATATTGTGTCTTATGTTGATATAAAAGTGCAAGGCTGTATAGTGACCGTACCTCAAAGGCCAATTTAATCCTAATTTCCTGTATTCTTTTAACGGACTCCCAGTAGAGACACAGTAGGTGATGTAAACCCAAACAATAAAAAAAAAACAAACAAACAAAAAAAAAACACCATTGTTTTTAAGACTAATTAAACTGAAAGGCTTTGACACATGAGCTGCTTAATATTGCTGAATAGAGATGAGTGAAAATGCTTCAGAAATGCTTTCGACTTTATTTAGAACTGATCGTGCAAAATTTCTTCTCCCGCTCTGCACCTTACAAAAGAAGAGAAACAGAACTCTGGGACTGGTTTCTGTTTCTCGCCGTCTCTTTTTCGGTAAATCCATGGTTCATGTGACACTGCCCCCTAATGGACACACTCACCTTATGTGCAAATATACAGGCTGACCCTGTGTAGGGTATGTCGATATTCTCACTACTGTGTGTGTGTGTGTGTGTGTGTGTGTGTGTGTGAGGACTACAAAGGAGTGAGCTTCTGTATCAAAGGCTGACGAACCCTGAGAGACTACTGTAGCACTTTATTATGTTGTCTTGCATGGAGAGTAATTGAATGATATATGAGCTTAGACTTAAAAGGTAATGAGGGGAAGGTCATGAGTGGGAGGTTTGCACCCGTTGCCCGACTCCTGATTTAGCATTTGACTAGTCGAGTGTGTGTCAGGCAGAAAAGGGACCATGCGTAACTTACATGTACTCGGTAACAGGGGCGTTGCTGACGGTGTGTGCTGCTGCAGGGATGCTGGTCTCGCTGCCGTAGCTGCTGCCACAGCTGTAAAGGCTAGGCATGTGCACCCGGTACAGGTTATCATGGTTCTGTCTTCCTCCAGAAGCAGCAGAGTCTTCCTCATTGTCGTCGCTGGGCCTGCGTGCACAAACAAAAACACATGCACACATTACGGACGCTCCACAGCCTTTCAGACTGACATCAGCAGAAAGAGATGTGGCCAGCAGAGGGCACACAGCGCCTTTGCTATCACACTAACACGTCTGCAGCACAAAATGAGCACACATGTTCCTATCTGCAGTCCTCCTCATAACCCACAATGCCACTGGCAACAACAGAAGCGTGTGCCTGCTCTCTCTCTCCCTCTATTTCCTGTTTTGCAGGCTGCGGGGAAGCTCAAACGCAAAAACCGCTTGAAGACACATTTATTATTAAATTGGTGTTAATCAGTATCATCTAATTAATCCATGGTAGCATTGGCTTTGCTTCAGTATTCGCAATCACACATGATGCAGTATTTAGAGTCTTGAGGCTTGATGGATTTCAATGCAGATGATTAAGAAAAAAAAAAAAAAACACACCAGCACAGAAATAAACATCAGCAAGTAGATGACGTCACCTTTTTTAGCTCTACCTCCCCCTGCTGGTCAAAGAAGGAACAAACTTTTCTTTGCAGTATGTTGCAGCATCTGACAAGGGCACTACGGTCAGGAGAGAAACTGTTCACTGGAGCTCTTCAAATCTCTGCATTCACCATGACCGAGAGAAACAAAGACCTACTGTGTTTGTGAAGTTCCAGACACTGGTACACACAAAGCTTGATGTGAATCAAGTCCACCAATCTCAATAAATGTCTGTTGAATGTCTATTACTTCGTATCCTTGTCTAGTTTCATGTGCTGAATCTGAAACGTTTGATAATCGTAATATAATTAATGCTGCCCCATTTTCAAGCCACTCAGAAGCTCCTGGTAGGATGGATGATTGACAGTGATGAAGAGACCTGGTGCTTAGCACTGTGTCTTGGGACAGAGGAGGAGACACATCACTGCTACTGAAGATCAGAGTTAATTATGGAAAGCTCAAATCCGGTTCTACCTTGTTCCCATTTAATCCCAGCTGCCTCAAAACCAGAAGAGGAAATGATTACAAGAGAGGGGAAGCAGCTGTGTCTGTGTTTGAATACGTAGTTTCCTGGGGACTCAGAAATCCCAATGAGTCAGAAATCTGGACCAACCAACAGCACCTAGAGATCGCACATGCGATCAACGTGCGCCTTATCTGTACCAAGCAGCCGGATTTCCAGCGCATCACCGTTTTATAGACGTGTTTATGGCGTGCGAGTTCCTCCTCCATATCTCCTGTGGCACCACTGGGCTAACAAAGTTGTTGGATAACAAAAAGTGAGATGAATAACAGGATGAAGCTTTATGATTTCTTGCCCCACACGGCACTCACCTCCTACCCTGCCATGTGTGAGGCACGCTGCAGATGATGGAGCTGAACATGAGGGCTGTGACGAAGGAAAAGAGCACCAGGTAGATCAGTCCTTCCAGACCGTCATAGCACAGCCCCGTCACAGCCTGTACGTAATCCTGCGGAGGGAAACAAAACAGTGTCACACACACAGGAAACAAATGTATCAACCTACATTGAGCTGTGCAATATGACTGATATCGCAATACAGCGTCACAATCTGTTTTTCCTGAGACTAGCGCAGGTATCATCAACGCGTTCACAGCGCTGACCTACTTCCTAATTACTCAGTCACAAAGTTAGTTAAAATTCATTTTTGGCCTTTGTTTCCTTTTTATATGATTATTACGGATGGCAGAAAACATTGATATATCAATTACTGATCGAAACGTTATTTTCTCGATGTGTCTTTGAGACGCTGATGGTTTAAAATGACTTTTAAATGCGTTTGCGAGCTGTTTCACGTTGTGTTCTCTTAGACAGCCATTTAATATTGCCGGCTGTAATAGTAACAAATTTTGAGAGACCGCAGGAGGAAGATATAACAGCTCCTGTAGGTATAACGGCCTACTTTCGCATCATAACCCAGACGATAATGCTTCCGACTCGTCCACTATAATGGCGATGGCGATATTTCACGCCTGGTGTCTGCAGGAGCTCCCGAAAATGAACGTCAACAACGTTCATCACTTAAAGCTGGAGAAACGCATCAGACTATATGCTTCGTCACAAACATAAACGACTATGAAGGTAAGAAAATACCTATTAATAGAAATGACCACCGTAAAACTGAGGAAAAAAAAACAAAACAAAAAAAAAAACCCTCCCAAAATGTCAGACATTGCTGTCTCGTTGTACTGCCAAATATAAACAGTGTAACCAGAGACTCGCGCTATTTCACATCGGAAATACGTCCGAGACCTGAGAGAAAGTAGCTCACTGATCTCACTCCTCCGACACGTAATACGGCTCCATCTAGTAAATCTGCCTGAGATAACACTGTCTGTGTGGTATTAATAGAATACATGCAGGCCTATGCTATAGATTTAAAGATGTGCTGCAGGAGCCAGTATTTGAAAAATCACAGATAAACGATAATCAGGAAAATTTCCCGATTACTGATACGTGAAAAAGGCGATCCAGATAGCAGGTTTTTTTAAAACAGAATATGGTTCTTTATTGTGGCCGTTTGTTAGTATCCTCATATATACTTGTTAAATCATATATCTGTTAAATCCTCAGTATCATGATGCATATAGTGAAAGTCCTGAAGCGTCGTGATATTTTTGCCATCCCATTCCTGCACAGAGAGACAGAGTTTTACACCCCCACACACAAGCTCCATCACTTCCTGCATAATCCTGCTGAAAATAAACATATTTGCCACTGAAGACACACACATACAGACACACACACACAAACACACATTACGAAGACACAGATGTACGTCATCGTGCTCATAATCGTCCACGGGGAGAGAGAGAGAGAGAGAGAGAGAGAGAGAGAGAGAGAGAGACAGAGAGAGAGCGCGAGAGACAGAGAGAGAGATAGAGAGACAAAGAGATACAGAGAGAGAAAAAGAGAGAGAGAGAGAGCGAGTGTGTGTGTGTGTATGTGAATGAGTGAGTGAGTGAGAGAGAGAGAGAGGGAGAGAGAGGGAGAGAGAGAGGATCAGACACAATTCCAAAATCTTCACACACCCACACTCATAACCACAATCGCAGATTCGTGACTAGACAGAAGAACACAGCATTCAGAACTTGAATCTGCAGAATCGGCAATCACACACACAGAACATGATTTCTCACACACACACACACACACACACACACACTATTTACTATTTTGGAACGAACAGAACATTCCTTAACACTGTACAGGAGTGTGTCAGTGTCTCAGTAGTTGGAGCGAGCCCCAGGCCCTACTGCAGGCAGTGCCATAGATTTCCGCAAAGGCAACAATGCAGCATTCAATCCCACTCGCAAATTCACCGTTATTAGTCACAGTCAAGGTGTTTCACGCATAATTACAGCGCGCACTGAGAGCTCGGCACAACACGCAGGCTGAATAACCGGGAAGGAAACTTAACCTCTTTGCTAAAAGCTTTGCAGCCTAGCATGCAGCACTAACAGATGGGAGTGCCAGTGTTAAATTCTTCTAGCATGATAAGCATTCCCCATCGTCCCAAGACCGCGATTTCAAATCCCGATGATGCCCCAGCCATTCATGGCTGGGAGTCCAAGACAGCTAAACTGGCCTTGCTCTCTGGGTGGGAGGAGCATTCTCTCTCTCTTGCCTGTCTATAACAGGGACACTAGCCAATTGCGGGCATTTGTGAGCTCATGTATGCAGAAGCGGGCGGATAGCGATTTCCTTTGAGGGTGTTACGCTGCCCTGTGACGCATCATGAGCAGAAGATCAAAAAGATGCTGTTGGCAGGCTTGCTGTGTCTCAGAGGAAGCACGTGATAGCCTTCATCTTCCCCAGTTGGTAGTTGTCGTGAGAGCTGGCTGGTGGGTGGGAATTGGACAGGGCGAAATGAGGGACGAAATGAGAGACAAAATAAGGGGAAAAAACATTAAGAACAATCAGTTTATTAATCCAATATTGTGAACAGTGATTAAATGGTTCACACCTTTACATAATAGCTCTTTGCAGTACATTTCTGGAAAACGGAGTCCAACGTGCAACTGCATGAGCACCACCAAGACAAGATTAAGAAGCAAGGAGTAAAACAAAACCATGCATTCTGTTACAGGAAAATAATCAACAACAGAATTACAGCTACCACTCCAAAGTGTTTTACTCCTCTTATACCACAGCAATTTGCCGACGATTACAATTTTTTTTTTATTAATTAAAGAATGGCCATTTGTATGTATCGTTAATGGTGTGGAAAGTCCATGAAACAAGTTATAAACAGTTGTTCCCTCACCAGACTCTTTTTTTTTTTTCCCTCTGTCTTGGAGTTAATAAGGCAAAAAAGGCAGCTTGTCATGTTATCAAAAAATCCAAAAGCCATAAAAGTCCTTAAGACTCTTGCAAAAACGTAAAAGACAGCATCTGACAGTTACAAAGCACCGACACTGAAGACTCCTTCAAAAATGCCTCACTATTATCAACGAATACACACACTTTAATGTCAAAAATAAAAATCTGTTTACGCATAAACATACGCCATACAGAAACGATATCCTTTGAGAATGAACGAGAGAAGTATGCTGTTATAGAAAATTAATCAACACCAATCGGACCTGAAGTCAGCATTCAACAGTGCTGTGGTGTAATGAATAATAATTCATAAAATCCCAAATGTACGTTCCAAAGATTTTCTACAAGGAACACTAGTTCTGTAGACACACACACACACACACACACACACACACACACACACACACACACACACACACACACACACACACACACACACACACACACACACACACACTATCAGACACACTTACCATGTGCAGACTGCGGCAGTCCACCAGGGCAGTCAGCTGATGCAGGCCGATTTCGGTGGTGTTCAAAACCCCCTGAATCTGCTCCAGATTACTCTGAAACACAGAGGGGGAGAGTAAAAACAGCAACATAACTGGGTCAGTCTAGTTCTGAAGCAGAGCTGTAGTGTGTGTGTGTGTGTGTGTGTGTGTGTGTGTGTGTGTGTGCGTGCGTGTGCAATATAGATAATGTTGTGCTTAATTTTGTATTCTACTTGCACTTAATTTTCACTAAGCCTTCAAATTTAACACAATAAAACTTTCATCTTTCCTGTAATTCCCTCTGCTCTCAGTGCAGGCGATTGTGTATAGACTCAAAGCCTTAAAAAGGGCTCACAAAAGCAGGACATTTGCATAGACACAAGGGAGTGCTTCTGTCCGAAAGCTCAGACCTGTAACGGACCAACCCATGTTAATAAGGAACACTCCAGGTTTGTTTTTTTCTTCCTCCAACCTAATCTGTAGTGTCTGAGTTCAGTGTACCAATAATCAGGAAAGTTTGATTTCCCAGCAAACAGAAATCAAAATTCACAGTGGAAGTCTAAGGGAGGCTGTTCACTCAAACATATTTGTAAATTAAAGTCTAAATCTGTACAACTCACAGCTTACATGTATTTTAGTTTGGTTTAGTACACTGACAGCCACCCAAGTATATTTTGTCCCATTTCAAAAAAAGGAGAGGGATTAAGAGCGGTGAGGAGAGAGTGCAGATCTGAGCAGCGGTAATGTACCAGGAATTAATGAGGAGAGAAGAGAACACGATTCCATGCCAATTGTTTAACGAAAAATATTCACAACTTTAGCTGCTGGTTGCTAGCTGTAATGTGCCGACTCATTTTATTCCTCTTATACCGCAGCAGTTTGCCAATGATTACAGTTTTTCTTCCTCACCACCCTTTTTATTTTTAATTTTTTACTCTTTTGAAGGCAAAAAAGCAGCTTGTTGTCTTCTGAAGACTCTACCATTAAAGGAACAACTTTACCTTCTATCGTCATAAAGAGCGGACACTGGAGACTCCTTCTATAAATGTTAAATAAATGTGTCCTTACAGAAATCTTTTCAACCACCCTTACCCTTCCCAGCATCACGCATATCACTCCATCACCACACCATGTCTTCTCACTGTTGAATTCACTTTATACAGCCTTGTGGTAATTGGATATACACTAATGATGTAGAGGATAGAGGGGTGGGAAAAAAAAAAAAAAAAAAAAAACACACCGAATTTCCTTTTAGGCTCCTGTGCCTGGACCTGTGTGTGATCTGTTTTACTACTGGGTCAGCACTTTTCACACACAACCCCCCTGTGCCTCCAGAAGCCAGCACTTCCCTTTCACACTTCCTACTTGTCGTCATTATGTTACTGAGCATGGGGAAAAGGAGAGGGATCAGCACTAGACATTGCCATAAACACAGCACACAGTCACTAGGTACGGTCACACCGCAAGACTTTCCCAGTCTGTGGACTGTGTGTATGGAGTGTCATGTGTATGGTGTGTGGTACACACTTTGGTTTGGGGGTATTCTCGCACTGCAGAACGCAGGAGCTCCAACACGTCGTCCTGCATCTCCACCAGAGCCTTGTGGCTTCCAGACAGCTTCTACAACACAAGACATTCACAGTCAATAAACATGTCTACTTTCCTAAAGTCTGCTTAAAAAAGATCTGCTCTTTTTTTTTTTCTTTGATGGGTGAGGTTTATCAGGAAATAAAGAGATGAAAAAAGTGGGACGTTAATGCAACCTAATTTACAATTCTGAGCGACAGTAACTCGAGTACAACCACCACTTTCAGAAAGTTTGCACAAAAAAAATAAAAAAATACAGAAATGAACAGAAAAGTGTATATGTGGTGACAATTCCCAGCCAGCACGGGAGGGTGGATCTGACACCAATGCATAAAAAGCATTCCTCAAGTGTTCTTTGGATAGCTGGATTCTTAGGGTTCAGAGCAGAGCCCTTGTGGATGCTTAAACTGAACTGTTCCTCGGCCTATATATCTGTTATTAAAATATATAACGACCAAGGGCTTTGATATCACAAAAACATCTCGTAATAAAATTAAGATTGAGTTTTTCCAAAGAGCACTCCAGTGACCTACTTTCAGGCAACACAAATGTAAATACTCGGGGTAATCTTACACAGATTACATACTTAAAGTTTTCCTAGTTTAAGTGTTTTCAGAGGGAGTTCTTAAACCTTGGGGAACATAGCCCATCTGCGAATTTACTCTACTCCAGCTCCAAACCCAGCGGAGCCAAGTAATACTGTAGGACGAGGACGAGCGGGTGTGTTCGGATGTGTTCGGAACTGGAATGAAAGAAAATTGAGCATTGACTGTCGTAAAATCTTTTTCAGGGATGGATATGGAATGAACAGAAGAGACAGATGGTCTCTCGTCCGCTGACTGAGCCGCATCATCACCCTTTCCCACTGCTATTCCCTAGTGAGTCTGAATAATGCATAAGGGCCCGTAACATAGAGAGGGTGCTGGGTGACAGGCTGCTCAAGGTCTTTCTGTGAGAAATTCAGGAGCAGAATAATACAATACTACGACATGTGCAGTCCATTTCAGGCCGACTGCCGAACGAACCGTGACACCTCAAAAAATGCATTAATATTTGAAAGGCGCCTTCAAAAGGATACGATGGCGGCATCTTGGGCTCTTAGCAACAGTTCTATTTTTAAAATCACCATAAAAGACTGGAAAATTACATCTTAGGGCCAGAAAAAAAAAAAACAAGGCATCTTGTATGTGACTGTACAGTCTGTTCTACGCTGCTTCACAAAGCCTGCTGTCGCAATAATTCGCGCCATGCCAGATCAATATGCCTCTGTAAGAGTCTTCGTTTTAACAAAAAGAAACTGCAAAGGATGAATTCGATGCTGGCGATGTTTCTTCAAGGTCCCAAACTATCGGAGCGAGGCACAGGAGCTAAAAGGAGAACTCATCTTTAGCTTCAAATGCAACACTGAAATCTGTGGCCTCAGCTGTACGCTGTAAGACTCATCCATGTAAGTGGAGTCAGTCTCACGGAGATCAATATACAATCTCCATATGACTATTAGCCACTGTTTAAATGCTGTGAGATGTGTATTGAAATGGAAAGGGCTTGCCATTGCCCGCCGTCATTAGTTAGATGTGGTGGGATACTTTCAGAGGGATAATATATTATTCACATAAAGCCGGGGCTAAGTCTAATTAGATTTGCCTGGCCAAAGTGCTGTCTGGTGTAGAGAGAACTGCAGAAGACCAGAGGTAATGCTGTAGAGAACTGAATAAAGGAAACGTCTCTGGAAAAAGTGCACCAATTTGGGCATGGGCTAGCATGTCTCCAGAGAAGAAGAGCGTCATAAATTCATAAATGGGTCAGAATCAGAACTGAATAAAGTTAGACGAATCAGGTTAATTCCACTGTACATTGTGCAAATGTCAAGCTGCATACAAAACTAAAGAAAAAGAGAGAATAGGAAATATACACATAGATATTGGGATGGAGTGAGAGAGAGACTGGACGACTGAAGCCATGATTACCTGTTGGAAGGGGTTGGTTTGGCCCACGTTGCACCGGAGGTAATACTGCAGAATTTCTGTGGAAGCAAGAGAGACGGCAGATCAAGGACGAGGAGGGGAGAAACGGGCCACTGAAATCAGGACATCACTTTCAAACCTTCAATAACGGCTGTTCGTTCAACAGCAAAAAGTTGCACACAATTGTATAAGATGTGTGCTGTAGCATACGTGTTACAATTTCTCTTCACTGGAACTAAGAGGCTCAAACCTGTTCCAGCATGACGATGCCCCTGTGCACAAAGCGAGCTCCATGAAGACATGGTGTGTGAAGGTTGGAGTGGAAGAACTCGAGTGTCCTGCACAGAGCCCTGACCTCAACCCCACCGAACACCTTTGGGATGAACTGGAACACCGACTGCACCCCAGACCTCCTCACCTACTGTAACATCACTGCCTGATCTCATTAATGCTCTTGTAGCTGAATGAACACAAATCCCCACAGCCATGCTTCCCAGAAGAGCGGAGCTTAACAGCAAAGGGGGAATAAATCTGGAATGGGATGTTCAGAAAGCATGCGTGTGCGTGTGTGTGATGGTCAGGTGTCCACAAACTTTCGGCCATATAGTGTACCTGGTATTCTTGTGTTGGAAAGTCAAAGGACTGTTGACCTATGGGTAAATGACCTAGTGTACTGATTCTGCATTACAGGCACAAATGCACTTTACAGCCTGATTCTGACATCTCAAACAGGAAGACATTCGACTGGAATACTTAAATAATACAAGGTCAGTCCCCCCACACCGCGCTGGCTAATTAGCCCATTAATAAGGAACAAAAGTTTCGATAGTTCTAATGCAGTGATCTGAGGGGCTGAAAAAAAGCCAACTGTGAATGTATGCACTGATTCACTTCAAATCGGGAGATGCTGGATGCAGGTTAGCGCGCATATGTGGGAGGGAAACAGGTTTATAAAAAGCTTCCCACGCTCTATTTCTGCGCAGGAAGCGCTACATATTCACACCACCTCCTGACAAGCGCCAGCACAGACGTAATTGTGATTTTCACACACCCGCTACACTGCGTACGTTTGCGTAGACGAGTCAAATGGAGAGCGATTCGTGAGTGAGTCAGAGCTGTAGGCCTGGGTCGTGGAGGAGTGATGAAATTATTCGCTCTTTCTCTCTCACAACCACACGCACGCGCACACACACACACAAGGACACCCCGTTAAGCAGCAGCCAACAAATCTCCATCCAGTCCTGGTAGTGTTAGGGCTAATTCACATCTCAGAGTTGGCTTCCACACACACACACACACACACACACACACACACACACACACACACACACACACACACACACACACACACACACTATAAACCTAATAACACTGCTGATGAGAAGAATGAACTGCTCAGTCAATTATGTCCACACATGGCCAAACACAAGAGGGTTTCATGGCTTATAACGGAGCCACAGACCCAGAGCCTCATCCATCATCTTTACATGAACTTTCGTAACTGGATGTATTATTGGGCAATTGGGGATGTCAGAGTAAAACAGACCATGAACAATAAGGGTGAGTATAAAAGGCGACCCGAGAGGAACAAGCATATCTGATATACAGTCTTCTTTGCACTATAAGTCAATAGATCTTAGAGGTCTGCTCAAAGCTTGTTTAAAGCATAGCTATTTCCAACTTCAACAATTGTAGAGGTGACGAGACTGGCACAAATTGGGGGCGGAACAGAGGAAGACATTGGCAGATAATGGCATTGGTGGCCTCTCAGAGGCAGTGGAGAGGCTAGAGGCCTGAGGGCAGACAGGAAGATTGTTCTATTGAGTCATTACTGCAAAGAGGATCTCATGATTGAAACATGCACCTAGTTTAGACTAAAAAGCATCTGCCAGCCTAAATTCAGACTGATACTGTAATATACTATATAACAGATGTTTTGTTACAGAGCATGCCATGGAGATGGGGAAATTTTGCTTGTATTTGTATTTTGTTTTATTGGCTGGGGAAGCCGTGCAAACATGATAAGAGTATGTAAAGAGGACTGCCTAAGTTTAATTAAAATCAACAAAGATAAAAACACAGGAAATACAGAAAAGGAAAGAAAGGGAAAAAAAATCGTGCGCGAGTTGTGTAATTAGGTCCCGGAGTGCAGAGCACGGCTTTTAGGATGATGCTGAGGGTCTGAAGGATGAAGCATGCTGAGTGAGTAGACCTGGCACTGTGGGCTCTTGTTAATGCTTCTATGATCACTTTGTATGCTGGCTTCATCCACAGCCATTAGCCAGTGTCAGGGTGCTCACTGTGGGCCATGAGGACGGCTCCGATAACGTGAAAGCTAAAAAAAAAATATACTTTTTCTGATGTGAGAAGGGGGATGGGAGGGCAAGAATCAAAGACAAAGCAAGATCACGAGGGTTATTGTGTGAAATAATGAATAGTGGAGATAAAAGAGATTAATTAATAGTCTTACTGCATGCTTTGCCTATTGCTGTGCACTATTAGACAAGGACAGGAACTCCTATCTCTGTCCTGCATTCTGTCTCTACTGCCCTACTTCCTCCTGCTGATCAGTGCAGACCAGCGTCTGGCACTACACACACACACACACACACACACACACACACACACACACACACAGCATCTCATAGCTGCCTCATGCTGATGATTTACACTCTACGGCCCCCTGTATATGTCTAATCATTTGCAGCTTGAGTAGGAGACGGATGATGAGTTACGATGACGCTTTACCTCCTCTGAAAGCCAACAGGACATAAAAGCCGGTGTGAGCAAAAGACATGGTGAGAAAATACACCATGTCTGAACCCCATCGCGAAAGTGCAAGACCATGTTCGACTATTATTCACTCAGGAAAAGCCCGCAGCCAGTGACTCACCTTTTTGAGAAGGAACGCACCTATCAAGCAGTTAAATTTAAAAGTGAAACGCAAAATCTCACCTTTGTTGATGACTCCGTAGCGTTCGGCCACTTCCGCGACGTATATGTCTGGCGCCACACAAAAGTCACTAGTGCTCTGGAAACAATATCAGAATGGCTGATTTATGTCAGACAAAAAAAAAAATGATCAAAAAAGTGAATTAAAACAAACAGGACTCTTAAACCAGTGGACTCGGTCCAAACAGGGCTATGGGTTAGTGGTGAGGGAAAGACAGACTGCATTCAGATGTGTATACGGCTAAACAGTAGAAACATCTTCAAACAAAAGGGAAAGACACGTCTTCTACAACTTCTAGTTATTAACTAGAAGTCACACAACTAATAAAGCCTTGTGCTTTGAGCCTAGCTTTATTTCCACTGTCATTTCCACCATCATTAGCTCTTACAATGACCTACAGTTACTATAGTCGACTGCTGGGATCATCAAATAACAACCCGAGTTTTCTTTGTCCCCAGCCCAGATACATTAACCCTTCCATGTACAGTGTGCACACGTATGCATAATCAATTTCAGGATGTTTTCAGAAAAATATACAGTACTTTAAAATTACCTCCGAATCACTTAGGCCCGTTAATGTAATTTAAAATTGAAAATAATGATCGTGATTTGTGAACAATGGAGCATGTCTCTGGTATAATTTTACAGACTTTCAACACAAATCAAATGGAAGATACAATTATTTACATCCGAAATCAGGCATTCCTACACATGGACAATCCATTTGCTTTTTTATAAGAGATATTTACACAAAGAGATAATTAAAAAGAACCTGGAGGTTTTTAAATAATTTACTCATGAAAGGGTTAAACTTGTGTGGAATTGGTAAAAGAAAAGAAAAGAAAAAAATTAATGCCTTGAACGCAGTCTTACCATTAAAAGGTGAAATATGTATAAGTACATACAGGAGGGACTCATGAGGTACCCTGTGTGTGTGGGTGTGACCTCTAACGAGGTGATATCATTAGAGTAGGACGACAGCGTGCGCATAAACAGCCAAAAAAAAAAAAAAAAAACTGCTATTGTTCGCTATTTTAGACTGAAAAACATGAGCAATGTACAGCCATTTGTTGGGGGGGAAAAAAAAAAAGAAGAAGTGAGAATGATGAAGAAATGATGAGGAATTAATACTGAAAAACAGCAGCATTTTACTTTTAAACATTATGACAATCTCAGTCCAAAGTTTTGTTTAAAATGTGTCCAGTTTTAAAAGAGATGACCAATTTAGACTGAAGTTTTGTGTAAAATGCATCAATAAGAAGTACTTTTTTTTTTTTTTTTTAAATGAATTGTACAAGTAACTGTTGTTTAAATGTGGATTAACTTTTCCATCTTACTTCGGTAAGCTACATAAAAGATAGCTGTACTTTTACTGGTTTACATTCGTCTGTTCCTGGCAACATTTTCCCCATGGCTGAATAATAAACGCAATAATGTGTACGTTATACAGCATAAGGCACTTTATATATCTGCAGCCAGTCACGTACATGTGACGTGTACAGGCATATGAAGAAGCGAGATGGAGAGAGCAGAAGCGCACACACACACACACACACACACACACACAAAACTGGGTAGTGTTGCCATGGAGACACTCACCGAGGATACAGCCAGCTCCAAACCCAGCGATCCCCAGCTGATTACCAGTGCCAACACGCCCAGTAAACAGACCCTGCATAAAGACACACCGACAGAAGTAAACAACAATAATGAGTGTTCTAACTAGCATTACTGTTACATACAGTATAATCATGTTGTGTGACAGGGGCTCCGCTTCTCCTGGCGCTCCAGGAATTCCACATCAAACCTCTTATTACACTGCGGTATGACATCTTTGCATGTCTAGAGAATTTACCGCATCTCCGAATGCACGATTAAGGGTAGACTTTAATATAAGAATGCCTTTCAAGGTCAGATTTAAAAGTGAAGAACATATCGCACAGTTTGTTCTTCACTGCCTTTCAATCACTCATCTTAATTTTTGAATAAGGCTTTTTCAAAAAGCCTTCGTGCTCAGCGGGAAGCAAGTCTGATTAGTCCTGAGACATCCTCAGACTACTGTCGCTTTATAGCAGAATCTAATTGTTAAGATGACCAAACATATACATAAAGTGCTTGATCTACAGAGGAGATACAAATGTCTCAGACATTTATAGCTGAATGCTGTGCAGCTTTTTTCTTTCTTTCTTTCTTTCTTTCTTTTTTTTTTTCCTTAAAAGGGCAGCAGCAGGTTAATGGGGTCAGTCATACGCCCCTGGACTCCAAACTTGATTTTCCTCTAGTTCCAAACTTGAGAAAACGCCTTAAACTCCAGCATCCATCAGTGGGTTCAGGCGCACATTCCTTACGCTTGCAACAAAATGACTGCATAATAAACAACGGCATACATTTGGAAACACCCAAGTAAAAATAAATAAGTATATACTGGAAAATATATAAAATGAATAAAATGCACAGATAAATACAGAAATAAATCAACCGAGGAAATACAAAATGACAACATATAAAGACTCGAATGCACACAAAATAAACAATATGTACATAACTCAGTGCTTTTTAAACTACTGTTTGATTTATTGCCCTGTTAAGTCATTTCTTTATTCTTTTATTTATTTTTCATTTGATTAGAATCTGTGTGTAAGCTTGAGTAATAACCAGATTCTGTGAGATTAAAATATCCCTGGCTGCGCTAAAAATAGAGCCTAGTAAAGGGGATTTATACAGCATTTATAGTGAAGGACTATTAAAATTATCATAACAAAGAATATAACTGCTTCACGGGAAATATAGCTCTTTAATTTCAGACTTGAGAAGTTTTATCTGACAGATGGCTCTTTCTGGTGAAATGTGTTTGAGAGGTTTTACATCTAGTAATTAAAGCATGGGTCCTTCAACTTTTTTGGCCACTGAGCCCATTTTAAGAGCTCGAAATTCTCACGTCCCTTAAATAACTGCTAGCAAATGGTATCAGCACTTGGGTTTGTCGGTTTAGACAGGTTCATGTCTTGCATTTCATGAGCGTAAAGCCCATTTTACACCAAAAGCATTACGGACTGCGTGCATCGGGTATGAAGCTATCATTTCTGTGTGTTTGCATTGGTTTAGTGAATATAATGTGGAAATATCTGTAAATATTATAAACAATGCATTACGACTGTATATTAGGGGTGTAATGACGCACTGAGACATCGTGATGCAAAAAATGTGACGCTCTGCATTGTGGGAATGTGCGAATGGGCACATCGTGGGAATGAGCATTCTATTAATTATGGATCTAATGTAGTTGCGCTGTTTGAACATGAGAGGTCCCAATCTGTTCACCCCATAGAGTTAAAACATAATGAGCCACAATGAGCGACACGCATTATGCATAATACGATTACACAGTCACGTTATAACAGTTTAAAAAAGCTCTTATTGGCTGTTAAACGACTCCAGCCCCGTGCTGCTGTGATCTACAGTGCCAGAGAAAGAAGTCGCAAACCTCGGGCATTTTAGTCAACTTTGGAGCTCTATTTCCGGTTAAAATGATGCCTCAGGTGCTGCTACGGAGCTCTTTATGTATCAATGAGTCATTTTCCCCAGGGTCAGAAACATTGTTTATTCAATCAAATTTTGGGGAGAATTCATGTAGTACATTTTTTAAAAAATATTAAATCTCTGTTCATAGCAATTTTTGATATATTTAGTTTTAAACAGACAAAAAATGTGCATTGTTTTGCATCGTGTATGATTCAGAAATAAAAAAGGCTTTTCGGTCATCATTTTTCTTCATTCAAATTTTGTTCAAATTATTCTGAGAGTCAAACTGAATCAAATTGCGAAGCCAGTATCGTGAATCAAACCGTGACCGGAGTCTATCGTCACGCCCTACTGTGTATGTTCACATAAAATTTGTTAAGCTAATGAGTTTTTAGTTTCTGCGCTCTGTAGCAGTTACAACTTTCACTATGTTCGGATTAACCCTTAAATATTGCCCATGTGCTGTACAGATTAAGGAAATACACTGCAAAATATAGAATACTGTACTTTGTAGTGTTCGTAGCTAGAGATCATGGCAGTGTAGCATGAAAATTTGCTTGTTTTTATTTCAAATAGCCCTCTGCCCGCAGCCAGCGTCCAGTATATAAGCTCTGATTAACATGACAGCATGATGGAAACCTAATGAAATTTGTATAATAATAATTAGTTTGAATAATTATTAAACATTACATAAATCAACTTTATATGTATTGTAAAGAACGGTTAGTAAAATTCTCCCGCGACCCAATCTGCATCTCGGGAGACTGGCCGTCGGGTCGTGACCCCAAGGTTGAAAACTGCTGAGATAGTCAATGGGTAGTTCCACTAGTTAGGAAGGTTAGGCTACATGAACTGATATTAGCACAGTGTTACTCCCACACACATGCGGCATGGCCAAGTCAAAGGAAAACTGCCTATAACCGTTTCTTGCTAAATCAGTGGCAGAATGTGAATCTTAGCTAAGCTGGATTCCCAACACGACACACTCCTATTCATGAGCTCCCGCCAACACACACGCACACACACAATGACTCACCCAATCAGAGTTCCTTTAGAGTTGCGAATAAGGCCGAAGAGCACCAGCAGGCAGATGAGCACATCGAACAACAGCAGTCCAAGATAGCCCAGCCACCTGAAACCACAAATATATTACTAACACTGAGGCCAGAGTACTGAGTGAGATGACGTCTTTAAGTACCTTTAATGAAATCCAATATAGAAATGTATTTTATTGAAGCTCTAGTACTCATCTAATACTTCCATGCATAAACCTCTGAAAGTTATATGAGCAGTGTGAATGGGTGTTTATATGAGAATACAGTGCTTGAGTGTTAATGCTCAGACGTACAAGCAGCTCAACTTTTCCTGTCTTGAGCATTTCCGGCTGCTCAGCTTCACTCAAAAGCTGCCAATAGGTACTTTCCGGCCGTTTTTTAAAATTTATTTCACTTTTCAAAAAAAATTTAAGAATTTCATTTCCATTGGAGGAGCCAGAGCTGATTTTAGTTCCAGGGTTACAGTTCTAGGACCCTTTGTTCCATCTTCAGGAAAAACGGGGACAGTGGTACATGCAGAGCCAGATGTGATCTTTTTTCACTTGAAAATAATCCATGTTGGGGGAAAAATGCATTTGAATAAATTAATAGCTTTTATCTTCCTAATGATGAAATCTCAATCTATGGATCTGCCATGTATTTAATGTTATAAAGGTTTGTGAAGGAAATTCTAGCATAACAAACATAGACAAAGCAGCATTTCTGCTGGCGAGAAATATAAATGGTGACAATAGTCTGAAAGCTTCAGGGAGTGAGTAGAATGCTAATTTTCACTCTCTGTAAGAAAGCACTGTTCACGCTTGGCGTGACAGTCAGAATTCCTTTCAGCTTTCTTTTTTCCCCTCTCTCGCTCTCCACTCATTTACATGCTTGCAGCTGAACACCAAACAGTCAGTAAAGACCTGTTCATTTGCAACATGAAACATTCTGATACAGACACAAACAAGCAGACTACACATTAAAAACAGTATGTTTTAGATAAAAACAAGGCGCACACATATCGTTTTCCTGTATCTCACCTGTACCAGTCGTAGAGTTCGATCCTGATGGCCAGCACCTCCAGGGAGATGCTGGGATTGCTCCAGAAAGGGATCTCCACCATCTGTTTGAGCAGTTCATCCAGCTGGCTCTGCAGCTTCTGCACAATCGACAGGTAATCAGTGTGCTTAGTGTACTGGCTCTCCAAATGCTGCAAATTCTCATCGACGGTCAGATTCAGGGAGGTGGCACTGTCTGATACCTGTGAGCGCAAAACCACAGAGAAGACAGAGAAGACAGAACCTTCCATTAGAGTCTTTCACCTGAGGTTTTCGTGTAAGCTGGTAATTGGGAGGTTTACATATGCGTTTAGTGTGATAATAGGTGATTATGAACAGATCAAAGCAGGCAGTATGAGAAAGGAACATGCAGCAGCAGCAGCCTCACCAGTTTCTGTACGCCGGCAATAGTACGGTTGGCATGGCGCAGCGAGTAGGTGAGCCGGTTGACTCCATCGCAGGTCTCTCCATTCCCATAGAAACCAACGGCAATGCCAGCGCTGTTGAGAGACCGAAAAGTGAGTGGGCATGAGGAACATGATGGGAAGGTGGTGGGAGGAAGGAGGAAGAGAGTATCTGAACAATGTTCTTGCACAGGAAATCTGGCAGGCCTCATGGTCAAAATCCTGAGAGTTAGAGCTAGCTGTGGAGAAGATCCGCATTATTTCAACAAGTCTGAACCACCGCTGAGGTTCAATGAGGTGGCCTCACAACAATGAATTCATTACTTATATAGTGATAGTCATGTAGTCTAGGTGGGTATGGGGAGCATAGAACAAGTATTCAAAGCCATAGCAAGACCAACAGTGCTCTAGACTGAAAGCAAGGACTCGCATTCACAGTGAGGGGGCTGTTTACTGACCTACTCCCACAACCGAGTCTCAGACACTAATTCTAAAGGAGCTTTCCTATTCTTTCACTACAAAATGTGTGCCATCTGTCTTTGCAGTTGGCACACACAAGCCTCTTTTCCTCTGCAGGGCCAAACTGTTCTGATTGCCATACCAATGACATTCCCATTTTAGATATTCACCAGCTGGACTTCATTCACAGTGCCTGATGCTACATCCAGAGTTTCTTCCACTTACTTCACTTTGGTTGGGAGAAAATGTCTGGTCAGTGTTTGAAACCAACCCTTGCTGTAATTAAAATCCCCTATACCTCCACCATAAACGATTACCGATCTCAAGCATGGTGCAGTTGTGGTATCTGCGGTGCTGCAGTGGAAAAGAGGAAGGGGAAAAATATTAAACGTTTTTACACTTTACGTGCTGCCTCAACACCAGGTGGCAGTAGCGCACCCCCTTCCTGTGGGCACATCCTCCCATCTGAGTTCATCCCTCCCTCTTTGTAGTCGCCCAGCTCTTTTGTGTAGTACTCAATAGGCATAAGAATCAGTGTCTCTACACTGGCGGGGGACTCCATGGAGCTCCGCCATCTGAACAAAGACTCATTGAGCCATCAGTCGGCACTGTAGTTCTCAGCATGTGCAGCACTACTTGAGAAACATTCCATGTGCACTCCAGCTTGGTAAATGACCCTGCATGCTTTTTAAATGTCCAGCCGAGATCAGATATGAGCAATACAGACACACAGCTTTCATGCTGGTGCTTGCTGATTCCAGTAAGTACAGCAAAAAGTGATGTGAAAGTGGGAACAAAAACCAAATGCAGCACTGTGTTTAGCAACAGATGAACGCATTTGTTAATTGGGTATGCTGCTTTCTGACTTTCGGCCTGTGCTAATTAAGATTTATCATTTCCGACAAGGCACCGAAGATCAAAAGTGTGACATCATGCTGTTGACTCCCTGGGGCTGTGTCACATGACTCCCTGAACAGTGGCTTGGCTAGAGTTCTCAGCATTCCTACAAAGCAATAAATCTGAGGAATAATCTGCTGGGACAGAGTTAAACAAAGAATTTAACTGCCACAAACACACGCCCTACATGCGGTTATAGTTTCAAGCTTTATGAAACAAGAGGTGAACACATAATGCCCTGCGATCATCTGTACCTGCGCAAGGCCGCCTCTTTACACGGATTGCTTCCTGTTTCCATTCAAACACTTTGTTGTTTGTCCTATTTTTTTGTATCTACAGAAATACACCCTTCCTCGCCTAACTAGCACTAGTTCACAATGTCTATTTGGGTAACGCTACTGAAAAGATTTCAAGAAAAGTTCCAAAATGATGAGACAGCTAATGTCCTACATCAGGCCACAGATCAAACTGAAGAACTCAGTTGACTCATACATGCAAAATCAAGAACTATCACTTCATGGCCAGTTCAAACAGGGCATCAAGAACACAGTGTGTGTTCTCTAATCACATTTACAAGAAAGGAACACTGCTAATTTACACTCCCATTGCCACCACAGAAAGATTTAAATCAATAGGGATTTCAATTTGGTCCACATGGAGTGATGGGCAAGTAGGTACTCATTTCTTGCAAGACTGCTAAATGCTTTTCCTCACTCCCTGAAAGTTTAAACCTTGAATTGCCTCGTCTTAGCTTGTCTTAGTCAAAACAATGCCCTCCTTCAGCTGGAACACCACTTACTCCATCAACCACTGAGGACTGAAAGAAAACAGGAAACACAGGACAAGATCGCAACTCGTTTACCTTGTGTTCATTCTAGACCACTCATCTATCTATTTCCAAGATGGAGTATTTCAAAAGAAATCAAGTTAAAATGAACTAAAAGAATGATATGAAGTTACGTTTGTGCCATAAGTGTGAATGATTCTGCAGGTCTACATACAAAATATTAAAAAAGGATTAAAAACAGAATTTACAAATACAAATTGTTAGAACCCGTCTATTCACTCACTGAATTGTGGGATTTTATCCAACAGGAAAAGAACAATGTGTACCATGATTGCTCAGCAGTAAATCTTCATTACCTTTGTTACGTTAAATAATCATAATTAACTAGGGGTGTGAGGATACACTTCAGTCACGATTCAATTTGTGAACAAAATTTGAATGAAGAAAAATCATGATTGAAAAGATTCCTTTTTAATTTCTGAATCATAAACAATGCAAAACAATGTGCATTTTTGTCTGGATAAAACTAAATAAATCAAAAAGTTGCTACAAGCATAGGTTTAATATTGTAAACAAAATGAACTACAGGTTCATTTAAAAATATCTTTAAAATAATAAATAAATTCTCTCAAAAATTTTGACTGACTAAATAAAGTGTCAAACAAAGTAAAGAAAGTGGGAAAAAGATCGACTTGAAACATAATGAGCTCCAAAGAAACAGAGCTCCAAAGTAGGCTAAAATGCCCATTTCCACAGCCTTTAGTGTTGTCTGAAAGCTACTAAAAAGCTCTTTTTAACCACAATAACGTGGTCATGTAACCGTAGAACATATTATGAGTGTTTGTCCTTGCAATTTGGAGCTATCAGACTTCACAAGTACAGAATGAACGTGATCACCTGACCAGCGTGCTCTCTGTATATTTTAACTCCATGCACAGGTTGAGACCCCTGGTGTTCAAATAGTTCAACAGCATTACAGCGTAATTAATAGAATGCTGATTTGCACAAGAGGTATCTTTTCAAACTGCTGCTCGGCGTAACACACTCGGAGGGAAGCGCTATCTGCCTCCTTCTGAATACATGAGCGCACAGATGCCCTTGATTGGCTAGTGTCATGGTGATAGACAGGGGAGAGAAGGTATGTGCGCCCTCTCTCCCAGACAGCATGGCCAATTTTGCTCTCTTGGACTCCCAGCCACGGAAAGCTGATAAGCATAAATGTGGTTAGGTTCTTCAAGCCTAGCTTTGGATTTCCATAAGCTTCAATTATGCAGCAGCACGACTAAATAGTCGGAGGGAAGCTGCTTTTAAAATCCAACCACACAAAAACAAAAAAATAGGAAATGTCTCATGGTCAAGTTAACTTTTTCCCCTGAATTTCACCACACGATCAAGATAACAAAAACAAGGAACCATAATCAAAACAAGATTCTTTACACTGGAAAGCACTGTATGTATGAGTAAATGAGTAGTTTACTAACAGAGTAGCTGGTGGCTTTTAATCAGAAAGCTAGAATCTAAAACACAGAGACGGACATTTTCTTTCAAAGCTAACTCTGTCATAGGAGTCTCTCAATGCACCATTTTGGCAAGTTAGCGTTCTCTATGTAGACTATAATGCATTTGAAACCCACCTTTCAGTTTACATAATGCATAAGGTACGAAATTCACTCAAATCTGAGTAAAAAGCCTGAGCCATTTTTTTTTTTTTTTAATAAATATGAATCTAAGATCTGCTTAGTTTTGAGTTTCATTTAATTTAATTTTTAGTCCATGGGCATAAAACTGAATCTGCATTTCCGCTCCTACTCGGGCCCAAGTGATTTTATTCCAACAAGATTTCATTTTAAATTCATTTCGTTTTACATTAACACAACATTATTACTCACACTTGAAGAAGTGTGTTCATTTTCAGTAATTATGTTATGCTGTCCCTCTCAAAGCCAATATTACGTCCAGTTTGGTACGTAGTGCACAACATGGGTCTGTCAGCCATTAGCTAGTAAGTGCACTCGTATAGAGAGGAGGAAGCCATTTCAGATTAAGTCCTAAAACCGTCCTTGTAGACAATAACAGAATTCAGACTGCACAAAAACAGCACTGTGCAAAATGCCTCCTGTGTTCATGTCTCCATTAGTCATTTCTTATCAAGCAAGTGGCAGAAAGTCACAAGCTCTTTTTCATGCTCATGAGCTGCATGTTTGGCTAAATGACTAATTTGCTGATCAAAATTAGACCTTAATGAAACACAGATGGCAACCGCCATTTTCCTCACAACACTGTGTTTGCTGTTGAAGCCCTTCTTCTGTGCTCTCTCGGATGTATCCACTGAGACTCCTCAGCTCCAAGTATTGCACTGATTGACTGTACAGGCGCCCAAAAAAAACCAAACAAACAGATTTTACACCTATGCATGTTAAGCAGAAACGCTTATTTTCGTCCAGTATCCAATGAAGTAAATGAAGTCGGTAGTCAGTGGCACCAAGGTGTATTTTTATGTATGGACGATGGTAGGTATGTGGTTTAAAAACATTTATACCAACCACGGCGCTGCTGAATTCTCGATTCAGATTAGTCAGAATTGAGAATTCAGCAGCGCTGTGGTTGGGATAAATTTTATTAATGCACTCGTTATGATACATTATTGTTTTTTCTTAAAAAAAATAATAACTTGCGTACTTTGGGATGTCCACGTTGGACGCTCCCTATAAATGGATTAAAAAAAAAATTACATTTTTTGTTGATATAGTGAAGTTTTCTGGGAGGAGACACTTATTTAGAATCTTTGGAAGGAGTCTCCAGTGTCAGTGCAGTTCCGTCAAGTTTCCCGACACCAGATGGTCTTCGGCACAGAGGGGTTTGCGGTTTCTCGGTAACATGATAAGCTACATTTATTTGCCTTATTAACTTCAGAGGTTTGCTCTCTGATTGCTAAAGATACAAGATGCAAGGCAGCAACTGTCTCTTGGTCAGTCTATTGGTAAGAACAGTCTTGATTAAGGGTTTTGAAACATGGCCCAGTGTATCCATGAGTGTGCACCTTAGTGACATTAGACCCGTATGTGCATATTTAAAATAAAATAAAATAAAAATAAAAGCTGCTTAAATGCTGATTCATGTCACAATAAAAGAAACACACGAAAGCACAGTGGGATCTTCTGCACAAAGTACAGTGTTCTATAAAAAACTAACACTATCAGCAGGCATAGATGGGTGTTTACCAAAAAAAAAAAAATAACAAAATAAAAAAAATAATAATAATACAGGCACGTTCCCTTTTCCCCATCGTCGTCAGTTACAGCTGCCTCAACATGCACAGACTCGCAATCACAGCCACCCAGAGCGAGAGAGAATAACAGAGAAAAGATGGAGAAACAGAGAAATGAATGGGTGAATATGAGCGTAAGCTGGAGAGTATAAATGTATCAGAGAGAGAGAGAGAGAGAGAGAGAGAGAGAGAGAAGGAGGGAGGGAGAGAGGGAGAGAGAGAGAGAGAGAGAGAGAGAAGGAGGGAGGGAGAGAGGGAGGGAGGGGGAGTGTGAGATTATGTCAGAGAAAAGAAAATCTACTTCTTACTAACTCCTAAGGAGAAAATCTGACAATAAAATGCAGGCTCTGCTGTCATTAGTCATTCTGGGACTCTGAAGGCTCTCAAGTGCCATCATTCACAAAGGGGTCAAGAGGCACAATCATTGCGCTGATAATCACACACTTCAACAAACCATAACAGAACAGTAAATCCAGGGACACATAAATAGTGTTGGCTTTCTGAAAACATATTGAGATCATTGATGACACTGGGCTTAAGTCTCAAATGAGCAGCCGATAGTTAATCATGGTCTGGCGGTTTATAAGTAATAACGTACTTCATGTCGTGAACAACAAAGCATGAACACTGTATACTGATAACTTGGAAAGTGATCATGATGAAGCCCTTTATACACGACATGGTGTTACAGAAGTCCTCTTGTCCCCTGACTTATCTCCAGCGCACTGAGGAGGCTTTATCTGAGGCGGGAAACATGAGCTCTGCCGCTGAATGCTGGATTTAGTGGCTGGAAGACACTGCGTAATTCACAGCGTTCATAAAGTCCTCACCTGCCGGGCGGCCTGACAGCTGTGCTAATCAGCCATGCAGAGAGAAACACACAGCAGAGCCAGCCTGCTCTCTCTCATAAACACACACTCATTCTCAATCACAGTGTCTCATTCTCTCTCCAGCTCATCAAAATCTCTAGGTGCCTTTCATCAGCAGTTCACCTCACAGAACTAGAACCACACACACACACACACACACACACACACACACACACTTTCATATAGGCTAGACAACAAGAAGGAGAACGACAGAATGAATGAGAGATGTCCAACAGGTCTTTTAGGTAATAAATACCCTGTCAAGCTAGCGTATGCTAACCATATAGCCAACTTTGACAGTGAAAATGATAAACATTTATTAACAGCACCTAAAAATCCTCTCATTGTCCAGCTAACTGCGGCTAACAGCCATAGCAGACAAGACTTATAAATGCTCACAATGTTTACTGTTAACGATAGCTAATATGCTAAGATGAGCTATCCTGACAGGATTTCGGATCCGATTTTTCAGTCATATACATACATTTCTTTGAAATCCTGTCAGGTTAGCACATTTTAGCATGCTCCTGTTAGCAGTGAAGATTTTGAATATTTATAAATATGACTTCCGGTCAAGTTAGCATGTTAGCTAATAGGCTAGCTTTATCAGCAAAGATTATAAACATTGAAGAACAGGTCTTAAAAATTTCTCAGAAACAAGGTTAGCTTCTGCTGGACAGCTAACAGTCTGTAAACAGACAAGACAAGCCTTGCCTTCTGTGGTCTGCAATATGAAAACAGATTTTATTGAATTTAGCCTGTGATTTTTTTTTTTTAAACATATTAATCTTTTTGCGTTATTGCATTTTGGTAAAGTTACTGTAAACTGAATAGAGGTTTCAGCCACATCTATAGCACGATATCTAAAATATCTTTGCAAGGGTGGACAAATCGCTAGCTTGAGTTCCTGGGACAAACAGATAACGTATCCTGGCTAGCCAAGAATATTAATTAGCTTGAACAGATGCTAGTCAATCTTCGCAGGATACAAAAAGGGAAATATAAAGGGATGTGGAAACAAAATGGAAAAACAGTACAGTGCAACACAAAAAACGTTATATAACTAATGTTCACCTTGCACCTATAACACACAGTCACTTCATATTTAAACACTAAATGAAGAGACTGGCCAGATTCAAATAACGTCTTTATGTGCAAGGAGAACAGTGAAATATTTGTTGGCGTGCCAATATCGGGAGATGAAGAAAGACTTATTTGTCTACATGAAACCGTCTCTCCCAGGGATTCAAGTATTTTTGCTTATTTTACATAATCTTTTTGTAGTTAACATATGCCTGGATACGCATACTGACGCTCTCACTTGCCTGATGGCCTAGCTAATGATTTCATGATTTGTCTTTGTATAGAAAAATAGTCTGGGCAACACTTCAAATTCAGAAGCTTATTTAATAACATAATTAGCAACTTGGCATCAAAACAGCTGTTAAACTAATCATATTCTTAAATATTGCCTAAAGATATATGAATGCGTCTGGCCTGCAACTTCAATTAAACTTTTTTTTCCCCCCAATACGGCTCACCACGTGAATGAGATCAACACTGCTGATATAATGGAAGGAGCTAAGCATCCTGCACAGCGAATGAAGACATCACCATGGCAACAGGCTTTAGTTGTGGCAGGATGTGAGGCTGGACAATAGCTGGCTGCTGATTTTCCCACCGATTTACCACCATCCCTCCATTCCACTCTGGACTTGGGGACCACGACAAAGCACATTACCAATCTAACTTCATTAACTGCAGAAATACTTTGCATTACAGTGATTAGTTTGGAGAAAGTAGTGTCAAATGAGCAGGACAGGTTGTAGTGTTAGACTCAAAACATTAAAGAGTTAAAGATTCAATACGTTAAAAAAAAAAAAGGAAGATGGTTAAGTGTAGTGGCTCTATGAACACAAAGCTACGACTCCTCACATACAACATACCATTAAAATAAATGGAGCCATCTGGCACTGAAGTGAAGTTCATTATCATCCAACTGCAGCAAAACAGTTTTCAGTTTAGAATAATCGCTATTGTTCTTTTGCAAAGCATCTTCAGCTTCTACGGCTTCACTTCAACACATAAATCAGTCAATGGCACCCTTAACATGATTACGTAACTAATCCCAATTGTACTATTTAAATACGATTATGATGTGTGGTGATGAGAACCAGAACTGATGACGATTCAGTACATATTCAGTCCAAAACCTGGATTGCTTTCTACGTTTTGGCATTCTAGTCAGAGACCTTTTTGATTGCTTATTCCAGTGGACCCCTTTAAAATAAATTGCATGGACCCACTTAGTCCAGATTTGTTTTATGAGAATAAGCACAAAGAAAGTATTCAAGTCATGGACCTGTTTGTTTTCCCCCAATATGTACAATATTATCTTGGCTACTTATTAAAGCCGTAAAGGATTTTAATTCCTGAACCACTCAATGACGCGAAACATACGGCCCAAGCTGACATCATTTGTAGAGTTTTTGGGTTTTGAGTTAAACCTGTTAAACAGGCTAACAAGTATAAGAACTACAGAGAATTCAAAAACTATAAGAATCCAATAATAATTATAACAGATTGCTAAAGATGAGTTGAAATTACCACCACTGTAAAAATAAATAAATAAATAAATAAATAAATAAATACACAAAAACAGACAGACAGATAGATAGATAGATATTTAAAAAGGGACCCCCTTAGCTATGATTCACAGACCTCTGGAAGTTTCCACTGGTTTACACGGTATACACCAACCTTCTCAAAATGCATAATAAATAAGCATATTGTTTGCAATAACACAACAATAACCCATTTCTGTTTTGATGAAAACAAGATGGGGTGTAAAAATTCGTCATAAAAATGAAAGAATACATGTATAAACAGCCACACTTTCTGGATACGAGCAAGTCAGTTTTTTTTCCAGGCATTACACACAGATGCTCTGCCGTGCCTCCTGCAAACTTCTCAGATGTTTGTAGAGCTGGTTGGTCTCTTGAACCTTTCAATCCAACTCTTCTCGGCACTTCAAATCAGTTCTAAGGGTAGGCTGGAAAAGTGCATACTGTCTATTACAGAAGGCACTAGGGCTGGGCGATATCCTAAAAAATTATCACGATATTTCCTTATTAAAATATCATGATAGTCGATAATATCGGATGAACCAACCCACAGTAATCCCAAATCCCAAGTGTATCCTGCTGATCTGCAACTAGATTTTGCACCGTGAAACGTGCTCCATCGGGTCAATCGCCACAGACATCCGATTACATCACCCTATTTCCCAGCCCTAGTGGGTACTGCTTCACTTAGTTTCAAAACATCTGATGCACAGGTTGGAAGGATGTTTTTTTTAGGGGACATGAATCACATAATCACTAACGAGTCTCCTCGTTTTTGACATGTCGTTTACATGACACTATACAAGTTCCTGCTCGCGCTCAGGCATTCACTTGGTGATGGGCAGCACTGCCCTATTTCATGCGCCGAGTACACAACACTGGGATTAGAGCTAAAAATATTTTTCCATTTCCACGCTACCACAGAACCAAAGGAGGCTGCTAGCACCTACTGCGAAGGAATGAAATGCTGCCGTGCTCTCCCACAATGCACTGCCATCTTTTATGCCCCAATAAACCGAACAGGTTTTGTTATCAGTAGGGAAGGAGTGAATAACCAGCAAGCAGTGCGATGATCTTCCTCAAGCTGAGGTAATAAACTGAGTTTTGTGTCATCTGCATACTGCGAGAGTGGAGTACGTAAAGTGCATGTAATGCAAAGAGTTAGATTAATAAGTCATTATGTTTCGTATTGCTTCTGCACAATATCCCGTTATCATAGATGTGTCCGGGAAAATGTTATAAAAACTGACAAGCCCTTTAAAACAAACCCTTTGGGTACAGATCTATGTCTCGCTCTCTTATTGTTAGTGTTATAGTGTTATAGTGTTATGGGGAAGGACATAATTCAAATGCCAGGGGAGCAAAGAGCAAAAGACTAAAATGAAAGTTACTGCAGCCTTAACAGCAATAAGAGAGATGTGCTTCTGATATGGCCCATTAATCTACAGATGCTACTCGCAAGCAGGGCGCTGCGAGGGAGGAAATCACAGCCGAAACAGTCCGCGTATGGCATAGCTGCTTCCAATAGCACACAGATTCCAAGTGTGCAAAGAAAAAGAAAAACACTGAAACATAGTAAGTGGAGATGCTTCCAGGCAGGTAGAACGCACGATACAATTAAACAATTAACATCTGACCTTGTTCTGTATCATGTATAAAAAAGCTCAATAGGCCCAGCTGACACTGATTTTGAGCAAGAGGAAAAAAAAAAAAAAAAAATCGAAGAAGTGACATTGAAACAACTGGAGAGTATTTCAATTGAAATTGACTAAACAGTGACATCAGCTTCATTTCATGCTTTTGCATTAGTGCAGTATGTAAGGAAAAATAACTTTAAGCACCTGATCTTAAGGTGACAGTGCAGACCGTCAGTGACGGTGATCGGACCGTCAGGAAGAACGGTTCATCCACTACACAGAGAGGTTTATTATAACAGATTTGCAGTGCATACATACAAAGATGAATGCAAATCAATATAAAGTTATTCTGATTGCTTTTATCCTACGATGAAACTGATCTATCCTGACATGGTGCCCCATGCCCCTGGTTCTAGAGACTTGGAAAATCAATGCCAAGGTGCACTGAAGCTGTTCTGGCGGCTCGGGGTGGACCAACACCTTACTAACACACTTTACGCTTGTGGTCACCCATCGGTAGTTAATTTACACCGAGTAGGAGAAGGGAGCAATGCGTGCTGAGAGTAACTCACCTGCACACGAGGGTGGCGATGATGACACACCAGGCTGTGCAGCAGCAGTCGGCGTTGGGCTGCTCGCTGCTCTTCTTGCGGCGGCAGCAGAGCCAAAATGAGTAGAAGAGGAGGAAGAGGAGGTCCAGGGCCAGGCAGGCTAGAGCCACCGCTCCCAGCAGCAGAATGGACTGTAGGACAACAGGAGAGACAGTGGAAACTGATTAGTGCGAGATCTTGGTGAATGTTACATGAGATGATATAAGAATGTGCTGAACATAGTCCAATATAGCAGAGCAAACAGATGGAAGGATGAGTAAAGCTCCCAGAATGAATAGGATTGTATGAATGCATTGCTTATTTTGGATTATAGACCACGTTTTTGCACGTTCTGTCAAAGTAGCTAGATCTCCATTCAAATGATCAGCTAATTCCCAAAATAACTGGCACAGAAAACTTGAACAAATTTGCATTAGCACTTCAGTTGCATTAACACTGAAGACGTAACACTGGTAGAGAGAAGAGACTGTAATACCTAAAGTGCATGTCCGTTTTCAGCTCGAGCGCCCACGGTTTTGCAGAATTGGGCTATTTTTAAACTACAGCTCTAGGTTTTGGTGTGTTTGTTTGCTTGTTTGTTTTAATGAACCGTCCAATCAGCAAGGGTGCTGACTTGCAGCACTGAAGAAATCTCCTGCACTGTGCATTGGGGTTTAGTTAGCCAATAAAATCACTGTGTCCTAATCTTAACAAATCATAATGTCATATGTGTGGTCTCAAACTAATTCTTATGAATAGCTCTTATTATCAGTATCTTATTAGTAGTTCTTGATGGTTGTAATTGTTATGAATAATTCTCATCACTCACTGCACATAGAGAGATGAACACACAATTCCAAGTTGCCAGACCAGGCTGTTATAATCATTCTTGCACCTTAAGACTGAAAGACACAAATTCTTTAAAGACCATCATGCACAATGAAGCCCACCATCACTGCATAGCATTGGACTGAGCGACAGACTTGGTTTCATGTCAGATCTGTTAAATTCGGGGAACTCCTGTTTCCATGTGAGGTTTTCAAGCCTCAAAAAAAACCTAGTCTCCTTCTTATTCCTTTCAACCTGTGCCAAGCTGTCCATCAAGCTCGCTAGGAGATCACAGGCGACTGAAAACACAGGCATATCTGCTCGTATGTGCCAGAACCTTATGAGCGAACAAGCAAAAACAAGCCTTGAGGTTCAGATCACTCCAGCTGAGAGCGAAATGAAGATCTGTGGTCACCCGCTCGCTGGCACTCCACACTGTTTTGAGAGTGAAACCAAGGTGATTAAGAAGAGATAAAGTGTCCTGCTGAGGAGTTAATCATGTCATCTCACATCCACCTATAAGCTGAACCAAATAAACAAACGGCTAATACAATCATATAACTCAATAAGCCCTCCCTTGGGACTTGGGAGTGTCTGGTACTATCTTTCATAGATGTGTTTCACAGACTCTCTCTTGGTTAAATGAAAGATTTGACTCGATTCCTAAATATACTCTAATTACCAGAACGGTCAACGGATGTGCTTGTGGTGAAACGGAATGCGATTTGCACTCCATCTCTTCCTTTTATGAGAAAGGTTTTTGGGGAAAAAATGCATTATCTGATTTCTAGACCATTTAAAGGAAGACATGCAAATCAGTCTTGAACAAGAATTCAGCTCAGTTCCCAGTGGGGAATGCTAAACATGGATCTAAACTTGCATCTTGCCTTCATACTGCACTAGACAATGAAAAATGAACAATATACACCATTCAAACAGATACAGAGTCTTCAACAGCAGTAAAAAAAAAAGTCACTTAAAAGTGGAGGAGTAAAAACTTATCATAGACAAGACAAAAACTCTTCCTCCAGGATACAATACATATCTTTAAACCTTTCTCTTTAAACAAGCCTTTGTGGCAAGTTGTCATGTTACATTCAAACCACCATATACACCTTGTAAATCTATATCTTAGACAAAACACCTTGTCCCTTTCTTCCTTCCTACGCCACAGGACATCCTGTAGAGGTCCAAGATCCTGTTGTGGCAGGGCTTGATCATACTGAAGTACCTGCTGCTTTCCTGTCTTGATGCTCACTGGCTCTTCTACATGGGTTCGATTGCTCCACAATCTATTCTACAAGCCATATCGTTCCCGCAGCTGTGAATCTATGGCACTTCCTTCAAACCTGCATGAAGTCTGCTGGCAACAGTCTTGCTGATGGCATCAAAATCGACCACAGCTGACATGTGGTCTTATTTATTTCAACTACTCCAAGAAAACCATCTGAACGGCATCTTGATCGTGTCTCCAGTGACCACTTCTGATTGGATTTCATACATCCTTCCAGCTGGAGGAAGGGTGTCGAGGACATTTATTACATCAGTCTTACGTCAGGTAGAAAGGTCCTGTGAATTCTATCGAGAGCCTACTTCCAGCCATGGGTATTGCCTTTATCCATCTGATTAGCGATGGAGAACTCGATCAGCGTGATTTCCAAACAGTCTCACAATGATTATATATTTTCCAGCTAGGGCAATGATGCAATCGATTAGGCGGTCCTTTGTTGCTGGACACATAGGAGTGCCTCTGCATTCACACTACAAATGTTGTGGTCATATGTGTCCTAGACCATCTCTGAAGTTGGTCTGAGTGATCGGATCGCAATGCGTCTCTGAGACACATTGGATCCTGTTCACACTTGTACTTGGCGCTGTCCACTTACACCCAGGACACGTGTTAATGACAGGTGTGAATGGGACCACAGACAGTGAACAGGACATCAGACAATAGATGAGTGGGATGAAGTGTGACATGTTTGTGAGAGGGAGTTGATATGGGCTGGAGCAGTTAAGTATCTGGATAGCCACCGGTGGCGTGATAGACCTGTAATGCCTGTGCAATGGCAATTTGACAAAGAGGTGGCTGCCTAGATGTTTGGGGTCAGCAGCAATTTTCACAGCTCTCCTCTTTGCCCTGATGGTGTACAGGTCCTTGATTTTGGCAAGTTCACGGTTGATTATCATTTCAGCTGAGCGGATCACTCACTGCAGTCTGGTCTTGCAGATGGAAGAGTCAGAGGGGAACCAGACTGTAATGGAGGTCATGAGCACACACTATAATGGCTGAGTAAAATGGTGGATGGTGGTTATACTGTTGACCTATTTCAATGAGTTGGTGATGGTGGTCCCCAGTAGGCTTGGGATGATCGATGACAGGATCCAGTATTGCCAACAGATTTGCTGTGAGGTTGGACAATTTAAATGTTTGTCAGAAAAGGTGGTGTCTGCAGCTTTAAGATCGAAAAAAAATAAATTACTGCATTATATCTCTTAATATGCGTTTCCTTTTCGACCTGTTTTGCAATCCTATACAAACCTTAATAGCCGGTATTGTCTTAACTTCCCTTGTCTGGGCTGCCAAACAGATAAAGCAGTGAATGTATTCTCTCTCAAAACATGAACGAGGAATTAAATCAAGAAAATGAAGCAATTTTTTGTTTATCAGGGCTACTTCGCTATACAAGAATCAACAAGTATCTCCGCTGTTGTTCATCACAGAGCATGTGTATGCGTATGTTACATAATTTTATAATGAGGTTACAGCTAATAACCTGTTAGGTTTATTTACAGGCCCAACTTTAGTCTCAGCATTCCTGACCTTGTTAATGGGCAATTAATATAAAAAATAAAAAAATCTGAATAAATGCTAATGCTAGGGACGAGCAGCTACAGCTGACCTGTAACCAGCTTCTAGTATCTTTTCTGGTCTAACGACATAACATGTACACAACACTTTATGTCATTAAACCTGATAAATACTAGAAAGATACTAGAAGCTGGTTACAAGTCAGCTGTAGCTGCTAGTCACTGCTGCTAGCTGCACAAAAAAAAACATCATTATAATGTAGTTGTAATGTCTGACTGAACCATTCTGAATCAAAATTTAGCTTCCAGCTAGAACTTGATTGTGAATGCTTTCTTTCTTATTCATCTTCAGGGATTTCTACATGCTACACGATTTCAATACACAAATGCACTGCTCTTTACTGCTACACAAAAACCCTGGACTAAAAGTAAACAAGTAAAAGAAGTAAAAAACAAAAAAGTAAAGGCTGAATTTACTGAAGATGATTTAGGAGGTTACCAGGACCTCCAGATTTTAGGAAGCTCCATTCACACCAACAGTTTCATCCTGACTCTTGAAGCAGTTAAACACTAGGAAACACATAACAGCCAGATCCATTGTCAGAAGGCTATAGGAGGAAGGCCAATGAAAGGTTATGCCTGGGAGAAGAGCCAGCAGGCACTTAGAAAATGATTCATCAGTGTTTAAAGAGTAACAGATCCTGTCAGAACTGCACTGCTGGCATGCACTGATTTGCTGTGTCTATGTTAACTATGCCTTCAGAATCAATTAGCTTCATGCAAGTTAGTTTTAAATGGTAGTGAGAAAATGATGTAGAACGCTTAGGAACTTGACACTAATGCTGGGTAACGAAATCTAAAAAGCACCAACCTAAATATTTTGGAACTATCGAGTACTGAAAAGTCTTGGAAATACAAAGTCTTGGAGACAATAATTAGCAGAGACTTTAAAACTTTAGCAACCAGCTTTCTGACATTTGGTCTACGTTTGTCAGCAGTTAGCATCTAAGCGGCTACGGCCGTAGGTAATCACTGCCGTGCAGATATTCAGTATACCTGCACGATTGTGAGCGTGATATTGCTGCTATGTAACAGTTCTATAAACAAGAATTTAATTTCGAGTAACTGACATTTTGGACACAATATGGACTAGTGGAACTAGATCCCAAAGAAGCCACACTCGCTTTATAGGTCGTCGGATAACTCGCTAGCTAGCTCACATTGATTTGTACATTCCTGTTAAACGTGCGTCCGGCAAGTTATATTCCTGAAAAGGAATATAGGAAGGATGATGATGATGTCACTAACACTGCTGCAGTAACCGTTCCTAACTAGGAAGTGGAATTTTACGTGGCGAACACAGACGAGCGGAGTGATACACACAGTGAAATGTCCCACTGCGGTTATAGGAAATATAAGCACTCTTGGAACGTAGCTTGACCAATCAAATTAGTGGACTGGAACTAACTACCTAACTAACTAACTACCATTTAATAGCTATCTAGTTGGCTAAAGAACTCAACTACTATAAACAAAGACGGCTTTTTGTGTGATTTCTGTGTGCATTTAGGAAACTCTGACTTCTGGCCAGTGGAGACAGCGAACAGTACAACATTTAACCTGTATACCCAATAGCGCCCCTTTTTTAAAATTCCCATGAGCCTGGAAAAGAGGGTTCATTGCGATTAGCGAGATTACCATCCTGCCACGTCTCCCCCATTTGCTGCTCACTGTTTAAAGACGGGAAGAGCTCCAGACCCTGCTCCTCTAAACAGCTGTAATCTCATGAAGATTATCTTAATAGGCCTTCTCCTTCCTCATGCTGAATGTGGTCCACCACAGTGCAGCTCCTCCTAAAAATAACATCCCCACAGAGAGAAAAAGTCTACAGATTTGTGGATATGAGCGCTCTCTCACTTTTCAAGGCATGAACATTGCTTGCAAATCATTCACATTTAACTGCCTCATGTACACATAACTGATATTATTAACGAGATGGCAGCGATCTGATATCCAGTAACGGTACCGGGCTGATATCAGTACAAAATGGTGGATAGGACATAAACATGTCAGAGAAAACGTGCTGGACGTCGGATCCTTTATCGAATGGCAAAAACTGGAACTGGACTTGCAAAAGAAATGTATTTTTGGAACTTGAAATGTTCACATATAAAGAAACTTCTTTTTTCTTGTTAGGATTGATTTGATTATATTGATACTTTATTATATTTATTATATTTACAATGCAAGTGATTTTTGTGTGAAAGCATTTCACTGTGATGTGCTTCAGTTAAAAAAAAAAACAAAAAAACATTTTAGTCGTTTTTTCAAGAAATCATTATGGGATGCGTATCAACATCGGCTGATAGTGTTTCATTATCGTTATCTTGAAAGACATCTCTAGCCATCTCTAAAGACAAGATTTAATTCCACACCTACATTTTTTGGTTCAATTATTTCATACCTTTCATATCTTTAGATGGGTCTATGAGTTTGGCAGGTCAAAACATGCCATTTGAACTTCCTGTGCACACGAAACGAAGCACAATGAGGACCAAATCTACACTGAAAAATATGGAATATGTGGTCAGTCAGACTCAGAAACCATATTATGAACAGTTCAGAAAAAAATAGCCAATTTCTCATCAAAACTTGATTTCATTGCTTCATTGCCAAACTTAGTTTAAACAAGTAAATTACTGGATTGAATTATGCAGAGTGAGTGCGAACAACTCACGTCGTATTAAAGTAAAATGATTACGTTAGGAATTTTTCCATATTTGACAGGAACTATAACTGTCGAATTAAATTAACGTGATTAAAACATGCGCAGTGGTAACGTGGCTGCTGCAGGATACAGCGACCTGAGTTTGATCCTCAGTTCAGGTGAGAGCACGAGTTTGATTTTATTCAGGGTTTTGAAAATACACGCTGTACGGAAACAAACTGTGTTATTGTAACTCAATTCAATCACGTGGAACCGATGTACGCATTTGAATTAAGTAAATTCAAATTTGCCTGTTCGTTTACATAACAACGGCGTTTTGGGGACTGAAAACGCATATTTTTGAAAACGGGTTTCGAAGTGGACGTTTTTGAAAACGCCGCCGTTATCGTCTCCATGTAAACACCCAATACGGGAATCTTTGAAAACGGTGACATCATGCGCGTGCGTAGTACGTGTTTGGTATGTAGACGTGCACAGTACGTGTCTATCGTAAAGGCAAGCGCATACGTAATACAGCGTTTTTGGCCTTTATTGCGGATATGTGTAAACGCGAATCGTTTTGAAAACATTGTGTATACGTGAAACTTTTTGAAAACGCAAGAGAGAGAAAAACTTTTCCGTTTTTGACTACATCGTTGTCGTGTAAACGTAGCCTGAGAAGCAGTGAGTTGAGCTTTGACCTGTAGATATGGCGAGGTTCCCTGCTTGCTGGATATTGAGTAAGACAAACACTTACCTCAGCTTTTAGAAACAAAAACCAAAAGAATGTCATCTAAAGATCTGACTTAGCTTGATCATGATATAATTAACTATTATAATTATATTTATTTTAATGTTTGGGATGGACATAATATCGATATTGTGATAAATTTTGTCCCAATACACTTACACAAACTTAATGCTAAAATTTCCTATTAAGTCTTCACAGATTTTTTTCCTTCTATAACAGTTAAATAATATTTGTAAATATTTCATTTTTTTAAAATTAGCCAATATTTACATTATTTCTTTTTCTAGACATCATCAGATTCATTTTTTCCACATTTAATTTTTTTTTCCTCTGCTTTGCTGGCAGTATGTTGTCAAACCTGTATTCTGTGATCTATATCGTATCGTAGAAATGCCTTCAAGTATTGCGATGTGATATTTTGATATGATATGGCCCATGATATGATCTTTGATACGAATATAATAACTGAAAAATGAGAATTTGTTTTACGTATGTAAATAAGCGATTTGTTTTACGTATGTAAACAAGAGTGAAAAAAGAGCGAAAAATTGTCATTTCTTCCTTGAAATCTTCCATCTATGTCATGACAAAACTGCTACAATGTTTGAAACCAAAACTCAAACAGAGCAGCTCAGAAAACACAAGAGCAGTAAGAGCTTTGTCTCATCGTATGACCTTAAAAATCTGTAACAGTGCACATATTTTATCTTCAGTTCTGTGAAACTGCTGACATTCAGTGGAAAAATAAAATGGCTGAATCTTCGCTTGTGTGGAACGACACTGTGTTTATTAATGGTAAGTATGAGATGTGCTGATGGAGGACTTCAGAGACTGCGTGTGACGTCCTGGTCTTCCACAGGCATCTTCTACCAGAAGACTGGAAAGATGATTCAGAAAAGGCCAAATTCCTTTAGCTGTATGTAAAACACTTCTGACCTAGTATTAAAAACCATGTGTGGAATAGGAGTTCAACAATGGTCAACAATGAACAAATTTCATTCAGTGTGCGAGAGTTGGCACAGACCCCTGACAAGAGCAAAACTTTAGATTCTGTGAGTCCTGATCGAAATACACACCGCACCAAAAGCACCAAAAGCACCAAAAGCATATCCCTTGCAGTTTCGAATCGTGTGTGTTCTGCAAACTTTGGGAAAATGGGGAAGTTTCACATCAACATTCAATTCTAGTCTTGTTTCAGAACATTATTCACAATCTATGTAAACAACACATTTATGGTGGTCCTTTGTTTTCATTAACTTGAATTTGCTTGAGAATCTCTCCCTTTACTATAACATCATCATGTCTTACCAATTAAACTTGGATATCTATCCTACAGCGACTTCACCTGTCTAAACTAAAGCTCTCGAAGATGTTTTCCTCTGTAGACCCACTATGTGATAGGTGCGGTCAAACTCCAGCATCACTAGGACATATGTTTAGGAGCTGTCCTAAGATTAGTAATTATTGGATTTGGAAGTGTTGGGAAAGCAACTGGATCCAGCAATTGGATCCAGACCCAATTTTAGCTGCTTTAGCAACCCCCCCCCCCCTCCCCACTCTTTTTTTTCCCCCTCTCTTCTTTTCTTCTTTTTCCATAGATCATTACGATGTTAAAATCCATTGTTAAATTAGGATTTGTATAAAAGTGTAAAAATTTGTATTGGAATGTTTTTAGTTTTTGTGCCAATGTAAAAAACCTAATAAAGAGAATGTTCAAAAAAACAAAAAACAAAACTTGGATATCTAGTCTTAGAAATCTATCATTTGGAAAATTTTCATTTCAAAATTTTCATCACTATGCTGAGCTAATGTAACGTAAAGTCTGAGGATATGAAAATGATATCATCGTTTCCCTCGGATTCCTTTTCCTTGGGGATCCGTTCGGTTTCCGACGAGTCATGGGGGGAAAAAAATGAGGCTCCATTCATGTGAATCTCGGGTAGAAAGCACTTTGGGAAAGTGGCAGGAATCTCAGGAGGGGAATAATCATTTAGTTTTTTTAACCTTTGAACACCATGGGAGTACGCCTGACCACACACACGCACAAATGATCATGTAAAACTTCTTTCTGTTAACCTGCTGGAATTTTACTGAGACTAATAAAAACCCCACCACAAGCGAGCAAATGGTCACCATTAGAGAAGGCATTCCCAGCCAGCAGCACCTTTGAAATTCTCCAGCATTCTTCAATGCTAAAGCGAGTCATGTGACAAATTTATTTGCAGTATTCTGCTGAGAGAAACAGCTTGTGTTTCCTGTCTGGCTCAACGACGAGACTGCCTCGTCAGCCTCGCCACGCCAACAAACTGACAAAACAGATTAGCAACACCCAAGCTCTCGCTTCCTGCTCCTCAAACGGCATTCCCGTGAATGACGTGCTGGAACAGCTATCACCACCACACACACACACACACACACACACACACACACAAAACATATCTTGTGTTCCATGGGTTTGTTCTTAGATAGGGCATAACTGTGTGTCATAAATAAGTTTCCCAAGAACAAGTAAGACTCATCTTTTTTTGGTCTAATATCATTAATCACTCATTATATAGTGCAGTGCACAAAATGCTCTGCAAATCAAATTTCATGTGTAAAAAATCAAATCGATTTTGAATAACATGCTCTCCGAGTCATGCCGTCGACGAGCAAAATGACAGGCGACTATTTATTTTCCTTGTACGTATTATTCCGTGACAGCGGCAACTGACAAAGCGACATTCGAATCGAGATTTTCTTACTTCTATGCGAATCCGGAATGGCGTGGTAAAGTGACAAATCGAAACATTTTGCTCTAAGGACTCATTGGACCGGTTCTACGACCCGTGTGGTCCGACGTTTCTTCAGTTCCCCACTCACAGCTTTAGTACCTACCTGCAACTACTTCCCATTTAGCATTTGACACTAAAAAAATGGGAAACAAATTTATAACTGTGGTTTCATGTTATCCTGTCATCTACAACCTTCTGTTAAATGTGTATAGAGACATTACGGGAAAAAAAAAATAGCTTGGAAAGAAGTAACAGAGATCGTTGGTGCCTCTGGTGAGAGTACGTTGCTAGTACAGGTAGCTAGTTTTGCTAATCTGTCAACGAATCTGGCACGAAGCGTAGCATGTAACGTAAATCAAAACCAATTTTCACACTAGTCAATACATTACTCAATTTGTGTTTAATAATTCGCTAGCTTTAGAATATAGATATATGCTCTTTATATATACCCACTCACAACATTTTTGTTATGTAGGGGTGTTTTATAAACCGCTCGGGCATACAATTGTACGTCCACATTTAGGATTCTTTATAAAGGAGGCCCCAGGTCCTTTCTGAACCCCCCCCGCGTGAGAAGCACTTTGTCCCCTTCGACCCCCAGCGCTTGACACTGAGCACGGCGCCGTCACAGAGTAGCGCCAGCTCCCCCACACTGAGTATAGGGAGTGGGTGTGGGAGTGGAAAAACATGCAGTGTTTCAGCTCCAACAGGAAAGAGGTGCTGTTCACTTGGAAAAGTGCCTATTAAAGGCTTTAAAGGGACGGTTGGAGCTACTAGTCAGAGTACTGGTTTAGAGCACGGATAGCTGGCAGAAGGGAAAGCGCACATCAGCCTTACCTCATGAAAAGGACAGGAGTCGTTGCAGGTCAGAGAGCTATAAACAATAGCATAATAATAATCAGTGCAATGCTGTGAAAACACGTGGCCAAGAAAGAATGGCATTGACAAGAACAAGTCCAAGGCACTCTCATTATTAAAAACCAAATCCAGCTGAAACCAGACCAGTCTTGCTGTGCTGAGGCTTTACCTGCTGGGAACGTAACACCAAAAATCATCTTTTTTAATCACGATCTAGCACGCCAAGTAAAAACACTGGCTGTTCCTGGTGATTATAACCCTGCGCTCATACTAGTGAGCGGCAAAGCATTATTAGACGAAAGATGAAAACGACCGTTCATTTTCTATGTTCTTCTTCATGTGTGGTACAGAGCCGCGATTTCAGCGACAGCTCCAAGAGACAAAGCGACATCGCGACATGCGAGTTGAAATTTTCTCAACTTATTGTACCTAATTTGTTAAAATGCAGTAAAGCAACAATTCCGAACCAACGACTCGAATGATTCCTCGGACCAATCGTATCATGTGGTACGCCGTTTTTTCCATTTCCCTTCTCGCAACTTTAGTTCCTACCTGGAATTAGTTCCTGTGTACTGCTTGAAAAACGTATAATTGTGCTTTCTTCTTGTCCTGTCATATACGACCTCTCATTAAATGCACGTAGAGATGTTACGAAGAAAAATAAAGCTTGGAAGGAAGTAGCAGGAAGATCACTGGCGTCTCTGGGAAGTGTTTGTAGCTAGTACAGTTAGTTTGCGTCCCGTAAACTTGGCACGTAACACGTAAACGAAACAACCAATTTCTACACTGATTAGTGTATTATTTAATTTGTGTTTAACTAGTTAGAAAAACATTTATAGGTATATGGTCACGCCTCTGGTGAGTGTATGTAGCTAGTAGAGTAAGCTTGCAGTGCTAGTCTGTGAACAAAGCTAATACGAAGCCTGGAATGTAACAAATATCAAACAGATTGCGTGAAAGAATTTGTTTTGGCTACATTTTGGCAACTACCCTTTCTCATCGGAGCTAAAAAATGTTGAACAGACGCGAAACACCCACAAGAGACCAACTCCAAGCTTCTCGCTAGTCCAAACTCAGGGTTAGCATGACTTCTTTTGCAGTATTGAGGATTTTGAACCTGTGGTTTTGGCCACGCAAAACCAAAAAATGTTGGCAAAACCAACACCCATCAGTAACCTGATAAAAATTTAACGCAAAGTTATTTAGAAATTTAGACGACTTTGATAAAAGATCTGACATTTGATACCAGCGCCGTTTTATAATGATATGATTAGGAAACTATAACAACAATTTGTTCAACCTTATTTCAGAGTATGGCATTTTTACTCTAAAAACCTGATCATATCATATTTTTACACACAAGTCAAAGGCGTTTCCTGAATCATGAGCACACCTCAAATTTCCCCAGGCCAGTTTTCTTTTTTCTTTCTTTTTATTTATTTTTTTTTTTTTTTATCTCTACCATGGAATTTAACAGATATATCAGTTCCATGTAACCAGAGAACAATCCATGGAAATGCAAAAATGAAACTCATGTAATCTCACATGCCTGATCAGATCAGCTCTTAACTAATGCCCAAACATGGCACAATGCAAACAGAACACCTCACAGGGACAAAGTCGGGGCAGCTACAATTACAGAGACATGAGACACAGGGACAGTAAACAATCAGCAAACGTCTGTTTATTCCCAGTTATCATTTCCGTACAAACACTTCGCTCTGCACAGTCAGCGCGCTTTTGGAGATTACGATCGTAAAAAAAAAAATGGAGCAGGACTGGTGTGTTTGAGCAAAAAAGCTGGTGTAGAAGCATATCTATGCACAAAACAGAAATCACCATGAGTAACTATTCAAGCTGTTGTTTATACTTCTTGTGTCTCCTTGTTTTGTGTTCCACATATTAATTAATATAATATATTAATATATTAATATATCAGTGCATTTACTGATGTTTAATTAACGATTTCGAAACACTGGTTTAGTATTTAGGGACATTTTATAAATCGTTCATAAGAACCATTTATATCCACTACCAGGGACGCGGGGAAGACGTTTTATGCTCGGGGTGCTGGAATTTTAAGCCGCATACATGTGATGTACGCAATGACATCATATTCGAATGACAGCCAAATAATTCTTCCTTTAACAGAGAATGTGTGTTATGTAAATAATAACACATGACAGAGCACACTGTTGTATGAATATAATGCGCACGGGGGTGGTGTGATATGGTACGACGCGAAACGGAGTGCATTATTTGTGTATAACAGCACGGTCTGGAGTGTGTTATTCCGCTTATACCACAGCGATTTGCCAACGATTGTAATGTTTAATTTATTCATATACGTCACGTCACACATTTTAACAGTTCAAAGTTGGATTTAATGCTGTGGAACATCCAAGAAACAAGTTAGTTCCTGTTATCACTTATGTTATAACCTCGATAAACAGTTGTTTCCTCAGCAGCATCTCCTCTGTCTGTCTGTCTCTGTCTTTTTCCCTTTCTCTTTCTCTCTCTCTCTCAAAAAAAAAAAAAAAAAAAAAAAAAAAAAAAAAAAAAAAAAAAAAAAAAAAAAAAAAAAAAGCAGCTTATCATTTTTACCGAGAAACTTGAAAGTGTAAACTCCTCTGCCCTGAGGACTTTCCTGTTCTCGGAAACTTAGAACAAAGTACTGTAACTGTTACAAAGCACTTACAACAGAGACTTCTTACATAATTAGCCATATATATATATATATATATATATATATATATATATATATATATATATATATATATATATATATATATATATATATATACACACACACACATATATACATATATATACACACACACACATATATATATATATATATATATACACACAGGAACTGAAGACAGTTGCAGTAGAGGCCTGGCAGAGCATCACCAGGGATGAAACCCAGCGTCTGGTGATGTCTATGCGTTCCAGACTTCAGGCTGTAATTGACTGCAAAGGATTTGCAACCAAGTATTAAAAAAGTGAAAGTTTGATTTATGATTATTATTCTGTCCCATTACTTTTGGTCCCTTAACAAGTGGGAG
>CM040997.1:15364596-15412223 GCA_022985145.1 Pangasius djambal
CATTGTGGTGGTGTATAGAGCCAAAAATGTTAGAATTGTGTCGATGTCCCAATATTTATGGACCTGACTGTATATATATGTATATGTATATACACACACACACACACACACACACACACACACACACACACACACACACACACATACGTATGTATTTTTTTCCAGATAGTCTTTAAGAATGCCTTTGACAAAAAAAAAAAAAAAGAACGTATTGAGATCATGCTCATGGCTGGATCAGGAAGCTGTCGCAAGGTTGTAATGGACTTTAACAGGAAACCTGTTGTCAGACACTGTTGCCAAACTTCTTAACAAATTCAAAAAGACTGGAAGTGTTGTGGACCAACCGAGAAGTTGGAACCGACATCCACGAACATCCACTGACGTGAACATCCACTGACACCACGTGTATAAAATATTTAAAATGATTAATATATGATTAATATGGTATACTCCTATATGGCACAAAATGATTTAAACCATACCATGGTTGAATTCTCAATTCAGAAGGTGTCGATAGTATTAACAACTATAAGGTAAATGACATAAAAGCTTTATATTAATGCGTTAGTTCTAACACGTTATCATTTCTATAGTAACAACTCATTCACGTAATCTAAGCCTAATAATAAACGGATTTAAAAAAATGCGTTTAACAAAGAAAGTTCGTGTTAGTGATTATGTTATAGTAGCTATACACAGTTGTTTTTCATCACCAGGAACTCTTTCTTTATCTCTCTTGAAGTTAGCTAGACAAAAAAAAAAAAAACCTGCAGCTTGGAAATCGCAATATCGTCGGCCCCGAAGACATGAGTGATGCGGACCTTCCAAAACATAACATTGCACTGTTAAAAAAAATAAAAAATAAATAAAAAGTGACGTGTCGTTGATTAATAAATTAAAAAATTGTAATCATTGGCATATCATTGTGATACAAGAAGAATGCTATCTCTGACATACAAATTCAAGAAGTACTCAATTTTAAAGTTTGATTATTTCTTTATTTCTTTATGTATAAGCAATTTGTCCCCCTCAAATAAAAAATGCTTCCGAAACATACCCAGTGTGAACAGACATTAAGACTAAACAAAGATAATACCTCAGACCTTCTAAACTCATCATCCTGGTGACCCACAATTGAATATTTATGGCACGTTATTAATAATGAATAGGATTCTACAGATGCGCAGTCAAAGTCACGTCTGCCTCTTTCTTCTTTCATCTTCAAAAAGGAGTACGTTTCTAATCCAGGCCTTTGAGTTTCTGTCAAAATGAAATGTGGGACAAAGTTCAAACTTAAGAGCATCTAGATAACCGTCCTGAGGAGAAGGCTTAACCTGATGTAGTTAAAGGTTAAGTCTGATCCGATGCACGAGTGCCATGCTGTGGAGGACGGGCGGTCTTCCCTCCCCCAGCCTGAGCTGTGCTGTACGATACATGCCAGATTAGCTTATCTCCAAATGTTATGGAAGACAGCAAATCCAAATCCAAGTGCAGCTCAGTTATGCAGTTATATTAGCACAGGCCACTCAGCCCTTATTCAGTCTCTTTTCTGTCGTTTTCCATGCAAAGGGGGTTTGTTAGTGAACAGTACATCAAGTCCTGGTTTTTAATCTCTGAAATGCTGATAAAATGAGGAAGGTTTCCATTTTTGTAACACACTTTATGTTGTACTTATGCTGAATAAACACAAATGCTTAGAATATGCGTGACACATCATGACGCACCACGAGGCCTGAAAATATAAGCCAAGCAGACGTATACTCAGTTGTGACAAATAGGGGGGAAAAAAAAAACTGAATGATTTGCTGAATGACAGCTGGTTGTGCGACAGTCACACGTTTCTGTGTCCACACTCTCTCAATTCAAACCTCCGACTAGGAAAAACCAAAGAAAAACGCTTCGGCAACTCGGAATTCCTCCTCCTCTACTCAGAGTTCAGCAGTTTGAGCAGTGATGTCAAATCAACATGGCTGCTCACAGCAGGAAAAGTAAACACAGCAGCACTTCTTACCTTTAAACCACTTCTACTATAATATCTACAAGTATTTCCTTTAGATCAGTCAACATCCAGACATATCTGCTTCTTAAATCTATAACACTGACTATACAGTGCACTCTTTTTGGAGACAGATGTACATCACTCCTCACAGTTAGCTGACTAGCTTGTTGCTAACAAAAAGACGAACTTGGAGGCGTCCATTTTCTCCCCTACTTTGTCGCACGAATGCAAGGAGGTCATTCATTTCTGATCTTTTCCACTTCCATTCCACTCCCAGGAACCTTAAATCTGTACACCACTCAGTTATCAGTTCCTCATTCCAGCATTCCCAGGGAAAAGGTGATTGGGATTTGTCTTTGCCTCAGGCTTTCAAACTCACTGCTACTAAGCCTTAGGAGGACCTCCTTTACTTTAGACGTTTTTAAACCCAGGCTAAAAACACACCCTGTCACTCCGGCTTTCGAGTTCGGCTGACTGGACTGTCCTTTTATTCTTTCTCTCCTTTTACTCTACCAGCTTTTACTTAGCCTTTTCATTGCCTCTTCTATTTTATTGATTCATTTAATTCCCTCTTTCTCCACATGTCTATTTATATCTTAACTGTATTTTTCATCGAGCTGCTTCCTAATATCCTTCGACTTTTTAAATGCTTTAGATTCTGTACAGCACTTTGGTCAACAAAAGTTATTTAGTTGTAGAACTTTGCGCACATCCTCTGCTACCCACTCATTCTTACTTCCTCTGTTACTTTCTTACTTCTGGTTTTTCCCCATTTGCCCATAATCCGTTCCTTTGGGGGAAAAAACTTAAAGAACATGAGATTGAAAATGTACAGTACTTCATTGTTCATTTAAATAATAAAAAGGTTTAATGATCATGACTAAGACCTTGGCCAATGATTATGATTTAAACCAAGAGGTTATAAAATCCCATGCAGCCTCAATGAGTTTAAAAAAAAAAAAAAAAAAAACAACAACTACACAAGTAAAACACTAGTGCATTTGTCTAAGTCTTCAACATTAAAGAGGTAACTGGACAAATGGAAGGACAGACCAACACCCAAATTTACACCTGTCACTTACCCAGCATGCTTCACAGCCAGTTTAGGACACTTGGTGTAGTGTTTACTCAGGCGTCAGTGAGACACCACTTTGTTTTGTTTTGTCAGCTGATAAGACCATCTAGGCAAAGTTTGTCAGGCCTGAATCTCACACTAGAAAAGCAGAACAGCTTTTTGAATTTCTGAACTTGTATTTTTCACCTTTCCCAGTAGAAGACGCACGCTACTTTTACTTAAGGTCAAAGAACAACATGTGTGAAAGCAATTTGCTCCCGAGCTGCACCACTGAATAACGTGACAGGAAGTAACGTGACAAATTGAATCTAAACTGGCCAAGAACATTATGGCTGAAACTGAATTCCTTCTCCGTATGGAGTGAATAAGGTCATTTAATCCAGCTCAAAAATGTTGAATTATTTTTTGCAAGCAAGTGAACAGCTTTACCCCAGAAGGTTTCCCCTGAATTGTTCATCCACGCTGAATAAAGGTAAAAAGAAAACAATATTGAATAATGACATTTATGAATTAATAAAGCAACAAATAATACAATAAAACAAACCTCTTTTTTTTTTTTTAAATGTAGGTAATGGGACATAAGTAGGTGAGGTAATGTACCAATTAAGTCCCATTTTGGAAAGACTTTGCGCACCGCAGACAGAAGAAATCGATTGTGGAATCGATCTGGACTCAGAGGACTTGAATAAGCAGTAGTAAGGTTACATGAGGACTCGAACATGGCAAAACCAAATCCTAGACTGGTCACAATCTTCCCATTGTGTTACACCACACAGACTGGCCAGTCGTCTTGGCGCTGTAGTTGAGATTTAAAAGAGCAGGATCTTTCTGCCTCAGTAATAAAGAGATCAAATAGGAAAAGAGAGGTGATAAAAAAAAAATGAACTGACATGTGGCAGCTGGCGGGACACGCTTTGGGAGATAAGAATAAAGTTAATTATTACACAACAAATAACCTGGCACCGAAATGGCTGCAGCAAAGCAAACAAAATGGGTAAGAAGTGACTAGAGTGTGAAAATGGAGAGTGGTGCCAAAATAAATGGCACACATTTCATTGTTAAAGCATTTTTAAACATTTTTTAGTTGTCTACAGCTTGCAAATATGAATATTTAAAATAATATTTGTCCTATTCAAGGTTCTCGACAACCAGTGTCCTCTCATAATAGCGTGTCTTGTGCTGCGTTTGTGGTGCCCTGTAAGTGGTAATTTGCGAGTTGTAATGTCATCATTTCTCACCTCACGATGTTCAACGTGCGAAGTGAAAGAAAAAAAACAAAAAGAAAAAAAACCACATGGACGCCTCCACGAAATTGTGCCGTTTGTTTGCTCTGTCAGAGCACGTAAAGCTCATAAAAGGCTACTTGAAACGCACTTTTACAGTCACAGGCCTGAGTGGCTGTTGGTGCTGTTCTACTGTACTGAACTTCAAATATTCATATGCAACATTTTGACTGAAATTGCAGCACAGCAACAGCAGCGAACAATAGCGTGTAGCTTAACAACAAGCTAGCCGGGTAAAGTTAGTGATCCCTCTAACGTTGACGATTAAAACAGTGATTAGTACGGTCAATGTTATAGATTTAACCAAGTATGGTGTCTGTAATTGATCTAAAGCAAACATTGCAAATATTAAAAGCGGAGAAAGGGGACTTCATACTGTTCACAGAGTGAGCGGCCATGTTGATTTGACGTCACTCTGTAAACAGGGAAGGAACTGGTAGTTGAGAAGACTACCCCAAGCTGACGAGTTGAAATTTCAGGTTGAGGCAGTGTTTTCAGTGGTTTTTACCGGTTGTAGGTAAAGAACTACAAGGTGCAACTTCACCTTAAACGCAGTATTACCATCCTGAGTATCTGTGTCAGTAAATCATTCTCATTCTCATGGTCTGTTCTTTATTTATGACATTATCTGTAATAACACAAGACCATTTTGGAACCTTGGGGAAAGAACTGCTTGCGAGTTAACATTTAAAAAAAAAAATAAATAAATAAAAAAACAATAAACGATTTAATCGTCCAGACTGGAAAACGAGTTAGGTGCTGGATGATGTGGATTTTTAGGTGATCTTGCAGTAATTTTTGCAGTAAGTGATTTTCCTTTTTTACAAACCAGCTGACTAACATCCAGATTTTTTAGAAACTGGTTTTGAAGTGTATCCAAAGTTAGACTGGTTTTGACAGATCAGGAAATCCTCTCTAGTCACAAAATGCAGTGGAAACGCGTTCGAGTCACTTGAAAATACGGGGTGTGAACGACTAATCATCTCCAAACACCTGAAACAGATCTTAACACAAAGCCTGAACAGGGCCAGGAACGTGGCCACTTTAAGAAAGGAAGCTGACCATTGTTGTCAGCATACAAAACTTAGAGTTTAGGTTAGAATAACTGCTATTTCTAAATTCTTCCGTATTTCATGGATCCAGAATTTTAGTAAAACGTGTTGACGTTCTGTGCATCGGAATGAATCACAATAACGTCACTAGTACAGTCGGGTCAAGGTGGCATTGTTGCCGCCACCCTGGTCCAATCCTGAGCATGGGTCACTGTCTTTGTGGAGTGTTCTCCATGTATCTGCATGGGTTTCCTCCAGTTTCCTCCAACCTCCCAAAAACAACACTCATGTTGCTTTCAACTTACCTTGGAAGTGAGAACTCATCAATTACTTCATTTTCAAACTCCGTGCATTTGTGCTACAAAGTGGGGGATAAATCATGGATGCCTCCAGAACGTGTCTGTATGTTGATCTAAAGGAAATACTTGTAGGTACAGTATAACTGATTTAAAGGTAAGATGTGCTACTGTGTTTACTGTTCATGCTATAAGCAGCCATGTTGATCCGACGTCACTACCTTGAACTCGAGGTAGGAATTTCAGGCTCTTTGGTTTTTCCTAGGCAGACGTTGGAAATTACAAATTACGACTTTTAGTGGAATGTGGCATAAATTGCCCTTAGGTGTGAATGAGTGTGTGAATGTGTGTACATGGTGCCAGCTGCGACGGACTGGTGTCCCATCCAGGTAGTGTTCCCGTAACAGGCTCTAGATCCACCGCCACCCTGACCAGGATAAAGCACTTACAGGAGTTGAGTGAATGGATGAATGGAAGGTAATTAAAGACACAATCAGCAGGCGTGTGATTCACTTGGCTTGTCTATTAGCCATCTGTTATCTCAGTACCAAAAAAATCACAACCAAAGCTAAAAGGCACGTCTACAACAAAACCACCCAGAGCAGCGTCATTTAACGATGTCGGTCATTTAACGTCCGTTTATACACGTCGCAGATACAGAACCACGTCGATCCAATCAAATCCAATCCATACAGATCCAATACAGTCCACACATAGAACTGTGGAACTTACTAACAATGTGTTAAATATGGAATGAATTCAGGCACGGGTAGCGTTAGTCTTGCACTGCTTGTACCCTACGGTACACTCTCTGAGGTGCAGCCATTTTGTAGTCTTGTCCAAATTCTCAACGGACAAAATATTCCTTTAAGCACGCACTACATTATTACCCATAACGCACCGTAAAAGTGTACAACCAGTGCATACCACACCTAGACTAAATACATTTCTTTTAATACTTCTGTATTTATGTGGTTTCAGGTACTATTATAACATTTAAAAAAGGTTTAAGTAACAGGAAAGTCACGTAATTCTTGTCTGAACACAGTCTGGAGTCTCCCTATACCGTGCTTTATATAAAACGGAAAGTAAATAGTAAATAGTGAACATGTGAGCGATGGTGCAATTTCAGACACGTCGTCTGTCTCCAAAATGGGATCCTACGTCCTATAGATATCACAGTGCATTCACTGGGTAGATATTGTTGGATATTCACCACACTACAGTAGCTTTCCATTAACTGACCAGAAACAAGTGCAAGAAAGTCGCAACTAAATCACACACACCCTGACATACTCACATAGATAAACTCAAAGGTTATGAGTGAGTAATTAATAATGAAAACTAGGTATTGTGTTGATACTGATACTGGTATCTGTCTGATATCATGTTCATTTACTCATACTTGAAAAAAAAAAATGCTTTGATACCAACATCTGATACAATTAAAGATCAACGCAAAGTGCAAACTGTTGTGAAAATACCAAGAGGAGGTGCTACAGTATCTTCCTACAATACAACTAACCTGATAAAACATCATATGTCATTCAAATAATATCTTCAACAGAGAGTGTGAGGGCAACCGAACGTGAGTGTACAGAGCATGATCAGAGAGCGTGGCCATTAAAACAGAGTGCGAGTGATTTGTGTGCAAACAAAGGTGAGTATGAAGTAGTGAACTGAACGTGTAGAGAAACTATCACACGAGAGCACTTCACTTCAGCGAGCACTGAGGCACACACATGTTCCTTTCACCAGGGTCTTCTTGGGAATCACAGTACCTTTCGCTCATTTTTATTGACCACAGTCAGTGAGTCGAGCCAGGCAGTAACACCTTAAACAAAAAACTCAGCTTGAGGAGCAACAACACAAACGAAGCCAAATAAAAATGTTCAGTGATGCCACTGGTTGCTTACTCATTTTGACTTCCGTATGGGTATGAATGAGTAAAAAAAACAAAAACAACTTGTACTAAAAAACAAAACAAAAACATACTGATGCATCCCCAATCTGAGAACCTTACAAGTAGCTTGCTATGGAGTGTCAAGTGATAATCAGAAGCAACAAGGAGACACAATCCATCAACTCAGAAAAAGACTATACATACACTATGACCGAAGGTTTGTGGACACCTGACCATCACACCCATATGTGGTTCTTCTCCAAACTGTTGCCACAAAGTTAGAAGCTCACAAATGATTGGAATGTCTTTGTGTGCTGTAGCATTACAATTTCCCTTCACTGGAACTCAAACCTGTTCCAGCATGACGATGCCCCTGTGCACACAGCGAGCTCCATGAAGACATGGTGTGTGAAGGTTGGAGTGGAAGAACTCGAGTGTCCTGCACAGAGCCCTGACCTCAACCCCACAGAACACCTTTGCGATGAACTGGAACACCGACTGCACCCCAGACCTCCTCGCCTGTCATCACTACCAGCTCAATGAACAAAAATTCCTCACAAAATGTAGTAGAACACCTTTCCAGAAGAGTGGAGGTTATTCTACGAGCAAAGGGGAACTAAATCTGGAATGGCACATGGACAGTAGGCATGATGATCAGGTGTCTACAGTCTTTTGGTTATATAATATACATGCCCTGGATACAGACTGCATGAATAACAGAGGAGCATTAGCTACATGCAGTGCAGCAACTGATGACATCATTGTCTCAGAGGACAGGAAAATGATTTTCATGCTTTTTTTGGAAGCATCTTGGACCATTCCTGGCTCCTGAAATCATCAGCATGTCCACTCTGTCCAGCAGTCTAGAGCAGGCTGTGTGTGCTGTGTGTGCTGTGTGTGCAGTAGATCCTACCTGCTGGTATGAGGAGTCCTCTGGCTGAAAGTCGCTGCTGATCTGCTCGAAGCGCAGGTTGAAGTGAGGAAGACGGTGCAGCAGGTTAACCCACCAAGGGGGCGAATAATTCACAACGGCGGCCATTTTCGGTTAAACAGAAACCAGACGCAATGTTAAGCCGATATAAGAAGTAAAAAAAAAAAAAAGGATAATATATGTTTTTAATAGCAATGTACAGGATCTGAGTCTGGATGAAACAATGGCTGCAAACTGCACACAGTTGGCACGCGCCAGGTGTTCTCCAGGGTCATTGGTGGAGAAATCCAGATCCTCTTATTGTCCCTTTTTTCATCCGGCGTTTGTTTGTTTGTTTGTTTGTTGTATTACTTGGTCTTTAACGCTATGAGCAGATCATCTTAGCAGATTCCACTGGATCACTTCCTCTGTATATGCACGAGATTTCCAGCCTGCAGCTAGCTATGCTAACCAAACCACAGCCTCCTTTTATTATTATTGTTATTATATTATTGTTGACGTTATGATGATGATAGTTCGAGCCAGAAATCAGCAGTGTGACCTCAGCATGCAAGCAGAAAACAAACCCTTATTGACGGTCGCGTTAATCATTAGCTAGTTAATATATTAAAAAAAAGAAGCATTGGATGATGGTGTTGTAGTCTGATCCTGTCCCTGTTTCCTCCCGCGTGCCGAAACCGAGTCTGATCCGTCCAGCGCGTGCAGGTTCGCTCGTTCCTGTTCTGTTCTGTTCTGTTCTGTTCTGTTCTGTTCTGTTCAGAGGCGCGCGCGCGCGAGCCGTCGCGTGTACGGAGCTGTCCTCAGCGTTTTATCGCTTCATCCAAAACGCCGTGCTGATGATCATTTCTCCACCGCGAACGACCCGGACTGCCGCCGCCGAAGCCTGAGCACTGCGAACTCCCCCCACCGAGGACGAACCGGAACGAGCAGCTGGTGTGTATTTGTTGAGTGCAGCGACCTCCAGTGGTGAAACATGAAAACAACAACAACGACAAGGCTGAAATGACGTACTGATCCGTCATAGCACGCACGCACGCGCACGTACACATCCTGCCGCCAGATGGAGCTGTACACTGCTTAACGTGAACCATAATCACAAATCGCTTAGAATTGTGATGCCTGAGATTTGAAGATTGCACAAGTTTTTTTGTTTGTTTGTTTGTTTTTCTACATGCGTCCTGGAGAACATTCTGAGAACATGTGATTGCATGGCATGAATTGTTATGAATGGAGCACTTTTAGAAGAAGAAGAAGCCTTTATTCATCACGTATACTGTACTGAAATTCTTTTCTTCACACATCCCTCCCTGCTTGTTAGGAAGCTGGAGATACGGCGCCCTTGGAGCCCTGGAGCAGAGAGGGTTAAGGGCCTTGCTCAAGGGACCAACAGTGGCAGTTTGGCAGTACTTGAAGCTTGAACCTTCTGATACTGATTTTCTGATCAGTAACCCAAAGCCTTAGCCGTTGAGGCACCGCTGCCCTCAGAAGAAGCAGCACAGTGAAACTGTTTTCTTCACATATCCTAGCTTGTTAGGAAGTTGAGGTCAGAGCGCAGGGTCAACCATGACACAGTGCCCCTGGAGCAAAGAGGGTTAAGGGCCTTCATTCAAGGGTAGTGGCAGCATGGTAGCATTTGTGTGTGGGTTTGAACCCTTGACCTTCTGATCAGTAACCCAAAGCCTTAACCACTGAGCCACTGCTGCCCAAAACATTTCAGGAAATGGTTCAACCTTCTCAAATCTAAGATTGAAGGGAAATGGCTATCTTTATTCTGAACAAGAAGAACAAGTACTGTGTGTTGAGTACTTTGCTCTGGACCATGCGATCTAACTTTTTGATCACAGCTCTGTCCAACAGGGAACAAACCTCTTAGGTCAGAGTAACAACCGTGCTGGGGTCTGATATTAATGAAGCTCTGAGATCTTAGAAGGTTGGGAGCCAATGGCAGAACTGAAATTTGTATCGCTGCAACATTATCAAGTCCCACTGATATGATGTATTCACTGCGGGGATAGGGGTTTGCTCAGGCACCTCCGCGGGACCTGTAGGTGTGACTTTCCCAGCCTAGGGCTCACACAAGGGTGGCAGAATCTTTGTGGTCATTGCAACAGGAAACCAGCTTGTGGCAATCTAAAAGAGTTGCATGGTCCGTCTGTTTGGCCATGCTGGTTTTGTGATTCTGAAAACTGCTTCTGGATTCTTCAGTCCAGAGGCTTGTTGGTGGCAGGTCCAAAGAGCAACCCTGGCACACAGGACAGATTTCACAAGGTTGATTTTCCCATCTCTGGGAATAGTGGACCCTTGCCCATGTATCCCTCTGCTAGTAATAAGATGTCACTGAGCTTCCGCATAGATGGATCAACATCTGCAGGTTGGAGTGAATGTTCCAATGCTAGCAGTAAAATGGCTAACGTCTTGCCAGCTCATTGTTCTCATTCGGATGCCATCGGTGCATCTGTATTCAGTGCTTGGACAGTACACATCTGGAAGTAGTACTTTATGTGGTGAGACCATTAGCAACATGATACAGGCATTAACAGCAAGCATGTGACCCCCCACTGGTGAGTATTTTGGAGGTGCTGTGATGTTGTGGGGCTGTTTTTCCTCCAGTGGCCGTGGGAGCCTTAAGATACATAACATCACGGAATCCATGAAGCACCAGGACATTTTAAAAGAAAATCTGTCTGCTTCTGCCAATTAGCTACGAGTGGGTCATGGTTGGATCATCCAGCAGAACATACATCTCAATCCACACAAAAAGGTTTAATGACCACAGAATCAAGCTTTTGACATGGCCGTCCGAGTCCACTGACCAAAACGCCACTGAACCCCAAGATGAGAGTCCACGAGGGAAGAACTGTGAAGAACGCGCTCTGTATTCTCCGGTCCCATCGAGCATTACAAGTGAAGGCACTGTGCTTTTATGTTTTTCATTTTGATGTTGCACTGAGTTCAAAATGCAGGGATGCTAACACCTCTGAGACATGTGGTTTTAATAATATCTTTTATAATATCAATAAAATCAATTAAAGGTTAGATTTTTCTCATATTTTCAGTGTGGTATTAAGCTGATTAACCCCAAACATAGTTGTAATAAACAGTTGTAACCCATCATTACCAAAGGTACCAATAAATCTGGAGTGTAGCTGTGAGTGTTTGCTTGGATGAATCTTACAAAAGCACCATTGTGGGTTCAGTCCTTTGAAACAACAAAGCAGTTGCACATGTAGCTATTTCTACAAATTAGCTTAAGCTTTGCAAAGTTTCTTCATATGTAAACAGCACCAGTGGTTCACAGCCTCAAACAAAATGAAGTCAAGAGGCTTTCACACTTGACTTATGCTAGAGGCGACTAATCTAGTTTTTTTTTTTTTTTTTTAGAGTAAACCCATAATAGGCATTTGAGAGTCATCCAGCTTACAGTCTAGTAGCTCATTCTGAGCGGTTTGAGACATACCTTTGTTCAACTGTGTTTGTGAGACGAACACAGTAAAGCTAATATCATTAACCAGGGTTGCCAGGTTTTCAGCAAAATTTCGCAAAAAATATCAAAATCCACACAAAAGATCTGTAACTAGCCTAAAAATGTGGCCATTGAAAAAGGGAGACAGTCTTTGCATGGAAAGCAAGGTTGCAGTGGTGCACACACATTTCTTATGTATGGATATTATCCACTCCTTAATCCTCCTTTCCCTCTCTTTCCCAGTCTTTGCGACATATTTTACAATAGAAATTTTTCTGTACATCATAGACATATGGTCTGTATTTTATTAGATTTAATTCTGATTATCTGCTCTAAAACAAGATCTTTGGTGACGGCTTGGTATTTTTAAAGTAGCCCATCTGTTGCTCATCTGTTGCTCTGTTCCATGATTGTGCAACATCTAGAAAGGCGAGCAAATCAACGGAACATCAAATTATATCTGTCGAATAGCAACCTTTTTAGATAGTTGGTCACTCAAAAGAGGTAATTAATATTTCAACGGAATATAAAATGCATGATGTTGCAAATAAGGACTTTAAGAAGATTAACATTTGTTGAATAGCTGATCTAAATAGTGGGGCTCTTCCCAACCTGCCCCTATGGATGAGCCACCACTGGGAGTCAGATATGTAACTGCTTGTGTGTAGCAAAAGCCTTCATGCACATTGACATGTGGATATAGGGGTTTCAGAGAGAGAGAGAGAGGATGTGGAGTGAAGAAGCTGAGATGGATCTTTTCAGTGGATAAAGTCTGGCAACCCTGCTGAAAAATCCAGTTTAGTCTGATCAAAACACAGGCTGAGCTAGTCCAACTGGAAGATCATCTTTGGCAGCTGATAAAAGTTGGAAGTTTCTGAACTGCTGCTACCGAAGGTACATAGAAAAACAACACCAGTAGGGGAATTCAAAAATCAAACATGTATTGATCAATTTAGTCAAGTATTAAGAAAGCTGGAAAATAATGTAGCAGCTGCCAAAGATGAAATTCCAGTTTGACCGGCTCGGCCTATATTTTGGCTGACCAGACCAAGCTAGATTCTTCAGCAGGCAAAAGTTAGCATGGTCACCAAAATCACTTACAGCGGCTTTACTAGGCATACTTTCACATGGCTATGCACTGCTACATGACATATTGTCAATTTTCATTTGAAAATATGATCAGATTTTAGCTACTTCTTTTGGCATCATTATTTAGCATCCTTAGCGATGTGTAACTGTTATTAAAGCCAGTATTTTTTTTGTTGTCTTAACAACTTCCATTATGTAAATTAGACACTGATAAAATTAAAACCATTTGTTGTTCCTCCTGGCGGTTTGGTGGCACAGTAGTCTCACAGTGCTCCAGGGGATTGCTTGATCCTGAGATCCACCACCAAAAACACATGCCAGTTTCCACCTGGATTGGCTATGCTAAAACTAACCATAGGTGTGAATGTGTATATACGGTGCCCTGTGATAGACTGTTGTTCCATACAGGGTGTACGTATATTCCTTGTGCCTTACACCCAGCATTCCTGGGATAGGCTTTAGATCAAGCAGTTATTGAACATGAAGCAATGAATGAATGAATATTGTTCCTCCTGAAAGTCTTGCATGCTGACAATTAGTGAAGCGAAGTAACAGATCAAGAAATAAGCTAACTTCTTGGAAGAGACTAGCAGCACACAGGAGAAAATGTATTCAGGAAAATGTCATAGTAGCACTTTAGTATGAGTGATCAAATGAGCTGTAATTACACGTGGAGGTGGATAAACTACACTATATAGCCAAAGGTTTGTGGACACCTGACCATCACACCCATATGTGCTTGTTGAACATCCCATTCCAGATTTATTCCCCCTTTGCTGTTACAATGAGCTCCACTCTTCTGGGAAGGCTTTCCACTAGATGTTGGAGCGTGGCTGTGGAGATTTGTGTTCATTCAGCTACAAGATCATTAATGAGGTCAGGCACTGATGTTGGGTAAGGAGTCTCCAGTTCCAGTTCATCCCAAAGGTGTTCAGTGGGGTTGAGGTCAGGGCTCTGTGCAGGACACTCGAGTTCTTCCACTCCAACCTTCACACACCATGTCTTCATGGAGCTCACTTTGTACACAGGGCCATCATCATGCTGGAACAGGTTTCAGGCTCTTAGTTCCAATGAATTTCCAGTGAAATTGTCATTCTACAGCATACAAAGACATTGCATACAATTCTGTGCTTCAAACTTTGTAGCAGCTGTTTGATGAAGAACCAAATATGATCAGGCGTCCACATACTTTTGGCCAAATAGTGTAGTTTTGTATAATAATTTCTGCACACAGACCTCCAGGAGGCGGTTTAGTGCTGGTTTAGTGGTAGTTCACTAGGTATGAACTAATGATCGATTTGAGACAGACCCACGGTGAAGCGCGCTCTGTTTTCTTCTAGGCGTCAGACTCCGCCCACTCACACAGTCACACTCCTGGCAGAAGGAAATTACTTTTTTTTCCCCTCTGATTTTCCCCAGGAAATCACATGGAGGTGCAGATGTACTCACATGACAGTGTGAGAGATGGAAGGGGAGCTCAATGAAGGTAATTCATTTCACTTAAGTCTCTTTTGGTGAGCGATTTGGCTGCCTTTGGGTTGTGTTTTGGTTGTGTTTTGTAGTTCAGTTGTAGTCTCGACTTAAGTTCTGTTTGTCTGACAAGGCGTCATTTTGCTGTTAGAAGATGACTTGTGTGTGTGTGTGTCGCAAACAGCTTTGGGACACTGCTGCAGAATGTGTTTATTTAATGCAACGGGAGTTAGACACAATGTTTTCAATGCTGTGTGATACTTGTTACCGTTCTGATCTGCTTGTGCAAGTTGCCCTGGTGGTGTGTAGTGATGATCATGAGCAGTGCATGCAGCAGGCGCGAGACGAGCCGTGCCACTTCGTGGCCGCGCGAGCCTCAACCGGGACCGGGACCGGGACCACGAGCACGCGCACGCGCCTGTTGCGTAACCGAGCAGCTGAAAGGACACCGATTTCATAATGTCCTCGTGCACGGAAAAAAAAAAAAAAATTCCACAAATACAAAAAACATTGTAGCAGAAAAATAAATAAAAAGATGAACCTCTATGGAAATTCCTGTACAAACCAGATGGAGTGTAATGCTTCCAACCGGGCATGGCAGTTAATAAATAATAATAATAAAAAAAAATTCATTAAAGTAGATGCTTGTAGGAATATCATTCTCAGCAGATGTTGGAGTTATCTTCGTGCCAAAAGTGACTGTGCATGAACAACACTGTGAAATCCGAACTATACAGGGATACAGCAAATCAACTATCCCATCACTAATAAGGCTCTGAAATGCAGCCTGCTTTTATCTCTCATTATTATTATTTTTTTATCATGCTATGACATATTTATACAAAACAAAAATGATCTTGTTTTGATTATTTTGCATTCTTTAATGGATACGTAAATGCTCATGTGATTTAGTTTTGTTAAACTGCCACGTGAGTTTGGAATAAAGTCAGACATCTGAAACAATTCATAATCTGTTTCAGAAATATTAAAGTTCAACTTTGAAACCTAATTTACACTCATTTAGCGCTTTATTAGGAACACTACACTACTACTGGGCAGGACCTGCCTTTGCTCTCAGAACAGCCTCAAATCTTCATGGCATGGGAATGGAAACGTTCCTTTGAGATTCTGGTCCATGTGGACGTGATTGCATCACGCAGTTCCTGCAGACTTTTCAGATGCATTTCATGCTGCGGATCTCCTGTTCTACTACATCCCAAAAATGTTCTATTGGATTCAGAGCCGGTGACTGGGAATGCCACTGAAGAACATTGAACTCATTGTCGCGTTCATGAAACCTGTTAGACTTTTGCTTTGTGACATGGTGCATTATCGTGCTGGAAGTAGCCATTACAAGATGGTAAGTTGTGGCCATGTAGGGATGCACATGGTCAAGCTAAGCTGTGGCATTCAGGTGATGATTGATTGGTATTAACATGCCCAGAGTGTGCCAAGAACACATTCCCCACACCATTACACCACCTCCACCAGCGTGGACTGTTGACACAAGGCAGGTTGGGTCCATGGATTCATGCTCTTGGTGCCAAATCCTGACCCTACCATCTGTGTGCCTCAGCAGAAATCGAGATTCCTCAGACCAGGCTACATTTTTTTTTTCTTCTGCTATTCAGTTTTGATTAGCCTGTGCCCACTGCAGCCTCAGCTTTCTGTTCTTGGCTGAGAGAATGGAAGCCGGTGTGGTCTTCTGCTGTTGTAGCCCATCCGCCTCGACGTGTTGTGCATTCTGAGATGCTTTTCTGCTTACCACAATTGTACAGAGTGGTTATCTGAGTTAATGTAGCCTCTCTGTCAGCTCGATCCTGTCTGGCCATTCTCCACTGCCCTCTCAACAAGGCATTTCTGTCTGCAGAACTGATGCTCACTGGATGTTATTTCTGTATTGCTCCATTCTGAGTAAACTCTAGAGACTGTTTGTGTGTGAAAATCAGCACTTACAGAAATACTCAAACCAGCTCGCTTGGCACCAACAATCATGCCACGCTCCAAATCACTGAGATCATATTTGTTTCCCCATTCTGAAGGTTGGTGTGAACATTATCTGAAGCTGCTGGCCTGTATCTGCATGATTTTATACGCTGTACTACTGCCACCCGATTGGCTGATTAGATAATTGCATGAATGAGTAGGTGTATAGTTCCAGTTCATCCCAGAGGTGTTCAGTGGGGTTGAGGTCAGGGGTCTGTGCAGGCCACTTGAGTTCTTCTAATCCAACCTTGGCAATCCATGTCTTCATGGAGCTTGCTTTGTGTACAGGTGCATTGTCAGGCTGGAACAAGTTTGGGAAAGTCCCCTTAGTTCCAGTGAAGGGAAATTATAATGCTACAGCATACAAAGATAGCATACAAAAACTGTTTTCTTCAAACTTTGTGGCAACAGTTTGGGGAAGAAACACTTAAGGGTGTGATGGCCTGGTGTCCACATACTTATAGTGGCCATATAGTGTAGCTGAGAGGGTGTTTTTACGACTTTGTGCCAGTTGTCTCAACCCTGTTTATCATTCTGTAAGTGACTATGCATCCAAAATAGTTAACCCATAAAGGCAAAGATCATATACAATCTGAATGTATAAATAATGATTCACAAAAGCCAGAGAAGTGTCCATACCTAATATGTGTTAGCAGTTAGAGATTTACTAGTTCCGAAATTCACTGTTACAATATTAATGTTGTATTCACAAGTACTTAAGACAGGAAACTAAGTCCATATATCCTGCTGAAATATCCAGCTTAGTCTGGCCAGCTAAGAGCAACCAAAGCACAGGTGGTCAAAATGGTGGACCATCTTTGCGAGCTGATAAATTTTCCAGCTTTCTTTCTTATGTCTTGTCTAAACTGATCAATACATGTTTGAGTCTTTCTGCCTTACTGCTGTGTTATTTTCTTTAAAATGACTTGTCTACAACATTGCATTAGAAGCGGTATTTCAGAAACGGTTTGATTTCTACAATCACTTACAATCTTGCGCAAAGGTGGTCTTCCAGCTTGCCCAGACCAAGCCTACGATTTTGGCAGCTAGTAGCTGGTCGGATGAAGCTGGACTTTTCACCAGTATAAAAGGAAACGTTTGATGAAAGAGGCTTGATGGTTATTTGCAAAAATTGGAGTAAATAGTGAGCTTCTGAGTGTCAGTCTTAAATGTAGAAAAGCTTTTAGCTGACCGTGCCAATCTAAAAATTGCAATAATGAATGTAAAACCCTCTTTGGCTTGGAGGTACATATATAATATCTATTCATATATATTTACACATTAAGACCTTTCAATCTTTATCTTTTTGTCCCATCTACAGGATCAGTCCCTCTGTATTACAGGGAAGTGCATCAAGCTGTCAGTAGTAGGACGGATGAACGGGTGTCAATCGATGTGTTCCGAAGACTCCTCAACAGGACTGATCTCTCAGTCTCCGTACAGAGCAAGGTTTGCTATCCAACTCAGCAAGACTGCTAGTGTTCTTAGATCTTACATTAAACCTGGTTCTACGTTTCTAGAGACTGTATCATCCATTCGGGGTACATTTTGTCATATTGTGGGTCATGCGTCTTCTGAGAACCATAAACTTTATTGTAGAAAGTCGCATATGCACTTTGTCTTTATTCCAGATAACGGAGCATGTAGATAACGGAGATGGTTTTCTAAGTAAGGTGTCTCTCTATAAAGCCCTGGCGCTGATTGCCCTTGCTCAACAAGGCAAGCAGCCGAGCCCCAAACTCTTGGAGAACTGCATACAAGGTAAGCACAGTTTATCTCAGCAATAGACATCCCGATGCCATTAAAAGGACAATAGTGTCAATCACCTACCAGAACACTCCATATGACATGTCATGTGGCTCACTAGCTTCTTATTAACTTTCTAGCAGCAGAGTTTCTGCTAGTCAGCACTCAGATCAGAAGTTCGGAGTATCTGCTATGAGTCTGCAGAGTTAGATTTCTAACTAATTTCCAGAAAGTCTTATAAAACATAGTTTTATCCGGACTTGTATACTCCCTCCACTCCAGCCCTGAAAAAAAAACCAACCATGTCAGCACTTTCTGTGCTTTTTGCTTCCCTGTGTGTTCTCATGCCTTCCTGTTGACTTCTGTGGAACCTTTTTAATTCAGTGTGAATTTGACACTTGGATGCTCCCCTACTGAATTCTATTTATAATTATTGCTTTTTCTGTGATTTGTTGTCAGTAAAGTCGACTTCCTCTTGGTTTTTAAAGACAGGAATTGTTTTGAATGCTGAGGCATTTTTTTTCTTCCCAGCGACCTCAAGTTAAAGCTCTGTTTCGGAAAAAAATTGTGGAGTGTTGGTGGAATGGTGTTATTTCAGGTGCTGCCCCGTGGTAGTTCTGCTGCATGAAGCGAAGCTGATGTCTCATGTTTCTTTCTCTCTCATGAGTACATCTCCCACATGTCAAATGTTTAACACCACCCAGGTCTTGTTGTTGAGCTACATTCATGAGTCGCTGCTAATGCTGCTAAAACACACAATTACAGTGCTTATTACTATAACATGTGTGGCATTTTGTTAATGAGTTACAAAAGTATGCTTCTTAAATGGTCTATAAATAAGACATACTTTATGATCTGAATGTGAAGCGCTCACGCTAGGTTTGTGCTACAAGTCGAGTTACAGACTACTTACGAAGTTGCGATTCATTAAGTTACAATTTTCTTCAGTGACACAAAATGAATTCCGCCTAAGAAGAAAGATTTAATGAAGTCGCAGCATGACTGTGTGCTCCATCTGGAATAAATTCAACGAATGTCCGTCTCGTATGTAGCTGTTAGCTGACCAGTGGCAATCTTGCACATACTCAAGTCTACATTTATGTTACTTTAGTGCAAATATAACATCTGGTTCAGGAATTTTCAAACTAACATTTGCAGTAATGATATTAATCGCCTCTTTGTCTTATCTGTAAAACATACAAAAACTATGGACATTATTCCCTTATATTTATTTGTGCATAAAGGCAGTTTTGATGTGCTCACTTTCCTTCACCCATGATTAAGATCCGTCCCTCTGTACTGACAGTATGACAGGTAGGATGGGCCGAGATTATTAGGATGTATACTGCAGCGCTGTTGAATTCTCCGATCTGATCAGGTGTCGATTAAATTTCTGTAACAGCAGCTCTGATGGTAGTGCAGGCTGTAATTCAAATCACAGGAATTATATTGACGCACTCATTCTAATACTTTCTGCTTCTGTAAGGACACTTTTTGTTCAAGTTTATGGAAGGAGTCTCCAGTGTCAGCTCTTTTTGCTAACAGTGACTATCACACTAAAACTACAAGCTGCATTCGTTTTGTCGTACTAACTTCAAGACAGTGAAAAAACAGAGTCTGGTGAGGTGTAAGACTTTTTGAAGTCACATGGCAAGCCTAACTTGTAAATGACCAAAGGTACTTTTCTTATCTTGTCTTCACATTTTTTCACTTTTTCAAAGCCAGTGTCTTTCTGATTGACTACAATAACTGAATGTGACCTTTATCACTACTTGCTAGTTGCTACATCACCTAGTTGTTCCTGACAGTCACACTTTGTTAGCCCCTCCTGACCAGATACATAGATACATTCAACTTTTTTTTTTAAAACAGAGTTCCCTAAACCCCAGCTGGGAGACCCAAAGGAGCTGCAGGCCCTGAGAATACAGCCAGCTCAGGACAACCCTCTTCTCATGTCTCTGTCCCTGGCCAACCTGCTGGGCAAGGACACCATAAAGATGGAGCTCATCCCTGAGAAGAAAGGCCTGTTCCTCAAACATGTGGAGTATCAGGTCACCAGTGAGGTAAGGGGAGATTAGACCTCTTAAGCAGTATGTTTACACAGTAAGACGTTTCACAGTAAGTTACTTTCAAATATGCATGCAATTAAAATAAGTGGATATTGTAGGGAAAGATGTGAAAAAACTGGGTACACTGTGAGTGTAGATCTAGACTGAATTTTTACATTGCAAACAGGGTCCTCTGATAGACAAGTTGGTTGAGGTTACATAATACACGTTTAATGAAAATCAAACATTCTTTAGTAAAAAAAAAAGTGTAGTGTCAATAACACAAGTTAAACTATAACCACTAATATAGTATTAATTTAACACTTCTTTGCCTAGGGAACGTTTGCTATATTCCTCATGGTTATGAACCATGTTAAATAATGGAATTTGAGAGAAATGTAATTTATTTTTTTTTATAGTACCTTAGCTAGAAATGTCATGAAAAATACATTCAGGGATGTGACAGCTACAGAGCATTGAGACATTTTGAGAGAAATTGTATGTATGTAATGTAGACTGTGAGAAATTCTCACACACAGAATTCCAGCAAAAAAAAAAAAAGAGCAGCCAGTGATCTCAAATGGCCTGTTGGATTTCACGGATTTCAGCCTTTCTACTTGTATGCCAGTCGCACTTTGCTAATGAGAGTCAGGGCAGGTCACGTGTGCAGAATGTCAGGAGAACAAACTTGATCTTGGAGGACTTGTTTTTAGAGCTGTGTTTGAATTTGTTCACTACTTTCTATATACTGTATTGTTTGTGAGTCAGCCATTTTGTAATGTTTTCCAATTTTTGCAGCTGTAAGTTTACTTGGAATTGCATACATATAATTATATTAATTATATATAAGGCACTTGGTAATAATAGTTATTTATAACATTTAGATTTTGAGTTTTGGTTTTAGGTGGATTTTTTCGCACAGACCTGACAACCCCTGAACACTTGAACAGCCAAATGTTTGACACGATTGGGGGTTTAAAAACTATTATATAACAACTTTTTGACACAGGCCAGGTTGGGTCCATGGATTCATGCTATTGACACCAAATTCTGACCCTACCATCTGCTGTTATAGCAGAAATCAAGATTCATCAGACCAGACCACTTTTTCCAATCTTCAACTGTCCAGTTTCGGTGAAACTGTGCCCACTGGCAGCCTCAGATTCCTGTTTGTAGCTGACAGGAGTGAAACCCAGTGTGGTTCTCTGCTGTTTTGGCCATTACTCGCTCCAAGGTTTGACATGTTGTGTGTTCGGAGATGCTCTTCTGCTCAACATGGTTGTAAAGAGTGGTTGTTTAAATTACCGTCGCCTTCTTGGCTGCTCAGAAACAGTCTGGCCATTCTCCTCTGCCCGCCTACACATCTGCTGCTCACTGGATGTTTTTTGTTTTTCGCACCATTCTGTGTAAACTCCCAAAACCGTTTGCGGGAAAATCCCAGGAGATCTGCAAATACTCACACCAGCCCATCCGGCACCAAGAACCATGCCATGGCCAAAGTCACTATGATAACGTTTTCTCAATGCTGCATACTGTAAGTAATGTTAAAAAAAATAGTGAGGGTAACCTCTAATAAAAAAAAAAAGTGTAAACATACAGTATATAAAGGTATAATATATACACAAACATAGCTTATGCTAACTTATGCTTCCCTTTTAATAGATAAAATTCTTTCATGATAAAATATAAACCTAGAAAAATAATCATACTTAATCAAACAAACAGCATAAACAAACAAGCATCAGATAAAGCAGATGAATAAAAACAGCGTGTACACATGGACAGACATTGGACACAGACAAATAGAGCTCGTTCTTCCCCTTGTGTTGCTTGGCTTCAAATCGGCCATTGCGTCCACTTGCCCTGTCTCTGGAGTTCCTCGGCTTTTTAGGTCCGTTTAAGTTTAGCATCCTCAGGCCTCGACTACACTGATTTTTTTTTTTCTTCCAGACTAAAACGCAAAACCACACTTTTCTGTGTGGTACAGTGATTACAGTGATTATATTTCTAAATGTAGTCTGTCTATCTGTCTTCACTCACTTTGCTCATACACACCCACTCTCGTTCACATACGCTGCTTACACACTCCCTCGCTCACTTTACACAGTCTAATCACAGACTCCCTCGCTTTGCACACTCGTATCCCTCACTTGTGTGACCCCCCCCCACTCCCCCCCAATTATATTAATGTTAAATGATGCAGAAGTAACAAAGATACTCAAGCTGAACACTGAACAAAGAGGACCAAAATGCTTTCTTAAAAAAATAAAATAACATAGAGGAGCTTGAAAAGCCCGAGTTCGAACAGCCTGCTCCACTGCTCTGCTCCTTCATGCAAGCCAAACCTCCACACTACATCTCAGGACTTCCCAGCCCATTTCCCAACCAATGTGTATCTCCAATTTTTAAGCATTAAAAAAAGAAGAGGTTGATTTATCTGAAACTAGGGGGTTAAATTATTAAAGGTTGGTGGATAGTGGTGAGTAAACAAGATAAATTTGAGTGTTTGCCAACGTGCTATGGAGAAAAAAGTCTTGTCAGTCTGTGAAAATAAGCCAGACTTGGCCATGTTTATTGATGAAAGCAGACTCTCTAGTGAATGCTACCAGTCTGGCGGACTCAGTATAGCTTACTAAATCATTAGGTGACTTACAACCAGTACAACAAAACGAATCAGACTCTGACTCCACTATTAATTTGTGTTTACGTAAAAATATATAAGAACTAAATCAAGATCTGTATTTTTCAAACACTGAAATCCATAACGTTAGTTAGATTTTAATAGCATTAGTCTAACTAGCATCACATCTAAAATACTGTATATTTTTTCCTAACAAACAGTGGGGAAAAAAAAACATACCACTAATTAAAATATAATTAAATACCTGCACATAATGGTATATATTTTGTAAAAGTGTGATATATGTTATGTGAAGGCAACAGGAGAAGACCACATTGGGTTCCACTCTTGTCAGCCAAGAACAGGAATCTGAGGCTATCATGGGCCCAGGCTCACCAAAACTGGACAGGTGAAGACTGGAAAAACATCTCCTGGTCTGATGAATCTCAGTTTCTGCTGTGGCATGCAAAGTCAGAATTTGGCCTGAATCCATGGACCCAACGTGCCTTGTGTCAACAGTCCCAGCTGGTGGAGGTGGCGTAATGGTGTGGGGAATGTATTCTCGACACACTTTGAGCCACTTAATACCAAACAAGCATTGCTTGAATGCCACAGCCTATTTAAGTACTGTAGCTGCCCATGTGCATCCTCTTATGGCCACAATTTTCCAATCTTCTAACGGCTACTTCCAGCATGATCATGTCTCAAACTGGTCCTGTAAACGGGACAATGAGTTCAGTGTACTTCAGTGGCCTTCCCAGTCCCCAGATCTGAATCCAGTAGAACCCCTACTGGGATGTGATAGAAAGGGAGATTCGCAGCATGAATGTGTAGCTTACAAATCTACACCAATTAAGTGATGCAGTCATGTCAACCTGAATCTCAAAGAAATGTTTCCAACACCTTGTGGAATCCATGTCGTGAAGAAATGTGGTTGTTCCTAGAGCAAAGGTGGTCTTATGTAAATTCTATGTAACTGAGAGTATTTTACCTTCATCTAAGACAGGGCTGGAGGCTGGCACTCCTGTATATCTAGAGTAGTCATTGATTGACAGTTTAACATTCTGTTACCAGGATTTTCTTTTTTTTGTTTTGTTTTCAGCGCTTCAAAATTTCCGTCTATCGGCGTTACAGCGACTTTGATGTCTTCCATGAGCTTTTGCTACAGAGGTATGCCTACAGAATGGTGCCTGCCCTACCACCCAAAAGAATGCTTAAAGGAGGTATGATGTTATGCCATGTATTATATGCTCTAAAAAGCCAAGAGCTTGTAATGAACCCTGTATAACAAAGTGTAATATAATGTAATTATTGGTGTCGCCTGTGGTTTGGTGCTTTGACACACAAAGTTGTGCTTCTGTCAGCACAAAATCAGCAGATCGCAGTCTTGCACTTTGTGTTTGGCTATGGCTTAGTCATATTTTGGGTAATTTATGTTAATAAATTAATTAACCTTATTTCTCCTCCTCTGTTCACTGCAGTATTGAACTCGATGTCAGAGAGAGAGTTCATTGAAGGACGGCGGCGTGGTCTGGGCAGATTTTTGAACCTCGTAGCAAGACATCCCTTTTTCTCGGAGGACGAGCTTGTTAAAATATTTCTCACATTCAATGGCTCGGTGGGAACCTTTTTTCTTTCAAGTGAATGAAAACACAGAATATTGCTAGGTTATTGCTGTTTGCATATGTATGTACAGTATATACTGTATGTGTAGACCTGTTAGACTATTTTTGTAGTATTTTGGTATTCCAGTACATTGGATTTGAAATCAATCAATAGCCATGCTTCTATGCAAATATCAAATTACATTTGCAAAAATGATGCCGTAGTGATGTGATAATCATGTGATAATAGTGCTGAGGTCATACTGGTGTACTTTAGGTCCTTTCTATTTATGCTAAGATTGGACATATCCATGCTGACATCCTGAATAGTGTTCTTAATCTGATGTATAGTTTTTCTGCAGATTAATTCTGCAGATTCTTTTCTTTTCAGTTTTTCATCATTGTTCTTGGTTCTCATCAAAGAACTAATTGTTGTTCAGTGTCTCTTGTTTATAGCCAGATGGGATCCGGATAGGATTAGTGTCTCTTTTATCTCCTCTGAGATAAAACTCTAAAAACCTGGACAGCAGGATGAGCTGGTTTCTGTAGGATTGTTTAATCGATGATCCCAGATATTTGAGTCACACTTGGTCATATGTTGTTTTATATGCGTTAGTGGTTTGACTATATAGGATATTACTGGATCGTTCACAATTATATTTATTTATTTTGGGGTAGTCATGGCCTAATGGTTAGAGAGTTGGACTTATAACCCGAAGGTGAACCTGAAGGTCGTGGGTTCGAGTCTCAGGTCCAGCAGGGATCGTAGGTGGGGGGAGTGAATGACCAGCGCTCTCTTCCACCCTCAATACCACGACTGAGGTGAGACCCTTGAGCAAGGCACCGAACCCCCAACTGCTCCCCGGGCGCCGCAGCAAAAAAAGAGGCTGCCCACTGCTCTGTGTGTGTGTTCACTAGTGTGTGTGTGCGCACTTGGATGGGTTAAATGCAGAGCACAAATTCTGAGTTATTTATTTGGTAGCCTCTAATATTAGCTGAATAAAGAACAGTGATACAACTGTTCATTCATTTATTACTAGACTAGATTATAATACTCTGCAGGATTGCACTTCTCTGATTTCGAGATTCTGGAAGTGTGTAATACTGATACACATGCTAGCCTGACAAATACTGCGAATAGCAGAAGTCAGAAAACTGACCAACAAAAGAGGCAGCATCTGACTGAAAAATCACAGAGCTATTGATTTCGACAGGACTAAAATGATTAGACTACTGTAGATGTAGTGAAAAAACAGGAAGTAGTTTGGGCCGTAGTTTTCTTAGGGGAAGAGGGAGAAAAACACAGACATTACTGATAAAGACAGAAATAAAATCACACAGTAGTACTGGCAAATGTCGTCTATGATCGTTTTCATCACTGTGATAGCCTGCTAACACTTCTTTGGCCTCACAGAAAGAGATGTGTGATAGAAATGACACATTCAACAACTTGACCCTTTTTTTTTTTAAATCTCTTTTGAACATGAACTCATGATGAAGTTGACACAAAAAGAGAACTAATCAGCTAGTTAAAGAATAACTCTTGGTCCCCTTAAACGACTTGTATAACAGAGCAGATGTTTTGCACTTTATCTCCATTCATTTGAAATCCAATATGCTAGTGTATTGAGCCAAAACAACAAAAATGGTCACACCTAGTTGTTTATGTACTCTATCTTTTTTAGGCACTTTTGAGTGGTTAGTCTGCTCTGATTCTTTGTTCACGCTTTGCTTCTAATTTTCAGTAAAATGCGTCAGCAGAATACATGAGAAGTCTACAGTCCCCTCTAAAAGTTTTGAAACAGCAAGGCCAATTCTGTTGTTTTCGCTATACATTGTAGACATTTGGGTTTGAGATCAAAAGATGAATATGTGATGATAGATCAGACTTTCAGCTTTCATTTCCTCATATTTACATCTAGATGTGTGGGGAAAAAAACATGGCACCTTTGGTCGCAGACCACCCAATATTTGGGTGAGTAAAAGTAATGGAACAGAGAGTCTTAAAGTAAATAACCCTTAATATTCGGTTGCATATCCCTTGCTTGCAATAACTGCGTCATGCCGGTGACCCACTGACATCACCAAACTGTTGTTGTTTGTTTTGGGGGTTTCTTCCTTCAGTCTCCTCTTCAGGAGGTGAAATGCTGTTCAATTGGGTTAAGGTCTGGAGATTGACTTGGCCAGTCTAAAACCTTCCACTTTTTCCCCCTGATGAAGACCTTTGTTGTGTTGGTAGTGTGTTTTGGGTCGTTGTCTTGCTGCTTGGTGAAGTTCATCACAATTAGATTGGATGCATTTCTCTGTAAATTGGAAGACAGATTTTTAGGTTTCTGTAGACTTCTGAATTCATGATGCTGCTACCATCACGAGTTACATCATCAATAACGATTAGCGAGTCCATTCCAGAAGCAGCCATGCAAGCCCAAGCCATGACACTACCTCCACCATGCTTGACCAGTGAACTCCGTATGTTTTGGATCATGAGCAGATCCTTTCTTTCTCCACACTTTGGTCTTTCCATCACTTTGGTGGAGGTTAATCTTGGTTCCAGAACGTTTGTGGATCATCTCTGTATTTCTTTGTGAATTCCAGTCTGGGCTTCTGATTCTTACTGCTGATGAGTGGTTTGCATCTTGATGAGTGGTATGCCTTTCGAAGTCTTCTTCGAATGGTGGATTGTGAAATCTTCATTCCTGCCCTGTGAAGGTTGTTGGTGATGACATTAACTGTTGTTTTTGGGTTTTTCTTCACAGCTCTCACAATGTTTCTGTCATCAACTGCTGTTGTTTTCCCTGGCAACCTGTTTGCTGCCTGGTTGTTAGTACACCAGTGGTTTCTTTCTTTTTTTCCAGGACATTCCAAATTGTTGTACTGGCTATGCCCAATGCTTGTGCAATGGCTCTGATAAATTTTCTCATAATTTCTCATAAAATGGCTTGCTATTCTCCCATAGGCAGCTCTCTGGCCTTCATGTTGTTTTATCCTTTTTAACAACAAATGGAGTCTTCACAGGCGAAACCCTGGGCTTAAACCAAGAGTAGACATTCAGAGCTATTAATTCTTTAAACAATCAATCTAACACAGCACACCTAGACAATAAGAAACACCCATTAGTCACATGTTCCACCTAAACAAAAGGTGCCATGTTCTAAGTTCTATGTTTAACACATCTAGATGTAAATATGAGGAAATGAAAGCTGTTGTCTGATATTCATCTTTTGATCTCAAACCCAGATGTCTTCAGTGTATAGCAAAAACAATAGAACCGTTGCTGTTCCAATACTTTTGGAGGGAACTGTATATTTAATGATGTCATTTACATGAACTTTCCTAATTATTCTTTTGGTTTGTTTTTACTGTCTCAGGATGTCCAAACAAAGCTACGCGATGCTTTCAAGAAAATGGGAGATGAGTTTATGACATATACATATGCAACACAAGCCAAGGTTTCTTCTTCTTCTTCTTCTTCTACACTCACATTATCTACCATATTGGATACTACACTAGTCATATTCAGTATCATTATGCCCTAACGTTGGTTGTGTATGTCTTTTTCTGTAGGAATACCTCCCTCCGGACATCCAGGCCTTGTTTACTACATGCCGAGAGCTGATCAGAAACATCCACAACAGCTTTCAGAAACTGCGGGACCGAGCAGAGAGAATGGCAGAGCGTTCAAAGGAGAACTCCACAGATCTGCTCATGTTTGGGAAGGAGCTTAGGTAAATAACACCCACACGCCTGCTGTCCATTTACGAATACTCTAGTTAAGTTAAATGCTGTAATGGAAATGATGATTAAATTATTAATTATATCAACTTATTTAATTAATTCCATTTTATAAATGCATATAATATAGTTTTTTCGAGACTGTTGAAATTTATTTATTTATTTTTTTAATTACGGCTGTGAACGTGTTTAATGGTAATTTTAACTGCTTATGGCATTAACTGGCTTGTGCAGGTCAATTAGCATCTTTTTCTGTCGTGTTGAATGTTCCTTGGGTTTCCACACCATGACCAGTTCCCCACAATGATGTACTGAAAGGGATTTTTTTAACAACATCCTATTTTATCTAATTATAGTTTCTGGAAAATAGGGGAAATTAAAAACAATAGAATGTTTTTGAGAATGTCCATTGGTTTGCATTTCTTTTAAATATAAACTGTAAGAAGTGTCCATAATCTTGTAACATGTTTTAAAAAAAAAATAAAAGAATTCATGAGAATTAATTTTTGTTAGAAGAAAAGTAGTTTCTTAAACTGTGTATTGTAAAATTCGAATGTGTGTAATGTTTATTTTACATAACCATTTTGCCTGTTTTCTTGAAGGGTGCCAATTATTCTGGAGTTAAACTATACACTCACCGTCCACTTTAATAGGAACACCTGTACACCTGCTTATTTATGCAGTTATCGAGTCAGCCAATCATGTGGGAGCAGCACAGTGCATAAAATCATGCTTATATAGGTCAAGAGCTTCAGTGTTACTGTTCACATCAAACATGAAAATGGGGGAAAAGTGTGATCTCTGTGGCATGTGTTTAACCGTGGCATGGCTGTTGGTGCCAGATGGGCTGGTTTGAGTATTTCAGAAACTGCTGATCTCCTGGGATTTTCACACGCAGCAGTCTCTAGAGTTTACAGAGAATGGTGTGGAGAAAAAAAAAAGACATTGAGTAAGTGACTCTTTACAACCATGGTGAACAGAAAAGCATCACAGCATGCACAAAACATCGAACCATGAGGTGGATGGGCTACAACAGCAGAAGACCACATTGGATTCCACTCCTGAAGATTAGAAGAAAAAAAAATCACCAGTCTTCAGCTGTCCAGTTTGGGTGAGTCTGTGCCTATGACAGCCTCAGATTCTTGTTCTTGGCTGACAGGAGTAGAACCCGATGTGGTCTTCTGCTGTTGTAGCCCATCCACCTCAAGGTTTGATGTGTTGTGTGTTCTGAGATGCTTTTCTGCTCACCATGGTTGTAAAGAGTGCTTATTGGAGTTACTATAGACTTCCAGTCAACTTAAACCAGTCTGGTCGTTCTCCTCTGATCTCTTTCATCACCTAGGTGTTTCAGCCTGCAGACTTTCTGCACACTGGATGTGTTGTTCATTTTTTACTCTAGAGACTGCTGTGCGGGAAATTCCCAGGAGATCAGTAGTTTCTGAAATACTCAAACCAGCCCGTCTGGTACCAGCAACGATGCCGCGGTTAAAGTTACAGAGATCACACTTTTTCTTCATTCTGATGTTTGACGTGAACGTTAACATTGAAGCTCTTGACCTGTATCTGCATGATTTTATGCATTGTGCTGCTGCCACATGATTGGCCGATTGGATAACTGCATAAACGAGCAGCCGTGCAGGTGTTCCTAATAAAGTGGTGGATGGTGCGTGTTTATTACTCACAGGGTGAGTGTTGAGGTAGAAGTTGCATGTATGACCTCATTTATTTTAAAATAATTAGAATCACATACTTCCTTGTTGTGGCCTAGTGCAGCAGACTATAAAGCAGATAAACAGTTGCTTTTGTTCAGAAAGCATACTTGTTTGAAGGAAGTGTTGCTTTTGTGCAAGGGGAAGTCATGAATTATTTCGAGCTACTTCACTTTTAATTCTAAAATATATTACTAAAATATTACGCAACATTGGTCTGCAAATGGCCAATCACCGGCATTATCTTTATTTAGTAGTGAAGCTCAGTAATTAATACATGGTATATAGCTGTGTTTGGTCTCAATATGCTTGACGTGTTGTGTTTCATATATCCCACATATAGATCCTTTTTTTTTTTTTTTTTTTTTTTTAAAGCTTATTTTCTCTTTACTCCTTTCTCCAGTACATTGGGTTGTGACCCCTCACCCCTGCCTACCCTGGACTCCTCTAAGAGCATGTGGGCAGATTTGAGACTCTCTCTCCGTGGCCTTTCCTCTGAATTCTCCCTGTTATCAGACAAAGCTGCCCAACAGGTAATGGCTCATTTATAGAAAGTGTTCAAGCACGACACGGAAGATATCATCCAAACCCAAAACCCTTATATGTTTTTTTTTTTTTTTTAATAGGGAAGAAGAGAAGAGGACGATGTGGTGGAAAAACTGAACTTCTTCCTGGATTTGCTGCAGTCGTACAGGGTTAGTATGTATGAAGTGTTAGCGTGGCTAGATCTGTTGTGGTTTCGTAGTATAATTTTGTAGATTATATATTATTATAGATTACATCCTAAACCTTTTAGAGTGGATTTAAAATTTAAAAATGTGTAAGCCGCTTACTGAGCATATGGCGCAGGACTTGTGTGAGCGTCACGAGAAGGGCGTTCTGCATGAGCACCAGAAGGTGCTTCAGAAGTACAGTGTGATGAAGAGACAGATGATGAGTGCAGCTGTGCAGCCAAAAGAACAGGTGTCTGTGGAGCAGCTGGAGTCCCGCATCATCCAGGTCAGTCTTCTTATAGACCCACACTTAAACATGAATATATAATACACAAAAAAACCCCAATATTTATTTTTCCTTGTATATGTGAGGTGGCATGGTAATCAGTGAACATAAGTGGAGTTCATTTCAGACCCGTTCACTTTTTCCTCACTTCTTCTGCAAAAAAAATACTCAATAATGAAAAAGCATAAACAGGCTTTCACGTTTTTTGTAAATTCATCAAAAAATATAAAAAAAAGACCTCACATTTAGATAAATATTCAGACCCTTTGCTTTGTCACTTGAAAACGAGCTCAGGATCATCCTTGAGATCTTTCTACAACTTGATTAAAGTTTACCTATGGTACATTTCATGGGCATGAAAGCTGGACAACTGGAAGCACCTTTCTGAGCAAGTCTGTAGATTTGTCCTGCAGGATTATGTCAAAACACAGACTTGGTGAAGGAAACACAAAAAAACATTCTTGAGCTTTGAAGGTCGCTTAGGACACAGCGACTTCTGTAATTCTTACATGGAAGAGCTTTGGAAATAACAAGACTCTTCCTAGAGCTGGCCATCCAGTCGAACTGAGACTAAAGCTTCAGTCAGGGAGGTAACAAAGAATCCAAAATTCCCTCTGATGGAAGTCCAGAAGTCCTGCATGGAAAACCTGCCAGAAGGACAACCATCTCTGCAGCACTCCACCAATCAGGGCTTTATGGTAGAGTGGCCAGACTTACTTCAGGTTTGCCAAAAGGCAACTGATGGGCTCTCAGGCCATGAGAAACAAGACTCGGTGGCCTGGTGAAACCAGGATTGAACTCCATCCATCCTACACTGAAGCACTGTGGTGGCAGCATCATGTTGTGAAGTTGTTTTTCAGCAGCAGGGATTTGGAGGCCTGTGAGAATGTGGGAAAATATGAATGGATCAGAGTACAGAGACATCCCTGAGGAAAATCTGTTCAATGACAGGCATGACCTCAGTTTGAGGCGACAGTTTGCCTTTCAGAACAACAGGGAATCAAATAAACACTGCCAAAATGACAGTCACAGTCGAAACCCAACATCTTTTGAAGAGAAAATAATATGATGACGTTTTTGTTCAACCTGACAAACCATGAAAGGTTCTGTAGTGGAGGAATGGGAGAAGATCCCCAATTCCAGATGTGCCAAAGTTCATATTCAATACCAAGGTGCTTTAACACTAGTGCTTTGCACTAATTAAAGGGTCTACATACTTATGTATTTACTTTAAAAAGCATTACTTTAAAAAGCTGTTTACATGCTTTCATTATAGAGTATTTTTCAGGTTATTAAAAAAAATGGAAACATTTTACAGAAACTGACCATTAAACTAAACATACATTGACCATGGTTTAGTAGTGGCTTGTGATTTTGTTGAGGCAGGATGACATTAACAACCATATCTCAAGCAAAATGAATTCGAGAGGCTCTCTCACTTGACGTATGCTATAGACTACCCTGTGGTAATCCTATAACAGTCAGTTGAGAGTCAGCAACATAGTCCTCCAGCGTACAGCTGGAGTAGCAGCTCATTTTGAGAGGTTTCAGACATACCTTTGTTCAACTGTGTGTGAGGTAAGATCATCAACCAGGGTTCACAGGTTTCAGCAAAGTTTCTAGCTCAACAACATCTTAAAAACCACTCAAAATACCTGAAACTAGCACAAAAATTTGGCCGTTGGAAAAGGGAGATATCTTTCTTCTTTTTCTCAGCCTGGGTGTGGGAGACAATTATTTCAAACATCAGTATTTCAGATGTACGGACATTATTCCATAATCCCCTTTTTTTCCTCTTCCAACCTTGGCAATATATCTTACCATAGAAATGGATCTGTACACCATAGCAGGCTGCTCTATGATTACGCAACACCTAGAAAGGCGAGCAAATCAATGGAACTTTGGCTTCTATCGGTCAAATGGCGACATTTTTAAATTACAGTCACTCAAAAGAGGTAATTAGTATTTCAACGGAATTTGAAATGTATGGAGTTGTGAATGAGATCTTTATGAGAAATAACATTTGCCCCACCGGGCCCTGTGGATGAGCCACTGCCATTGTTGAGTCACCTCTTAAATATGACTAGGCAAGACTTCTATAACAGTGTTGGAAGTGTTCTGACAACTGAAATAAAATCTTATGGTACATGATGTATGATCTTGTCTATAGACCAACATACCAAGGATATTGTTTTTTTCCTGTTTTGAGTCTGATTCAAGCAACCGCTGGCATATAGAGATATGCAAATATTTAAAGAGCCTGTTAATTTGATTTACTCTGTTAGCAAGTTCTTGATTTAACTTTGAATAACTTAATTATTTTCTTCAGCTGTTGCTTTCAGCTCACTGTGACTCATTTATGAAGTTTGCAGCTCAGGCAGGAAGTCACTTTGAATGGTTTATGAAAAACCCAACTGTGCTGTATATTATACTTAGTGTATATTATATTATAGTTTATTTTCATTGCAACTAGAATTTACACTGTTTAAAAACTTAATGAAAGTAATTAATAGGGTTATTAGGAGGCCACTTGGCTCATACTTGGCTCATTTGGGCCATCCCTTCAAATGAAACATCCTTCAGAGTAAATTAGGGTTATTTACATAGACAGTAATTTCCTCTCTAGAATGCTAGGGGAATTTTGGTTTCCCTAGTCAACAGTAAGAAACTGAACCAGAGGAAGTAAAAAAAAAAAAAAAAAAAAGACAATGTTCCTCACCTCCAGATGCTGACTTGATCTACATGTCAAATCTTTCAGGCACATAAAGGTTTAAACTGGCCACACTGTGATTTACAAGCCCTCGATACATAGTCATCATTCAGCACACGATATCTCTGTGACTTTCTTCCTGCAGCAGGAGAATGCAATCCAGACGATGGAGCTACGAAACTACTTTTCCCTGTTCTGTGTGCATCAGGAAAGCCAGCTGATCTTTGCCTACCTCCCCATCACCTCACACATCCTAGGGGCCTTCGTCAATTCCCAAGTGCAGAGTCACAGAGAGGTGAGGATTGTTGGAGGTGCAAGTTACATGATGTGGTCAAACAGAACGAAAATGAGGGAACAGTGAATAAGTGGTGACTTGGTTACTTTGTGAAAAAGGAAGTGAATGCCACCCATAGGAAACGACGGTGGTTAAACTCTTTCGAAGCAACCCATCCTAAGTATGAAAGGCATTCACTTCCCTGTCCAGAATTCACATGACTAGTAATTCTGTCTGGGGATTTTTTTTTGTTAATTCCCTCCAAGGTCTCGTGTCACATATTTCTGACCTGCACGAAAGAGTGAATAAAAAGAAAAACCTTTCACGCTTATATGACAGTGCAGCTATGTAACACTGTAGTCGAACACCGTTACATTACAACACAAGGAGATTAAGGTACTAATTACGGACTGTAAAATCTAACTCCACATGTGCACCAGAAAACAACAAAGTAACTGTGAAGGAATATGTTGCCAGTAAGTGTTAATATTTTTTAATCACTCTATATATTTGAACTGAATGCTGTTTGAATGATTATACTTGATATCAAAATACGCCACTTGAATCTCACAGTGAATCTCACTTTTCCCTTTTCAAGAAAGGGTCAATCTATCAATCTATTAGAGTCTATTATGATAATCTAAGAACTCATTTAAACTATAAAAAAAACAAAAAACAAAGCTTTTTAATGTCAGGACTGGGCATTCCTGAAAATTGTGAACTGCTTGCTGAAGATTGACATTTTCATGGTCAAGCGTAAATATAAACAGATAAACTTCAACAGGGATTCAGAAAAAGCAAAATAAGCATTTCAAAAGACGAGAGCCGTGAAGGCACAAGGTGCAGTATAGCAGTAATAAAGGACTTTTCCTCCTTTCCAGAAGTTCTAAATATTTAATACACAATTTGACACCCTTAACTGTGAAGATGAATGTAAGGTACTGCTGCAAGCCTTAGTCATCATCTCAGGGCCAATGGTCTCTATTTCATTCACTGCCAGAAAGTGTAGGCCAGACAAGCCCCCACTGCCAGAGGGGGATCCAGGCAAGGGTGCTCAATCAGTATGCCATCGAACGTTCTCAGTCTTTCCAGAATCCATCCATGTTGCCTCTGTTCGCATTTCCTTGAAAATTATCTACAATTATTCCAGTGCCTAGGAAACCACACCCTTCAGAACTAAACCACAACTGGCCGGATGCACTTACTTCTGTAATCACAGCAATGCTCCAAAATCTAATGGGAAGCCTTCCCAGAAGAGTGGAGGTTATTAGAACAGCAAAGGGGGACCAACTCCATATTAATGCCATGCTTCTGGAATAGGATGTTCAACAATCCTATAGGGGTGTCAGGGTAAGGTGTCCACAAACTTCTGGCCATATATTGTATCATTGGTCCTTTTTTATATACTCGCTACAAAAAAATGACTGCATCAGGCACTCGCCCTCCACAGCATATCTGAAATACTTGGACAATACTACCTTTCTTAAGCTCTATAAGGACAATAAAACATTTCTGGACTATCATTAATTCATTTCTCAGGTTACACAGTGGTGTGCAGACAATTATTTACAGATTGTCATTCCATGACAAAAGGAATGGCCACTGGCACCTCTAAATCATGCAGGGGAGTCTGGTTCAAGGTATCTGGGACTCACTCTTGACATCAAAATCAGTTTTAGCCGGCACACAAAGGACATCTATAAATGCTGTCAGTAATCCGTAACCCGGGAGAACTTCAGATTCTCCGCGCTACTGTACAAAAGCAAAATGGAGCCCATTCAAATGCACTGTTCATGAACATGCTTCTAGCCACCAAAAAAAAAAAAAAAAGCCAAAGTCAAGGTTATACCCACTTTGGATCTACAGTCCAAAAACTGTAGATCTCTCTGTTCACCCCTTGTGGACCTTAACAATACAGCCTTCAAATAGCACTTGCAATATCTCAAGAACCTGAATATCCCATAACCCAATACTTTATTTGTGTATATATCTGGCTGTAGATAGTGGACTTTGGCTTGGAATAATGCTTGGACCATCTGCAAGATTAGTGCAACACATTAGTGCAGTATATGTTTAAAAAGAACAGGGTATGGTTGCCTTACACTATATACATGTGTGTATGTGTGAGCTCAGATCACTGTATGTGCTGTTTGTATGTTATATACATACAAAGGAAAGAGGAAGTTAAGAGGAAGTACGCTGTGAGGAGAAACTAACCTAACCAAACAGGAATAAATTGCAAGAGTGTTTGTTCTGCTTTAAAGACCATCTTAAATGAAATTGAGTCTGTTTTGTTTGCACATGAACCTACTTAGATTCATCATATTAATCACTTTAAAGACAAACTTCTTCCTCAATATTTTGTTTCCAAAAGCCATCGATTCCACATGGATAAAACCAAAGTCATACATTATACACATGTACGTTATTCCTGCTCAGATACGCTGTTTTACTTGGAAATATATCACACTGTGGAAGAAAAATGCATTCAGAATCAGTTGCTAATTAAAATATTGCTAAATGTTAGGAAGTATTTAGCCAGTGTGATGTTTTTAGCAGCCTGAAGTGAAGCTTCAGTCAATGATTGTTAATGAATAAGACCTTTTATATCACTACATAAGAATTTACAATGTGAATTAAACCATCACTGTTTTGCCATAGATTATAGAAATGTCATTTTGCCAAGTTAAAAGTGGATTTTTAGATTCTGCAGCACAGGTTTAAAGAAAGTATCACAAACCACTAAACTTTGAGTTTTTAAAAGTTTAAATTATGGGCAGTCAGTGACAGAACAGCCAATATGGATATGTTTTTGGATGCTACTGTAATACCACTTAGAACATCCTGGCTAGCTGATGACATCTTCGCTTCATTCATGAAAAATATTAAGTCAATTTCAAGGAATTCCGAACATTTTAGGCTCATTTCAAGCACTTAGGAATTCAGAAGTCTTGACATCAACCTAATATTAGCATAAATAGAAGACAGGCCATAACGTCTCTAGAACAGCCCTGACCTCAACGCCACTGAACACCTTTAGGATGAACTGGAACACCGACTGCACCCCAGACCTCCTCATCTACTATAACATCAGCTCCTGATCTCACTAATGCTCTTGTAGCTGAATGAACACAAATCCCCACAGCCACACTCCAACATCTAGTGGGAAGCCTTCCCAGAAGAGAGAAGGCTGTTATAATTGCAAAGTTGGGACAAAATCTGGAATGGCATGTCCAACAAACACATGGTTGTGATTAGTCAGGTGTCCACTTTTGGCCATATAGGATATGTTTTTCTTCCATGAAGGAAACTTCTTCCATTAAGGAGATCCAACTACTTAAACTTGCGCTTTAAGCAGCTTTTAAATTATGGGCAGCAAATTCTTTAAAGGAGAGCACTTCTTTAATTCATTTGTGAGAATCTGTTATGTGCACACATATTTAACTGGCGGTTACATTCTCCATGAGGTAAATCGTGCACACATTTTATAACGTTGAGACTTCTCATACCGCTAGGGTTTTTTTTTTTATGGCCATGTTAAACTAAATCTTATTGATGAATTAATTAAACAGGAGGCTTTTGGTGGTCTCTCCAGAACTCCGTACTAGTAGAAAGTTAAGCTGATTGTGGTATTAATGTGGTGTTCTCTTCATAGTCATACTGTATATTTCCATAACTTTGAAGAAAATATGCTAAGAATCGTGCAGGAAATGTGAAATAACACTCAGAATTGTGTGAACTTTCCCTTGGGCTTCCATAGAATCCCAGTCCAATTCTCGTATGCCGCCTGTCTCATGATCTCGTCTTTTATCTCCATGTAGATGGGCCAGGTTTGGAACAATCTTCACTCCAAGCTGAGTGGACTTTTTGCAGCCTGTAATGGATGTCAGTCTCCTCCTCTCACGCCAAAATAGCCTGGAGCTATGGAGAAGGGGGAAATGGAAACGCCGGGCTGCCAGAAGCGCTTCAGGCAATTTTTCTTTCCTTTATGTATCCTACAAAACACTACCATGCATGATGGTAACCTGTTGGTTCTTACTTTGTGCTCATTTCTATGCAGAAGCGCACTGATCTTTTATCATCAGTGCTTCATGCTGAACTTGATGGCAAAATGACCCCAACATATTTTGTATGAAACGATCATCTTTGTAAGGAAACTTAAATGAAAAGGATTTTTGCTTTTTTTTTTTTTTTTTTATTATTATTATTATTTAGTCCTATATGCTATATAGGTCATTATTAAGCTAAGGATATAATTTTTAAGGATAACACTTCATTTTGTAACAAGTTTACCGCCAGGGGATGGCAGTATTGCTGCAAAGAGTTGTTTTTTTTTTTTTTTATATATATAAAAAAAGACCTGTGTCCACAAAGGTGCAGTGTATTGCTCCATGCAGTGTATAACTGCAAAACATTTGAAGGGAAAAAATGAGTAATAGTAGCATAGTGTCAAGATTACTACTATAATCTTTTCATTGGTAAACAAGCCAGAGCTTCGACTAGCTCTAACTAGTCCAGCTCAACTAGCTCAGTTGCAACATCTGAGCCCAAATCTAGAATATGTGTACTCAAAGTGTGCGTTAATTATATGCATAGCAGAAGAGGAACTGAGGACATCTGAACATCTGAAGAACATACCAAAGATTGTTTCAGATGTTTTCTTAAAGCATAAAGAAATGTCTAAATTCCTAGATTAGTATATCTCAGGTGAAAATATGAAGCAAAGTGAAAGAAAAAAGATTGATTATCAAAAGTATATTAACTTAAAGCAGAGAATAAAGATATTCTATACCAGTGTTTTTGCCTGTATATTATCTAACAGACCGTGCGTGTGCCATGCATGCCTATCCAGTATCCTGATTCATTCATCGAAGCCATGCTTTATACAAAAATTTACATTTTGTATAAATTCAGTATCTAATTTTTTTTTTTTTTTTCGTGCATGAGAACTATTTTGGATCATTCTGTATATCAATTTAGTTTTTGCAAACAGTTCCTGACTTTTATTTGCTCGATGGATCTAGCATGTGCCAGAGTTTGCCCTCTGCTGGCATTATGGGCAAATTACAACTTTAATGTCTTGCCGAATCAATGTGTTGGACACGTGCTCACACATTTTCTCGCCTGCCTCTGTTTTTGCCCTTGTGCTGTTATGTGTACATTTTGCTGATCAGAAATAAAGCAAGAGATTTATGCAAGAGATTGAAATGATCTGTGTTTTGTATTCAATGTGGTCATATTGTACCAAACCATAATGGTCAGGGAAAAAAAAAGAAAAAACAAAAAAAACAACATAATTCTAAAGATAACATTTGCATTACATTTGCATGGTAGATTTTCAGTATTTCTGAGTACAAACTGACTCATGCCACTAAAGGAACTATGTCAAGATATCTTTATAGAAATTAGGAATGAGCAACATGGCCAAAAAAAAATTAAAATCAAAATCAGCTCATGATACATAAAGGCATTTTAAGATGCATGATGTTTATTAGGATATTTAAGTGCCAGCAAAACAGCAGAGCCACAAAAATAAAATAATCATTTTGAATCAGCTGCTTGTTCCTCTGAGCACTAATGGAGTCGGTCATATCGCTGATGACACAGAAGTGCATCACAATTTCAGCATAGCACTAATAAAAATTCCCTTCTTTAGGATCCATTTACTTAATACACAACCCTGTGGAATAACCGCATTAATTCTGTTTATGTGAAGCACCTTTATACACTGCAGAAAAGGCATCTTAGCAAGAGGAAATATCTTGGTTTAAGTCTAAATTATCTATTATTTCCTATTATAAGATTACAAATCAAGCAAATACAAGATTATTAAACTTATTTCTAGACATTTGTACTCATTTGATGCTCAAAATAGTCCTGCTCTATCGGCCCAAGCTTGAAATTAGTAGAAAAAAAAAAATCTAGATATAGGTTTAATAATCTAATATTTGATATTTCCACTTGCCAAGATGTCATTTTTACAGTGAAAAAGGTCAAAACTAGAAGGACATAAAACTAGGACATAACTGTCTTGAGTATACAAACTAATTACAGATACCTCTGAACTAAAATCTGTGACATTAGGCAACGTTTGAGATAAAACGCATTAAGAATCTTTCTATAGCCTGCCAAAGCCTATACTGAAGATCAGACAATAATATTGTTGGCTAAATGTTTGATGATAATCATATTATTGTGCAAAAAAAGAACTGCACAGACATTATTGAAAAGGAAGTAGTGTTAGGAAAGGATATAGGGAATACTCGCTTATTAGTGCTCTCATCAGCGTAAGTATGATTTACTGTAAGATCATTACTCTTAAGCACAACCGTCTGTGTGTCTGACCCCATTCTAACATCCGTCTCAGGATGTTATCTCACAAGTGCACAGCCGAGACGGCTCATCTGGTATTTTTTTTTTTCGGGGAGTCTTCAGTGCCCACTTGTGATTAGATTTCGCGAATAAAGCTGGCTAGGTGGTCCTTCGGTGTTGTGCGATACATTTCTATTTGCTTTTCAAATAAATTGTACCTGGAAGAGATTCTACTACTTTCTTCCTGCTCCCGAATGCAGTTGAGTATATAGTGCAGCTCACAGGCTCAATAACGGCACTACTTTACGCCCTGTTACCTGAGCATATGTAGTGAATATTAACGCACCTGTGGCTTAACTTTGTCTGAGAAGTTTCAATATGCAGTGTTTCAGCGTGAGAGTGTTGCGTAAGATGATGGAACATTGAAGTTGATCTGGAAAATAGAAACATTATGACATCGCCGTCATGATCGTCTTTACCTACGAAAGCAAGAGAAATTTCACTAGTGTTAATTCAAATACAAAACCTTTAAGCACTTAAAGCAAAAATTGAGATTTTTTTCCCCCCCTTTCCTACTCTTCTGCGTCGTTTCTGATTTAAGGTGAAAGCCATTATCATAACAACAACTTAATTACGTATAGTAAAGTATCTAATGAAGAAAAAACTAAAGTATCAGCCTACTTACCTGGTGAACATTTGACAGCATTCAGTTAATTATAGAAAACTACAACTTAAGACAGAACAGCTACTGTGTGTTTCATAAACCACAGAAAACAAAATCCGTATAGCTTTCTGTAGTAACAAGTAGAACTCGGAGATGCCTCCGCCGCCAACAAGCCTAGTCTTTCTAGCTACTAATTTGTATGCCTCAAATTCCCTTAAAATAGAATTCAAAACAGGAAGGAAGCTACTGAAGATTACAGAAACTATTACAGACATTTGACCTTGCTGTGACCTTGAACCTGTTTGGAATAATTCCAAATTCTAATCATTTCACTTCCTGGTTACAAAGATAATCCCATATAAATCCTACAGACATTCAACCACTTGTTCTTGCGATATTGCAGAAGCAGGAATCTAGGATGGACGTGTGGATGGACACACAGATTGCAGACTGATGGCAAAAATCGTAGACGGCCAGACAACGGGCCCTGAGCTCCTGGATATCAACGTTTAAATAACATCTCCGTATGACAAACAGGAAGAAAGCTTTTGAAGAAAAACGATTCCATTTCACCTTGCTGTGACCGTGACCCTGTTTGGATCGATTCTAAAATATAAATCAGGTCTTCAGGTCATAAATGTTACAAACATTCAACCACACATGCTCGAGATATCGGTACTACATACAGTCCCCTTCGAAAGTATTGGAACAGCAAAAAAAAAAAAAAAACAATACTGCTTTTTTTTTTTTTTGCTATACACTGAAGACATCTGGGTTTGAGATCGAAAGATAAATATGAGATGACAGCTCAGAATTTCAGCTTTAATTTCCTGATATTTATATCTAGATGTGTTAAACAACTCAGAACATGGCACCTTTTGTTTGAACCTACAAATTTGTTCAAGTGATCAAAAATATTGGAACATGTGACTGATGGGTGTTTCTTGTTGTCTAGGTGTGCTGTGTTAGATAAAGATTTAATTAAAGAATTAATAGCTCTGAATGTCTACTCTTGGTTTAAGCCCAGGGTTTCGCCTGTGAAGACTCCATTTGTTGTTAAAAAGGATAAACCAACATGAAGACCAGAGAGCTGTCTATGGGAGAATAGCAAGCCATTTTATGAAGAGAAAGAGAGAAAATCTATCAGAGCCATTGCACAAGCATTAGGCATAGCCAATAGAACAATTTGGAATGTCCTGAAAAAAAGAAAGAAACCACTGGTGTACTAACAACTGGGCATCAGACAGATCAGACAAGGAAAACAACATCATTGGATTTCAGAAACATTGTGAGAGCTGTGAAGAAAAACCCAAAAACAACAGTTAATGACATCACCAACAACCTCCACAGGGCAGGAATGAAGGTTTCACAATCCACCATTCGAAGAAGACTTCAAGTGTAGAAATATAGAGGCCGTACCACTCATCAAGATGCAAACCACTCATCAGCAGTAAGAATCAGAAGCCCAGACTGGAATTCACAAAGATATCCAGAGACGATCCAGAAAAACCAAGAACTAAGATTAAGTGTTATTTTCCTTAAGACTATTTGTTCCAATACTTTTGCTCATCTAAAGATCGGGTGGTCTGCCACCAAAGGTGCCATGTTCTGAGTTGTTTAACACATCTAGATGTAAATATGAGGAAATGAAAGCTGAAATTCTGATCTATCATCTCATACTCAACCCATTTGCTGTGTATAGCAAAAAAAAAAACCAACAGAATTGGCCTTGCTGTTCCAATACTTTCGGAGGGGTCTGTATGCTCACTAGTTAGGGTGGAACACAGTCCTGTTCTTAAACCTGAGAGGTGCACTATATAGTCAACTTCATCTGGGATTCAGTCAGAATGTGTCTAGCAGGAAGAAAATAGCAGAATGTAACAAAATAAATTTTTTCACTTCACATATTTACTCGATTAAATGTATGGCCATCGATAACAGCTCATATTTTATAGAAGTAATGTATGTGTACATGCAGGTGATACCTGCACTAAAGCACAGCATAGCCAACATTATTCAAGAAATCTGGTCACAAGCGGTCACCTGGAGACACCTTCGATACACCTGTGATTGCATCCCCTGAGACGTGTGTTATAATCGGGTCCGAACAGGCCCCGTGGGTCACCAGGCCCAGCTGATGATCTTGCTCGGAGTCCATTCCTTCCTACAGCGGAGTGTGAATGGGGCCGTCACCTCCTTTTATCTCTGATCACTTAACAGATATTAGAGGTACCAGAGTCTGATCAAAGCTCCTGCACCTCATTCAGCTTTTGTTCCAGTATCACATCATGGCCCTGGAATTTGAAGTAGCCCACGAACTTTTTCTTCTGCAGCATCAGCGGGAACCAGAAGACGTCGTCTGCCCACATTTCGCCGTAGGGGATTTTGTCGATATCGAACCACTGAGGCCGCATTTCTAAAATGGAAACATTAATAGGGTGTGAAACGTTTCTGAACAGTACAGTGCATGCTACAAACTCGATGACGTAATGCAACAGAGAAGGTTTGATATTACCTTCTGATTCTGTCGGCTCGCCGTTGTAATCGTCGGCCCGGAATATGTGCACGTCCATCAGCTCTGTTTCTCCAACAAATTCAAACGTGATATTTCCGATCTTGTACAGCGTGTCTATAGTGAGGCCACTTTCCTCCAGCAGCTCTCTTTAAAATATCATGATATTTTCAGTCAAGAAATAAAACACAGAGCACTTTGTACATTTTAAAATACTGAGAGTCTGAGCATACTGCAATTTATCAAAAACAAAATAAATTGTAGCATTTTTCTCCATCAATATAGACATTTAGCTACATGTGTAAATCAACAATAAAGTCACTATAATGTTGATATAATTGTTTTGTTCTAAATAAAATGAATAAACCCAGTAAATATGACATATAAAAACAGACTTACGCAAGACGTAAGCAAGTCATCAGTAGGTAATTTCTAATATTTATCCTTTATGATATATTATTTAAGTATTGCAGAAGTGGGTTCATTTTTATTTCTTCGACGCCTCTGGGTTTTTATGGAAAACGAATGACACCAGTAGGGTAGTGTGCTTACAGGTGTAACACTAAAGATCTTACCGCAAAGCAGTCATATTTGCTGAACAGTCATTTTTCCTCTAAGTGCCCTTGATATCATTCTGCTATAACATGAGGAAATTTAATTATATCCGTATCTCTGATCTGAAAATGTCACCAGAAAGATCTAGCTTCATTTTTTAAACACTGCTGTCATTCTGAATAGGTCCCTTGCTGGCTTAGTCTTGAATTTAATGTATTTGTGTGACGTGATTTGATGATAAATAATAAGAACACCTTCTGCCCGATCAGATTCGAGAATGCATCCGCGCTGTGGTAGAAATATAGTTAAAGGTGCATTAGGTAAATTTAAAATTAACAGTTAGGTGGGTTCATGAAGCTCCACCCCCCATTAAATGACTGACAGGTGGCGCATCCAACCACAAACAAGCATTCTGACCCAGAATTCAGTTTTCCTAACGACTTAATACATTTTTGCTAAGGCCACAGCTTAAGCCATTGTTTTTTTTATCATGTTCTACATAGCTGTTTTATTTGAAAGGAATAAAAAAAAAAATCCACGATTGCACCTTTAGATAAACAAATCCACAATCCAAATCTGACGAACATAAATATTGTTTTTGTGCAATAATGAAGAAAGTGTCAGAGCTGTACTTTGTCTCTAGGGTAGATGCAGTGACTAGGTTTAACGGTTCTCCTCACCTCCTCGCTGCTTTCTCTATGCTCTCTCCGGGATGAACTTTGCCCCCGAAGCCATTCCATTTCCCCGCTCCGAAGCCGCGCTTCTTCATGCCGAGCAGCACACGGCCGGGTTGCACCACCAGCACCAGCGTCAGCAGCTTCCTCGTGAACATCTAATAAAACACATTAACATATTTATTGATGTTTAGGCTCAATCCCAAAAGGCATCTCAGTATGCAGTAGCAGCTTATTACACCATGTGTAGTGCACTACATGCTTGTTTTTATTTTTGCCACAATTGTTGTAGTTAAATTGTAGTAAAATGCTTTATACCCCAGCACGGTTAAAAGCTTGAGTCTGATTGCTCAGAAAGTGTGCACTATTTTCGTATAATAGCGAGGCTCGGACAGTAGTTCCAGCTGTAACATGAACTCTAAGTTAATATTAATGCACTCGTTCAATACATTATTTCTCCTTTACGGCAGACGTGCCACATAAGCTAATCCAAAACTAATAATAAATGGATAAAAAAAAAAAGTGTTGTTTAACAAAGTAAAATGTATAAACATTGATGTGGGGGGGCAGGGGGGCGAGAGGGAGTGGGGATTACCTGAGGTAATGACTGTTTATCGTTGCTATAACGTAAGTGATAACAGGAACTAACTTGTCTTTCGGACATTCCACAACATTGAATCTAACTATAAACTGTTAAAATTCGCAATGTTTCATTCATTAATACATTAAACATTGTAATCGCTGTGGTATAAGAAGAATAACACACTCCAGAGCGTGTATGAAAATAATGCACTCCGCTGCGCGTCATGCCATATCACACCACCCCGGTGTACATTGATGTCCTATAACAACATGCTTATTTCATTCCTTCCTAAAAACAAGGTAGCAAAATATTAATGTGAACCTAAAATATTGAACTGTTTTAATAAATATTATTTATATTAATATAATAATATTATTTATAATGGTTATTTAATAGTTTATTTAATTTAATATTGTACTGTAATGTTAATATTGTAATTTATGTTAATAAATATATTTATTAAAGGATAAATAAATACTTAATAAAGTACTTAATAAACAAATAATAAATACTTAATAATAAATGCTTAATTTAAAAAAAAAATTATAACCTAAATGAATCGACTCTGCATAAAGACACAGGAAACTAGTTGAAATTCACGGGTATTTCATTCAGCAAACAAAACAAATACTGAAAATAATATTAATATAACATCTTACTTGTTCAAGGATGAATTACAGACTTCTTATTATTTATAAAATATTGATTTAAAACCAGGAAATGCTGAAGTTAGTAACGACAGAATGCAGTGGACTACAGGCTCATTCCCGCGTGCGTGTGTTTACACTCCGCCCACAGGACGTTTCCTGTCTGGTGTGTTACACTGAAATAATCTCGACTAGAATCATCAACCCTGCAATTTAAAAAAAATAAAACTTACAAAACTTAAAACTAAATTTAAAAAACAACATATGTTATTGGCTGACAGAAAGATCATGAGAATAGAGTCTCTCGTGTATACTTCAGTATCTTAAACAAAGTAGCCTGTTTGATTTTATTTATTTTATTTTGTTTTGTAGTAATCGTTTAGGAATCATGTAGGATGTTTTGGGAAACTAGTCCAGACTCCATACCAGTAGGTGGCGTTAAAGCACCACCAATATGGCTATAACGCTATAAAACTAAAATATAAAGAAGAAGAAGATCTCCGGCATGACTTCTGTGACAGTCATAAACAAGACAACACCATGAAAAACGTCGAAATGATCTGTTATATATATATATATATATATGTTTCTTCTTAACCGGATGTTCTAAACCATGAATCATTGCTCTGGATGTTGTTTTGAATGTATACACGCCTCTAGAACAACTTTCCGACTTGGATATTTAATTCAGAGTCATATAAATCATGTGGAAATGTTTATATCTGCAGATATGTCGCTTTCACAGCTCGACCCGGCTGCTGAAGGGGAAGAGTGGCGCAGAGAAGCGCTGGATGGTGCGCCACATGAACGACCCCTTCGTTAAAGCAGCTCAGCTTCAGCACTTCCGCTGCAGGAGCGCCTTCAAACTGCTGGAGATAGATGAGAAGTACCGCCTTCTGAAGCCTGGTCTCAGTGTCATAGACTGCGGTGCTGCACCCGGAGCCTGGAGCCAAGTAGCAGTGCAAAGAGTCAATTCAACTGGAGAAAGTAAGTCCCAGGTAGTTCAGAGGGGTTTGGTAGTTTGTACGCTTTATAATCCCCTATAACAGCAAACCCTGAGGATAGTTCCGCCTGTAAATCAGGCTTTATGCACTATATGGCCAAAGGTTTGTGGGTATCTGACCCATCCATCCATTTTCTGTAACGCTTGTCCTACTCGGGGTCACTGGGAGCCTGGAGCCTATCCCACGGGTACCAACCCATCACAGGGCACAATAACATACACACACATACACACACAATAACATACACAATTTGGAAATGCCAGTCAGCCTACAACAAATGTCTTTTGACTGGGGGGGGGGGGAACCAGAGTACCCAGAGGAAACCCCCGAAGCACAGAGAGTTTGCACACAGATTGCGGAGGCGGGAATCGAACTCCTAACCCCAGAGGTTCGAGGCAAACGTGCTAACCGAGGCACCTGACAAAAACACCCATATGCTGGCTTTCTTCACCACAAAGCTGGAAGCACAGAATTGTCTAGAATGTCTTTTTCCCTTCACTGGAACTAAGAGGCCCAAACCTGTTCCAGCATGACGATGCCCCTGTGCACAAAGTGAGCTCCATGAAGACATGGTGTGTGAAGGTTGGAGTGGAAGAACTCGAGTGTCCTGCACAGAGCCCTGACCTCAACCCCACTGAACACCTTTGGGATGAACTGGAACACCGACTGCACCCCAGACCTCCTCAC
>CM040997.1:15414995-15481196 GCA_022985145.1 Pangasius djambal
TCATGGACCTACAGGACTTTTGTGGTTGTGTTTTTTTTTTTTTTTTTTTTACAGTGGGCCGTTTCAAATATATGAAAGTTATTGCATAACCACAGACGCCTTCATTACTTGGTTCTGAATATACAGCATGTCTGCAAAACCGTTTATTACATCTGTTTATATTAGTTCGTGCGCTGTCTTTGGCAGACGTAATACAGAGAAATAATAAATATAAAATAATCATTAAAAACACACAGCAAAAGGTTGGCTGATGTTTCATATGCTGCATGTAGCATCACGTCTGGTGTAAAATGGGCTTAATCTGCAAACCGAAGACCTCTGACTGGTGTCCTTTGTAGTCTAAGACTTTAAATGGATTACTAAATGTTATTGGAAATGTATTATCTGTCTTCTGCCCATACCCTCTCCTCCCAAAAAGATTAATATCTGACTGCCTACTCCAACCTGCGTGAGAGCTGAAACAATACAATACAGTGGCCAAGATTCTATTATTCTTCTGCCAACATGCTGCTTGTTAGTTTCGAGAACCATATTTTCCCCGTCTGTTGTACACCCAGAATGTGAATTTACCTCAATCTGCTTTGAGGCCAGGTTGGACTTGTGGATACATTTTACACCTCTAACTCTACTGAGTTCGACCTCTTCACAGATTCATTTAGCAAAATCTCCACTGCATAGGTTTGTGCCTTCAGCCATAGGTCTTAGGAAGTACTGAGCACTGTTGCAGCAAATCTTAATTTCACTACACTTAGCTGATGTAGCAGTTTGATTCAGAGAGTTACCATCAAACACTGGAGGCTGACAGAGAGGTTCAGTAACTAATCTCTCGGCTCAGTGTAATGCACTGAACCCTAACGCGGTTGTACATCTCTATATGCAGCTTTAACCATCATGCTGTTGAAGCATTTTTGAATGCGTAGTGACTGTTTATGAATCGTTCAGCCGTAGATTATTTTTTATAGATTATTGCAAGGTAGCGCCGAAGTATTTAGCACCTTTCTTTTTGGAGGAGAATTCTAGATCCGTGGGAAATTAGCACAAAACAAAGATGTGAACTGTGCTGGAAGCAAAGCAGTAACAGATGTTTGCAGCTGTGATGTGATGTGGCATTTGTGTGACTACATGGGAATAAAGGACTGAAAAATGGAGCCTTTTCTCTTTCAGAGACTTAAAGATTAGTGATACAGACAATTAGGTAAAAAAAGAAAAGAAGCAAAAATACATCCAGAGTCTTGCAGCTAAACTTCGATGCTAATGAACAAGCTTTTGGCATGAAGAATTTTTAAAACTGAACGATCCTGTTTGTAGAAATTCATCCTGCCAGTGGATGGAGCTCTTGAGTTGTCTGAATGTAAATAGCACGCCTGTGCTTTGAATGGTATACTGTCCGTTTTGATGAAGTGCGAAATGCATAAATACAACACCGTGTATGCATTCGTTCTGAATACATACTAGCAGTTTACGAACAATGCACTAAATCATTTCATCAGCACCAGACAGTATTGAAATGACATTCGCATTTGTCTGCTGGTGCATTGAGGTATTATAGCTTGTCGCGGTGCGCTTTTTGCCACCAGGCTTAATCATGCCACTTTTAAAAAGCCTGGAGTGCAAATCATTAGGTCCTTGAAAGAAGAATTTCCACCTAAATGCATTCCATAAACCCTCACGTGTCATGATAAACAAGGTAGAATGCCATTGGCATGTTGTATCCTGGCAAAACATCAAGTAAAACTGCTCCACTGTGTTCTGATTGGACGTAGGAGACTGGAGTCAACACTGGTTGATCTCTCAAATCTGGTTGCACCCTCTGACCATTAACTCCAGAGAGTGCCTGTGGGAACGCCCTGGATCACAAAACCCGGAGAAACCGTGGTTCTCTTCTTGTTTACAAAGCACAAGCAAGTAATGAACACGACTACAGATTCAGAATCCCTTTGGAATTTCCGTCAATTCCGACAATTTCAGTCAATTATTGAGTGATTTCTTTCCATCAGTGAATTTGGGAACTGTAATTACATGACTAAATGCTTAGTCACAACAGCTAACCATGCTATATTTGATATTCAGTCGATATTCAGTTAGGGTCTCCATAATAGGAACGCTAAATTGTTTACAGGTTGGAAAAAAATAATCTGTTTGGCCAGTCATGCAATCATTCTCTCATTATGATCTTATGAGCAGGAAAAGTGGTCGGATAAGTGAGCCGTAGACAGCATGATTAATGAGAATGCTTTGTCCTAAAGCAGCATTTGCAGAAACAAAAGGACACCAGGTCTGCTTCAGCCTAAGGTTAATTTTAGGTTTATGCATTACAGGTCTCACTGATGAGAAACTGGAATTCCAGGGAGGCCCACTACATTAAGATAGATTAAGATAATTTAGTATGTTGATACAGTAATTATTTTCCGAGGTTAGAGATTCCCTCTGGACATTGCTATACACAGAAGAAATAACATGCAAGTTATACATAATATTGAATGGAATTTGAATGTGTTAGAAGGCAAAATCACTTGGAGTCATACTCACTGTTACGGAATCATAGGCAGGTGGAATCAGACGTACCAATATACAGTCCTGAAACTGGAACATTTGATGGAAATGTTAAATAGCGACTATATTGCCAAAATATAGTGCTTTGTGGTGTTCCAGTCGGAGTTCCAGTTCATCCCAAAAGTGTTCAGTGGGGTTGAGGTCAGGGCTCTGTGCAGGACACTGGAGTTCTTCCACTCCAACCTTCACACACCATGTCTTCATGGAGCTCGCTTTGTGCACAGGGGCATCGTCATGCTGGAACAGGTTTGGGCCTCTTAGTTCCAGCAAATGGAAATTGTAACGCTACAGCACACAAAGACATTCTATACAATTGTGTGGTTCCAACTTTGTGCCAACAGTTTGGGGAAGAACCTACATATGGGTGTGATGGTCAGGTGTCCACAAACGTTTGGCTGTATTTTGTATATAGTATAAATATTCTAGCAGCTGCTTTCTTAGGCAGTAGTATAGTCTGTTCCCGAATTATTAGCACTGCTCTTTAATAATAAAAATAACACAAAAACGAATGTATACATAAAATAATGTGTCATTTATACCATTAATATTTGGTGAAACCTCCTTGAGCCTCTTTGTGGAAGCATTTCTCCACTGGATGTATGTTCGAGGTAATTATCATGTTGGAAGATCAATCTACGACCAAGGCTTTGGGCTAACATATGCTAGTACTTAGCAGAATTCACGATGCCATTGATCATCATAAGAGCTTCGTTACAGCCCCAAAGTATCAGCGATCTACCATGTTGTACAGTTGATATCGAGTTCACCAAACATGGCAATAGTGTGCATGGCCATGCAGTTCAATTTGCATTTCGTATCACCACAACAAACTGTTTCACTTACAGTCTTGGACGGTCGGAGTCCAGCACAGTTGGATGCTTTCTCTGCTCTAGCACACATACTAACTAAGATCCAATGTGGTAATTGAAAACCGAGAGAAATCTGTGTTGCACTTTAACCTTCCAGCACCCCTGACATATCCAAACCAAGTGCATGTATAATCTGATTTAATTCATTGTCCTTTGAATGAAGTGCTCATTGATCTGGCACCAATTTGTAAAGAAAGTCTTTTTAGATCATAGTAAAACATGAATACCGTTGTGTTGTAATAGAAACAGCCTTGTGCTGTACAGGCCAAAAGCTGCCCTACTAACTGAAGCACTTTTTAACTTATATATATATATGTAAAACATTTATGTACCCTTTTATGTTTGCATGAGGTAGAGCACATGCCCTGGCCAGTATTTGAAGATCCAGATGAGATCACTGTTCCTCTTCTTATTTTTTCAGTCTCTTCTCTCAAATTCATCATGTAGGCTGGTCTGTCTAGTGATCTTAGTCATGCATAAATTTTCTGTGTCTGGCTTCATTAAAACAGACCAAGAGATATGTCCTAAGAGATATATTTGGAGAAGATCCAGGACTGAGCTTAGCATAATTTTTTTTTTTCTCACATTCCATGGCAAATTGCCTCAGAACTGTGCTATATCACATTGGGCATACAGTAAAATCATCACTCCAGACAAATGTGCTGTATGTCATGCTCTCAGAGATGAGAAACTAGGCATAACAGCAGATATATTCAAACACACATGGATGGCTGGTATGAATGGGCTAGCAGGCTCGATTTCTTTTGACATCCACATCATTTGATTTGCTGTTAACAAATGGCTTAAACTGATTATTTTTTAATAATGTTGGAAACAACAACAATAGCATCGCCAGTGGTTGTAAACATACACAGTATGAAGTAAAGGCTGGGGCTGATTTTTTTCTAGCCCAGGCTGTAGATTCATAGTCGTGTCAAGTAATTACACAAGAGTGTCTTTTGCTGACCATGCGTGCAATTAGGAAGAGACATGGAATGAATACAAACTTGAAACACTCGACTTAAAAAAAAAGGCAACCACAAATGGTCCTGCCTATCCATCTTTCAGTGAGGGTGGACATAAGTGTACGCCTAATAGTTTTATGCCTGTGATGAGACCTTGTGCTAAACCACTGTTAAAATGGTTTCATAATAGTAACAAAGGATAGAATTTTTTAGCCATCCCATTCATTATTGTAATCAGCTGTCACTACAATATGAGAACTATAAAATAAACTACACTCACCACCAGTATAATAGGAACACCTGTAGCCTTCCCCATTCATGCAATTATCCAATCAACCAATCATGTGGCAGCAGTGCAGTGCAGGAAATCACACAAACTGAATAGCTGAAGATGGGAAAAAGACCATGTGAAGTGCCCACTGTAGCCTCAGATTCCCGTTCTTAGCTGACAGGAGTGGAACCTGATGTGGTCTTCTGCTGTTGTAGCCTCAGTATTTGATGTGTTGTGCATTCTGAAATACTTTTCTGTTCGCCGTGGTTGTAAAGAGAGGTTATTTCAGTTACCATAGCCTTCCTGTCAGCTTGAACCAGTCTGGCCATTCTCCTCTGCCCTCTCTCATCAACAAAGTATTTCTGCTGATTACTGATGGGTTTTTTTTCTTCTTTTTTCGCACCATTCTGTGTAAACTCTAGGGAATGTAGCGCATAAAGATCCCAGGAAATCAGCAGTTTCTGAAATACTCAAATCAGCCATCTGGCACCAACAAGCATGCCACGGTCACAGTCACTAAGATCATATTTTTTTTCTGATGTTTGATGAGAACATTACCCGAAGCTCTTGACCTGTATCTGCATACATTTATGCATTGGGCTGCTGCCACATGATTAGCTGATTGGATAATTGAGGGTACAGGTGTTCCTATTAAAGTGGCAAATGAGTTTATTCATGGCATTTGAGACACTCACCATCCACTTTATTAGGAACACGTGTATACCTGCACATTCATGCAGTTATCTAACCAGCCAATCATATGGGAGCAGTGCAATGCTAAAAAAGCATGCAGGCCAAGAGCTTCAGTTAATGCTCGCATCAACCATCAGAATGGGGAGAAGATGTGATCTCTGTGACTTTAACCACAGCATGGTTGTTGGTGCCAGCAAAACATAAAACATCCTCTGTGTGGAGGGTCTGCAGGCTGAAGAGAGATTAGAGGAGAATGACGAGACTTGTTTGAACTGACAGGAAGTCTATAGTAACTCAAATAATCACTCTTTACAACCGTGGTGAGCAGAAAAGCATCTCAGAATGCACAAGACATCATACCTTGAGATGGAGGGGCTACAGCAACAGAAGACCACTCCTGTCAGCCAAGAACAAGAATCTGAGGCTATCATGGGCACAGACTCACCCACCCTGGACAGTTGAAGAAGGAAAAAGACCAGGTGATTTTTTTTTTTTTCTTTCAAATCTTCATACGACCCAGTTTGGGTGAGCCTAAAGTGGCTTATATCAAGCTGTAAGCCAACCTGTGATACAGCATTTTTTTTTTTTTAACCAAATCTCTATCTGAACAGTATTGACAAGGCATGCAGCTGTTAGCAACACAGAATTAGTTTGTTTATTAATTTATTTATAATTGAGATTACTGACTTTGGTGCTGCAAAGGTTTTTTCTGCACTATGTGATCTTTCTTATTATAACGCTGTGTGTGAACAAAAGTGTTCAGTGGTCTAATTTTACTCAATCAGCTCCTCAGATTAAGTCTTAAAACACTTTACATGAATAAATGCCCTTCAATTACTGTAGACGTAATATCCTTGTTGAGAATTTGATTAGAAGCTCAATGGAACTTTTTGATGTGCGATTATCCCACGAAACAAAAATGTAAAACCAAATTATCAGTGGGTTTGTATGCCTTTGTAACATGTCATACAGAGCTCACTTAAACTTGAAATGAAATGTGCTTATGCAGCATCTGATGAGTTCTTTGTCACTGTACTGATGTGATAACAGTGCTCTCTCTCTTTACTCCTCTCTTAACACTGAAGTTTGCATTTAAGTGTCGACTGGCTCTCTTTTTGGGGCTGATAACCCACAAAAAAAACCCTAGATTTAATATTAGCCCAAAGTGGTCACACTGTTCTTCTCTTTGATGTTAAGATCACACTGAATATTTCATTTTATGGCACTAAATATGAATACAGTCCTAATTCCAGATTCAATCCAGCAGCTCCGTCATGTGAGTTGCACATTTTAATTTTAAGTAAGTACACTGTATGACCAAAGATTTGCGGACACCTGACCATCACACCCATATGTGCTTGTTGAACATCCCGTTCCAGATGTAGCCCCCCTTTACTGTTATAATAAGCTCCACTCTTCTGGGAAGGCTTTCCACTAGATGTTGGAGCGTGGCTGTGGGGATTTGTGTTCATTCAGCTACAAGAGCATTAGTGAGATCAGGCGCTGATGTTCGTGAGGAGGTCTGGGGTGCAGTCGGTGTTCCAGTTCATCCCAAAGGTGTTCAGTGGGGTTGAGGTCAGGGCTCTGTGCAGGACACTCGAGTTCTTCCACTCCAACCTTCACACACCATGTCTTCATGTAGCTCGCTTTGTGCACAGGAGCATCGTCATGCTGGAACAGGTTTGGGCCTCTTAGTTCCAGTGAAGGGAAATTGTAATGCTACAGGATACAAAGACATTCTATACAATTCTATGCTTCCAACATTGGGGCAACAGTTTGGAGAAGAACCACATATAGTATGAGCGTGATGGTCAGGTGTCCACAAACCTTTAGCCATAGAGTGTATCTTCCAAGAGCATTCAGTGGGAGATGGTGTGTTTTGAGATGAACATTTATGGAGACAGCTGTTAATTATGTTGAATTAAGCTATTTAATTAAGTTGACAAAAGGTGGTGGTAGCGCAGTGGTAATCTGACCTACAACTGGAGATTGAAAGATTTTAAGTTTCAGGATTGCCTAAGAGCTGCCGTTGGACCACCTTAGAGCAAGACCCCTAACTGCTCATTCTTTAATTGTACCCTGTCTCAGCCTCAGTCAATTTGGAAGGAAAAAAAAGAAGCTCAAAATGTCTGCCAAATGAATAAATGGAATGAGGGGAACAAACTGTTTGCTGAGACCAGTGAATTCTCCTACAAATTTAATTATGTAAATGCAAGATCAGCCTTTTAATTTTATGAATCTGTTTTTTTTTTTTTTTTTAAATAAACCAAACAGACTGAAAGGAAATAAAATTTCTCTTCTGCAATGAGTTGCAGTAAAGCACAGTTGACAGGCCTCAAATTTCCTGATGGATCGCTGGCTAAGGTGCTCATGCAGCACCGTGGAAGAATCCAGCGCTCGCACAGCGCTACATTGAAAGCCTTTCCCTGGAAGCTGCTAATAGAGGGATACCTGCACACTCTCAGTGATGAATGCACATTTATTTGCAGTGGGGCTGCAAACCAGAGATTAGAATGCTTTTTACAATCCACCACATCATGCACATGTTCTGAATGGAGCCGGATGCAGAATGAGCAGACATTTTTAGTGACAACTGAAATGAAAAGTCATGCACAGACATGATACTACAGAGACTGCATAGCTTTCTGCAACTATTTTTCACCTTCTTTCTACTTTCAGTCCAGCCAATAAAACATGTCCCATTAACCCAGTCTTTATCTATTTTTTTTTTAAATTTTATTTTATCACCTTATTCTATAATATAAACATTTTATACAAATATCAGTTTGCTAGTATGCTAGTTTGTGTAAAAAGAAAAATGGACAAAAAAAATCACATCGTGATCTAATATTTGTTTAATTATGTTCGGCAGTCTTTTTGTGCACTTCTACTTCACCTTGTTATTCTCGGGTCAAAATGAAATGAGCGTAATCTTTGTAATATAAATATGATATATAAAAAAAAAAAAACCCAACAACAACAGAAAAAAAAGATGTTTCGTATTCATTAGAGAAATTGAGCCAAGCGCATAGATAGCAAGTTCATTAAATGTTCATTAAATATTAATGGAATAGTTGGCAGTAGTGAGCATGAAATGCTACATGCAGAAAAGGCTCAGCCAAGTCCACAAACCAGGACAAGTCTTCGTTAGATCTTACCGCACTGAGAATATATTTTTAAATATACCACACGCTGCTCATGTCCTCAATCCATTCATTCACTCATTTATTTTAATAAACGGATATATATATATATATATATATATATATATATATATATATATATATATATAGTTAATTCATCTAGTACCTGAGCACAGGAGTTTAGCGGGCTTGACCAAGACTTGACCAATCCACAGAAGTAAGAACTGAAGCACTAACCTGTCAGACAATAGTCTCCTTCAGTCATGTCGTGAAAAATGGACATTTCTTAACATGGAAAATTCTATAATAAAGTATTATTTAGAAATATAGCATCATTACAATGTGAATATAAATCCTTTACTGCTACACAGTAATCAACAGGTGACTTGGCCAACATCATTAAGACACTGTTCTGGGAGCCGTATCACTGCACAAGCAGAAGCCTTTTCCAGAAGATCAGGAGGTGAAATGGAGTATGAGTTTGAATATTCATCCTTCCATAGACATTTGCTTACAGAGTCAGTATAAACATTTTCAAGCAGAGGCACTTTATCATGCGGAGGCTTCCGCGTTATCTTCCAGTGACCCTGTGCGTGCGAATGTTCGTGTGACATTAATGCGCTTCTCACAACTGCTCATGTCCAAGGTAATCAAGTGTGATATGAGTCTTCCAGACTCATGAATGAGAAAACAGCTCAAGAATTTGCAGGGGCTCTTATTAACTCAAGGTAAGACCTTACCTTTTTATGCATTAAAGCCTCACAATGAATATATTGTCCTTCTTACAAAACGGCTATGCATTTTCTCAGTTTCTCAGAAAGGAGAAAGTACATAGACTGAGGAAATAGACTGAGAAAGTACATAAACCGTGTTTGATTTCGGACAGAGCTGGAAATGGAAGTCAGGGGAAGCTCGGTTGCAATCTGTAAAATATATATAGATATATTAGGGATGAAACCCAGTATGAATACATTACTTGGATTGAACAGATAATTTGTCCTAAACGAATACAAATTCAAACGGTAGGAGTATTCAGCTGCTGGTTTTATCTTTTTTAGAAAGATAGCCAAAAAATGAGAAAAACTTGGAACTTTTTTTTTTTTTTTTGGAGTTTTTTTTGGGAGAAGTTAACAATGGTGCATATTTCTAGCTTGCAGTATCTACACTGTACAAACATTATACGCAAAACCTGCCAAATGTACTCGTGGGACAAAGGAGTTCATTAATATAATCCTAATACGAGATGCACTGTTTTTTTCATCAGTGTTTTGCTCTAGTAGCCTGATCTAAACACTGCTGAGCTCCAAAATAAAACCATATCTCTGCTTGGGTCTCCAAAAATAATCATCTAATTCATTTAAATTTGCTAGTGTTGTTTTGTCATTCTTAAATGATCACACTCCATGGTTATTAAAACCTTTTCTGAAAATCATACGGTCAGTAAAATGAAAAGACCCCATTTGGGCTCTCAGAAGGACTCAGAGTACGTCCCAGCTTTACAGTCCAGCGAACTTTTCTGATCTTCCTGGAACATAACATACTCAAAAACTGAAGCGAATCTGATAAAGTATTAATAGATGGATATTGTTGTCAAATGTAAATAACAGGTTTTTATTTCGGGAAAGGAATCATTACTTTGAAACACAGTTAGCTTGCTTACTCAGTCACATTTGACAGAAAGATGATAGAAAGCTTGCCAGACAGTTCTACACAGCAGCTGGTTCAAGAGCTGAGTAAAATTATGCTCTGCAAATTGCTATTTTTGCAGAACCCTCCTTTTCATTGTTTTCCAGTGTTTCCAGGACATAGTAATAAGGTTCACACACACACACACACACACAAAAATCCCTTCCGGTATAAACTACTCCCACTTAAGGTTTAAATCTGGATACAAAGCAAATCTGAATATTTTGAGCACTAAACAGATACAAATGCAGACAACGGCATTGCGTTATACCTGTAATATATACCTGGTGGAATAGTAGTACTATTATTATATTAGTATACTATTTATTATTATTACTGTACAAGTAACAAGTGTTAGACAAGTATGTCAAAACCACAAAATATGGCTTTGAAGACTGCAGAAGCAGTTTTCTTCTAAATGCTTTGCTGTGTGTACAGCTATAGTGCTGTAATTATTCAATACCCTACGCAGTGAACCAGTTAGTCTGTTCATTTAATTAACCTGTGGAGGCACAGGTGCCCTGGGGTCAGCAGACAGGATCGCCATATGCGGAACCAGGAAATGAGATGTTCCAGCAGGGGCAGAACACAAGGATGCTAACAGATGGTACAAAAGCTTATTTCTAAACAACTCACTTTATTGATTTGGTAACCTATCAGACAACAGAACCTGGATCCAGAAAATATGAGCATGAAATGGTTGTTGTTACAAAAGAACAAGGCACACACAATGATGACGCAGCTGAATATCTAAATGGCTTTCCGGCTGGGGCAAATACTCAGTGTGATGCTGAACACCAGTTAAGAATACAGTATACTATCATTATACTATCAGTTATAATATCATTGTAATATAGTTATAATATATATTAATAAACTGCATATATAGGGTATTAGAAATGCATATGCAATACTACATTATTATATGCTAATTTGAACCAAGGTCCATTGAGATACAATTCCTTATTAAACTTAATGATTGTAATGTATTTTTTTTACTTTCTAATGCAGTTGAGTAACGTTTTTGTATCCAATTCTATATGATCATGTCTATACTAACATTTATGATGTTGGTAACATACCTATGTGTAACATAAGTGACTAAAAAAAAGCAAAGGAATATTCCTTGAACTGCCTTACCAGTCTAGTGGGAAGTGTCGTATAGTTATAAGAAAATAATCCATGCCGGGGTGGTGTGATACGGCCCAACGCGAACCAGAGGAGACTAGTTTATAACCGATGCATGACTTTGCGTGCACATGCAGAAGCAGCAGCGACGTGAGCGGCATTGTTCACACACTCGCTGTGTATCCTATATACATCTGGGGGATTAAAAATGATATTCACTAGATGTCAGGTCAGAGCCAAAACATCCCCGTCTGTCCGGTTTCCAAGTCAAACTGAAAAATGTTTAAACGTTACTAAACGCACCGACAAGGTCTGCTTCTCTTAAATCCACCGCCGCCGTGATTGTTGTCATGACCTTTATCTCAAATTAAAAAAATCTTGCTTGATCTTGCTTCTAATCTAGAAAATCCAGAAGGCTGCTACACAAAACAGATGATTCGATAGGTTTGAAGGCTACATAAGAGGCTTTTAAAATTCAAACACTAACCATAATAGGAAAACAGGTTAGTGTTAGTGCTCAGTAACTAGAATAGTCTAGAATAGTGCATAAGTATGTGATTTGCAAAGTTCTTACGCTTAGTGCTGCGTGTCAGGAGAGTGAAAGAAGACTAAAATAAGTACACATCTTATAAGATGAGTATCATATAAGTACACTCTTCATTTGAACATACTGTATCTTGTTTGAATGCGACCCCTGGTAACAATGTAAAATATTAGCGCACAAAATCTGTTTTCAATATTTCTAATTTGTAAAGTAAAAAAATAAAACAAAAGGGGAGATAATGAGTTTCTCGTGTGATTCCATTTGTATATCAAGTGACCCCACATGGGGTCACAATTCCTAGTTTGGGGGGTCTTTTGCACTAAATCATACTTCAATACTTCATCATTCGATAAATGATCCCTGCATACCAAGCCGGCACCCTGTGTAGTCCAGCACGTCCACTTACCATTTCCAGTTCTAGCTGAATAACCCAGTGGCTTACTTAAGAAGTCCAGGCAGAGGTTGGAAAGTCTTTCTGGAGGCACATAGTCATTAATCTTTTTAAAAGATGGTGAAAGAGTGAGTAGGGGTAGGAAACTGGCTGGGTAACTAAATTCAAATTCAGTTTTATTTGTATAGCGCTTTTAACAATGGACATTGTCACAAAGCAGCTTTACAGAAATAAATGGATTAACAAAAAATATATTATAAATATATTGTAACTACCCCAAGGGCCACTAGTATACAGGGGTTCAAAACTGTCTGACTATGCATTAATCTGTCATGGTGTCCAAAATTTGTACTTGATTTCTGTGAAGCAGGCCTAACAGCATGTCTAGAGGCTTTCTTCACTTTTCCAAAGATGACATCTAACCACCATGTTCATGAGGAGCAGCAACTCTAGACTGTGTCCCCTTGCAAAGAGTAGAAGATTTAGAGCAGGGGTGTCCAGTTTTCTCCACAAAAGTTTGATGTGCCTGCAGGTTTTTGTTCCAAACAATCAAGAGTCTTAACTGACTACACGTGTTAATCAGTTCATATTGGCCTGGCTGGAAGTAAACCTGCAGGCATACTGGCCTTTTGTAGAGAAGATAAGACAGTCATGACCTAGAGGAAGACATCTGGCAAAGGACCAAACTCTTCCTGCAAGATGGGTGACAGCGGGGAGCAGTGTACAGAGGGAGATCTGCTACTTGAACTCTTGTATGAATAATATGAATAATTCTGGCCTGATATTTATTGCATGGTATTTATGGCTGGTCTCCGAGATTGATATTGCACATATTCTGCACATAATTATAATATATAGAACCTCATGGCTAAATAAGGGCAGCTGAGCCCAGCCTGAATTGCTTTATGGTTTCGTTCACAGTCTCACTACAAAAAAGGTGTGCTTGCACTGAGAATGCTTATTACATCAAATTGAAGCATGCTCAAATATCATTTTATGGGCATAACACAAAATAGGGATTACTCAATTGGCCAAAAAAGACACACTGGCTAATGAAGACACTAGCCTTGGGTTCAAGAAAAAGAAATTTACACACAAATACACACGGTTTGGATAGCTCTGATAAAAGGGCCTGATTTGTTGAATGTGTGAGTGTTCTGAGGTATAGTAAACTATTGAGATGAAAAGTATTTCTTTGTGTATATTTTGCAAAAGAATGGCCTTAACAATATGGTATTTATATACTTATTATGACCAGTGATTGATTTTCTAAAAAAAACAAATTACAAGGGGCATTGGTGGGTTCAAAGGGCAGGGGTTAGCTAATGTAATATCCCAGATAATGCAGCATACTATAGATTATAAATTATGGAGTATAGAAACATTAAGACAATAATTTAAACTCAAATAGATTGCTTTATGAACATCATTAACCCGTTAACTCTGGTTATGGTTATTTTTACAGTGTTTTTCATAAGTACACCCATGGATCAACACAAAATAGCACATAATGCTGAAGTGGGAGGAAAAAATCAAAATAGTTTTACAAAACTATTTACAAATAAAAACATAAAAGTGATAAAAGTGCTAGCGATAGCATAAGAATTCACCCCTGTTGCTATGTTAAAGTTCAAGGGAGTGAATACTTATGCCAAGATCTTTATTTTTACCTATTCATTTTATTTATGTAAGAAAATAAAAATTCACAGGATTTACAATAGTCTTGGAAATGCTGATTTTCTACATACTTGTGCATGTATGTTGATGAATGCCAATTACCTGTAAATTACCAGACGCATACATAGCACAGGTGATTTGCATTTGGTGACGCCCACGAAACTCCATAAAAGGCAAAGCTCACCCAGCTGAAGTGATGAGCGAAAGGCAAAAATAGACTTGGAAGTGGAAGTTATTTTGACTCACGTCTATGCAAATGAATATATATTATTTAGCAGTGTAACAACACCTTAAAAATGCAATCTGGGGCTGAATTACAGAAAAGGTGAATTACACGTGAATTAAGAGAGCTGAAAAGGTAATGGTTTGACATGAAACCGGACAAAAAGCAAAAAATACTGTATCCAGGTGATCACACATCACACAGGGAAATCGCTTTTTTCATTCACAGGAAAGTGTCTTGGTGAGTCTTGGCCAGAATGTGCCAATGCACCGTCTACGATGCCATGTTGGAAAAGCAGGAAGTGTCATAGGAAGCCCAACTGACTAGGGATTATATGGCACATTGCAGCTTGAGACATACCAGATCGGTCACTTATCGGTCACTTAGTGCTGGCTCTAATAAAATGTTGCACAGCATTAAAAGAAGTTGCCGTGTCAAATGGAACCGATTTAAGGTCGATTTATACTTCCGTGTTAACGCATATTTACATCTTTGCATCACGACGCAGATCATGGGTAAATGTGACATGTAGAGACGCAGAGACGTGATAGCACACAGCCCTCCCACGAGGTAACTGCCTGTTTGTGGGTCTCTTCGGTGCTATGCGTCATGCGAATGCCGATTGGATGGTGGAGAGCTGTGTCAGTTATGTACACAGAAACCATTTGAGGAGGCGTTGTGAAATTTCTTTAGTGAGTTTTAATCAAATTCGGACTATTATTGTTTAAATCAGAGTAATACTGTTTGAAAGGTGTAAACAATAAAAATTTCCCTCATTCAATCCAGAACTTTTCTGTCTTCTGTAGATGAGCTCGTGCTCTGAAACTGTTATCTGTCTGTTAAAAATCTTAAAACAGCTCATGACAGAAAATGAAAATTGCTCCGTGAACATCTCAGTTTAAAAGTGTTCACTCTGTTTGTTTCTCAGACCGGTGTCTTTAATTAATTTTATTATATTATGTTAAGTGTGAGGCTATATAATGGCTATAGTTCATTATAATGGCCAGTTTAATTCTGCAGGATTGCACACTGTACTTTTTGTTCCTTATAACAGACTCCCAATAAACACACAGTGTAGGTGAAATAAAGCACCGCAAGTCAATAAAAATAAAAACTCAAGCATCGTCATTCCGTGATTGATAGAATTGTGGTTTTTAACACTAGTTAAATTGAAGTGCTTTGATACAAGAGACGCTCATACTGCTGAATACAGATGAGTTAAGACACAGCTGATCATGCAAGCATTACAGTAATTAGTCTTATGTGCAATTTTACACACGCTCTGGAGCACGAGTAGGATACGAACGTTTCTGCAAAATTACGGGATTTTCATGAATCCCCATGTTTTTGTTCTTCGTATACAACCTATTTATGAATAAATCCATTCGTATCCACCTTGATAAATGAGGCCCATTGTTACTAATATAATGACTTTTAATTATGGAAAATGCCACTCCCCACTTGGCAAAGCGACCCAGGACCCACCTCCTTGTAAACCTAAAATTTGATTCAAGTTTCAGCCATTACCCCTGTGGATCCTCCGCTAAACCGATCCACATCAACCATGCATCCACCTACTTTATGATATAATGCTCCAGTTTATTTATTAACAACATGACTTGTCACCTTATTTTGAGTCAAGTCTTCATATGGAGTAGGCTTGATAGTTAAAGGACTTTGCATGTTTACATACACTGGCATCGTAAATTGAGAAATCACTCAAAGCGGCAACTTACAGCTAAAATAACTAAAATACAACTAAAAAGTAGAATATAACCTAGAATTAGCTATGTTATCTCAAACATACAAGGGGTTGTATTTGTTCAGCATCCCTGTGCCTTGTAAGGCTTAGCTTAGTGTTTTGATTCCTATAGAACAGCTAACTAGCTGATTAGCTAAGCACCTCATTAATAAAGGTTTTTAAACTTCACATTCATTGTTTCTTAAACTTCTGGGAGCCGTGGATGGTTCCTTGACACTTCTAATGCAACATTAACTTAATCATCTTACTTTTTTCCCCCATGTTTTCCACATTTAAGCGGTTTGTTTTCCATGCTTAAGAGGTTAAGAGTGAACTAATTATTTTCTTCTCCATCTGTGATGCTAAAGAACAAGCCCTAAAATAGAACAGTCACTTTTCCCCCCCACGTTATTCAGACATTTGAAGGATAGACATGTTTCAGGCTTAGTATTGCAAGGCAGAGTTATAAAACATGTAATTGTGAGGTATTATAGCCTGGCATGGATTTATATAACCTCATATGCCTCTGCCGGAAGACACTGAGGAAAACAATTTGTGCCAGGTGAAGCTACTGTTTACTCTTTAAGGAATTAGTGCTGTGCTTCACTGAGCAGCTGAGTAAAGATGCGTCTGAGGAGTCTAATTTTTCTTCGCCACTTCACGAGGCCTTTTATTTTATTTATATTATTTAGCATTCATTTAGACGAGAACGAAGCTTTCTGAGAAGAACCAAGTTTGATTTTCTGTTGGGCTGAGTCAGTACAAAATTAGTCAGGCTATAAGAGGGAAACAAATGAAAGACCTGTTCATTAAAAAAAAACAAACAAACACAGTACTGGTGTGCAGAAACTAACAGATTGACTTTCTCTCTGCTAGAGACGTTCCAAATTTACTGAACCACCTCGTTGTAAATTTGCCTCCAAATCTCTGGACAGAGGCTTGCTGCAAGACAGCTCATCCTCTATCTGATTGCATTGGCCCAGTAGGGAGGCAGCTCTGAGAGACAGAAGATGTGCATCTATCCACATCCAGAGTTTGTTCACCAGCCTGCTTGTGTATTATATGTATTATACGTGTATCATATAATACTGCAGATGTTTTAATAAGATGTTTAGGTCTCTCGGATCTATAATGGAGCAGATTCTGTCTCCTTTTTTTGGAATTAGAAAAAAGTGGCCATGGTTCATTTACTAGAGCGTGCATTGCCTGTTTCTCTAGTAGCAACTTCACCTCTGCAGTATAGCCACTTTGGCTTGGGTCTCGCACCTCTGTGGGGCAGACCTCAATGTTTTTGCGGTGGTCAGTGGTGAAACTGAAAGCAATACCCTGTAGTCAGTGTGCTCAGAGAGCCATGGATCTCATATTATTAAACTTCAAATCCTTCAGTTGCAAAGGTGAAAACCTACTAAAACCCAATTTCAGAAATGAATCTGTTTTTTCCTGCTCCGTTCACTGAATTGTGCTCTGGGTGTTTGGTCATGCCCTGCTCTGGCACAAAACCTCCTTCTTTGCTTTGGCACAGAACCTCTGAAATGCTCCATGCTGTAGCCTGTGTAACTCTATCTGATGTTGTGGTTTTTGAAACCCATCTCTGCCAAAATAGTGTGAAAGTAGAGAAGTCACTGAATGCTATAAAGTAGTTTACTGCCTAACACATCAAAGACCTGTCCATGTACTAGCAGCAGATGGTAACACCCTCATGGTAGCAATCTCTATTCATGTACCTATAAATATACACATTTCTACAGGTGGCTTATTACATGCATATTCATACTCCTGCTGGCGTTTGTGTGTTGCTGACCGCTAGGGGTGCTGTGTGGGATATTTTACTTTGGATTTTGAGCTTCTCTTTATAATTATAATATGATATAATGATATAACTGTCATGTGGTGCTCCTAAGTGGCACAGCAGAAAAGCATTCACCTCAAGACATTTTAAGTTTGAATCCCGACTATAACACAGCAATGCGTGGCTGGGAGTCCAAGAGTTCAAAAGTGGCAGTAATAACTTATATTATTATTCTGGATAAGCTTTTCAAAACTGAACCTATCAAATAAAATCCAGGTCATACTCGAGAGTTGAACTTGCGATCTTTGAACACTATGGCAGACGTCTTTCTGTCATGCCACTCAGAAGCACTAAATGATAATAATATCAAAACTATCAAATAAAAGCCAAAGCTTAAAAAAAAAGACGCATCACTTCCTATTTGTAAAATATATGTATATGATACAAGATTGTACTGATTTTACCAGGCTCTGGAAATGGCATGTGAGCCAGCCAAACCTACTTTGAAAACCAGTGGCTCAGCTCTTTTATATTCAAGCTGTATACACAATGCGGATTTACATGCAAAGTCTCAACAGCTTGTCCCACTACTGAAGCATTGATGTCAAGCTTAGGGCTTCCACATCTACCAATGCAGCCAGTATGTGTGGCCTCTTGTCTGGTCACAGCTTCAATGCCCTTCTGAATGAAAATGGTTTATTATGGAATAGCTCACAGATTCGATAGCCCAGTTTTGCTGCAGTCTATAGCACATTTACTGCCGTCGCTGGGCTACACTCCTGGATTACATTCTGATCTTCAGAAAGCTCCAATATTAGACTACCAGCAATCTCTGCAAAGGTGGGCCTCAAGCTTTGAGCATAGGATGCAGCCACTAAAAGATCAAGGTCTGTCTCTGTTTAGAAGAGCTTAGCTCCATCATGAGCTGCATTTCACTGTGCTGTTGCATAGTCATTAATTCAATTCAATTCAATTTTATTTGTATAGCGCTTTTAACAATGGACATTGTCACAAAGCAGCTTTGCAGAAATAAATGGATTCAAAAAATATATTGTAAATATGTGAATTTATTGGTATACACCAATCAGCCATAACATTATGACCACCTGCCTAATATTGTGTTGGTCCCCCTTTTGCTGCCAAAACAGCCCTGACCCGTCGAGGCATGGACTCCACTAGGTCCCTGAAGGTGTGCTGTGTTATCTGGCACAAAGACGTTAACAGCAGATCCTTTAAGTCCGGTAAGTTGCGAAGTGGGGCCTCCATGGATCGGACTTGATGGCCATCCTGCCGAAAGAGGCCACTGCCATTAGGGAATACTGTTGCCATGAAGGGGTGTACCTGGTCTGCAACAATGCTTAGGTAGGTGGTACGTGTCAAAATAGCATCCACATGAATGCCAGGACCCAAAGTTTCCCAGCAGAACATTTCCCAGAGCATCACACTGCCTCCGCCAGCTTGCGTTCTTCCCATAGTGCATGCTGGTGCCATCTCTTCCCCAGGTAAATGATGCACACGCACCCAGCCTTCCACATGATGTAAAAGAAAATGTGATTTATCAGACCAGGCCACCTTCTTCCATTGCTCCCTGGTCCAGTTCTGATGCTCACCTGTCCATTGTAGGTGCTTTTGGCAGTGGACAGGGTCAGCATGGGCACTCTGACAGGTCTGTGGCTACGCAGCCCCATACGCAGCAAGCTGCACTGCACTGTGTGTTCTGACACGTTTCCATCATAGCCAGCTTTAACATTTCAGCAATCTGTGCTACAATAGCTCTTCTGTGGGATCAGACCAGACGGACTAGCCTTCACTCCCCATGCGCATCAGTGAGCCTTGGGCACCAAGGACCCTGTCGCTAGTTCACCGGTTGTCCTTCCTTGAACCACTTTTGGTAGGTACTAATCACTGCATACCGGGAACACCCCACAAGACCTGCTGTTTTAAAGATGCTCTGACCCAGTCATCTAGCCATCACAATTTGGCCGTTGTCAAAGTCTCTCTAATCCTTGTGCTTGACCATTTTTCCTGTTTCCAACACATAAACTCCGAGAACCGACTGGTCACTTGCTGCCTAATATATCTCAACCCTTGACAGGTGCTATTGTAACGAGATAATCAATATTATTCACTTCACCTGTCAGTGGTCATAATGTTATGGCTGATCGCTGTATGTTGTTGCATGACTAGTCCTAGTTGTAATTATCACATCAACTGCTAAAAACCTTGTTTAATTTAACAATATGATTCCATCCTCATTATACAATAGCTTAAACAAAATTTATTGTGTGCACAATTTGCCACAAGATACTAAATGAAGGTTATGAAATTGTAATGTATGAGTAAGATATAGGCTATTTGGTTACACTTCTAATTTGCTTATTGATTTGTCGAATTAATAAACTAATGCCAATGTTTCGTTTAATTTGATGTGGTCTCCTATAAAGAAAATGTGCCAGTGGTTTAAAGGATAAGCTGACAGCGCAAAATATCTCCTACACTTACAGCTCACTTTAATTGAAAGAATTGCTAATAACTAATTTAATTTATTTAGTCCTTGCTTTAAGCAATATCTCTGATTATAAATGCTGTCTCCTGCAGTCTCCTTCCATTTAAAGGGAAGATACTATCGGTCTGAATACCCATGTGCACAAATTTGATATTAAAACCTTACTTTTTGTGCTTATGACTTGCTAAACTCTCATTTGGTTAAGAAGCACATGATAAATAAATAATCTCCAGATATGAAAGTGGTCCTGCTACGTACCGTAGAGCAATAACACAACTCTTAAATGTGTTCATTTATCAGCATATATGGAGTTGTTGATATTTGGACAATATACAATATTACATATACATACATACATACTGTACATTCATGTTTGAGTTTGAGTGCTTACAGTAAAAGCTTAAACTGACAAGTTTCACCGACTGTCAGAAAGAAATACATGCACAGTCCCAGCAGTATTACTATATTAGTACATACTAACTTTTATATTATATAAAAGTTAGATATTTTGCTAATGAAGAGCTACATACGATTAGCACATTTAGTTGTGTTTATTATTCTATTTTGCCCCCTATTGGAAAAACAGAGACTAGTTCTTTTTTTTGTCATCATTCAAATCAGTTAATGGTCCACAAGATGTTGTCAACTTTGTAACGCAGATCCTAAATTCATTTCTTGAGCCAGATTAGAATCATTATCTAGCCGGCCAGCTGGTAATCGTTTTTGCCAGCCTAATTATATGACAGACTGAGAAAGTGCAGCTCTTTTTCCTTTTGATAGTCCAATCAGCAATGAGCATGATGCTAAGTAGACACTTTCCATTTTAATTTAATGTTGATGATTTTTGGTTTGGTTGCCTTTTCTGGTTTACTGTCATGTTTCTGAATTCGCTGTCGTGTTTTTTGGTGCCGCTGTCATGTTTCTGAATTTGCTGTTCAACTTGTCGAACAGCTTGTAAAAGAGATTCTATCTCGGTGAGTGTTTTTTTTTTTTTATCCTGGTTAAGTAAAGGTTACAAACAATACAAACTGTTGTGTTTTTGGATTCGCTGTTGGTTTTTCTGGTTTACTTTCCTGTTTCTGAATCTGCTGTTATTTTTGGTTTGCTGTCATGTTTTCGAATTTGTTGTCGTGTTTTCGGTTATGCTGTTGTGTTTCCAAGTTTGCTGTCATGTTTTCGAATTTGTTGTCGTGTTTTCGGTTATGCTGTTGTGTTTCCAAGATTGCTGTCATGTTTCTGAATTTTTGTTTTGCTGTTCCATTTTCTGACCTGCTGATTTGTTGTGTTTTTCATTGTGCTGTTTTGCTTTTGATTTCAATGCTGTGTTTTTGGTTTTATTGTTGTGTTTTATGGTTTGCTGCCATGTTTTTGGTTTGGTAATATGTTTTGCACTACAGGCCACCATAATCACAAGGTTTGAATTATTTTTGTTGCTGATATACATCTAAAATTTGATTTAAATCTATTATGCCCACAGTTAATATGAGTTGGTTTGTAGTCAGCTGGGAAGGTTTTTAAACATTGATTCAACTGGAAACATTCTATCCAGTCTGCCAACCCTGTTATCTACATAAACATTTCCTCTGCCAGTGAGTAAATATAGTCACCGCCTCATTCTGAATAATACATCAGAGTTCAGAGATAATTCATTTCTTCACACTGATCTGCAATGAACTTAATCAAAAGGTTTTCTTAAAGTATTCAAACTCATTTTTGCTCTGTTACATTTTTGTATGAATCTGTCAAATGATTTTGGTGACTTGTCTTATAAAACTTACTGAGGTCCAGCATATAATTACAATGTCCTCTCCAAAACCGATTTAAATGATTAATAACAGTGGTTTCTGCATTGTAAGTGACATTTTTTCGTCTTTAAACATATTCAGGTAATAAATGAGAAGCAGGCCAATATAGAGAAATCAAACATTTTCTCTTGATGACCTCAACCAAAAGTATGCACCAGAAATCATATGAAACTTATGAAAGCGTAAATACAAATATGGCTGCTGTGGCCGCTGGGTGTTTCAACAGCAATTCATACAATTATTTCATAATGTTATATTTATATATTTAATGTTGCCCTCAAATAACATTCTGTACTTGTCATACACTATAAAGCCAAAATTGGACACCTGACCATCACACCCATATGTGGTTCTTCCCCAAACTGTTGTCATGAAGCTGGAAGCACACAATTGTATAGAATGTCTTTGTGTGCTGTAGCATTACAATTTCTCTTCACTGGAACTAAGAGGCCCAAACCTGTTCCATCATGACGATGTCCCTGTGCACAAAGTGAGCTCCATGAAGACATGGTGTGTGAAGGTTGGAGTGGAAGAACTCGAGTGTCCTGCACAGAGCCCTGACCTCAACCCCACTGAACACCTTTGGGATGAACTGGAACACCGACTGCACCCCAGACCTCCTCATCTACTATAACATCAGCGCCTGATCTCACTAATGCTCTTGTGAGCTTTGGAAAGAAAACTTTTTACAAATAAAAAGTCTAACTAGCTACTTTCTGTAGCAATCAGCTAGAGAATCAAGTTATCTATGTATTAACAGTGGACGTAAATGTTTATTTACTTATAAATAAATACAGTAAGTGTCTTGTCCTCAAATCAGGACTCCTTTTCACAGTATGATCATATCAATTTCCTTTACTGTTCCTAGTTTACCGTGTACACTTTAATTATCAAATACTTAGTGATCTCTTTCCACTCAAGCATTCTTCTTCACAATGTCTCACTTTTTTTGACTACGTCAGTGCATCCTTTTGCTCACAGGAATTCCACAGACTTGTGCCTGCCTTCTGCTTCTCCATGGAGTTTATTAACTACGTGCTAGTACAGCTAGCATTAGCATAGGTTTCATGTCAAACGTTTTCATGGCAACTACCTCTAATATTAGCAAAAACATTTTGAGATGCTCGTAGGGGTAAACAGAAACCTGGTCTGGAATTTGTATGTCCATTCTTTGTTGGTAGCTGCACATACAGACTTAAGTACTGTAAATATGGATCACTCTTGGGGCAAAAATGTAATCATGCTTTAATAGCGGGATTTTGTCCACCTCCCCCTCCTGTAATGAGTGTGCCGGTGGTGTTGGGGAGCAGCAGTAGTCCATGTTTGTTTTGGAATGCCCACTTTTCATAAGCCAATTAAATTCTGCTGGATGAACCCAAAGTCCACAAATGCTGTATACCACTGTTTCTTGTTTTCTTGCAAACAGCCTGAAGTACAGAACATTTTTAAATGCAAATAGCACAGAAGTCTACCAGCACCGGAGATCCTCAGGCCTGAAGTCACCATTAAAAACTACCGGGATGCTGTGGGACCTTTGGATTCCATTAGAAAACCATTTGACTGATCACAATTCATCTGCTTCACAAAATGTCAAATAGAATTCCCATACAAACACTACACCATATGTGAAGCACATTTTTCCAGCACATTTTTGGCTGTGTGCTCCACCCATGTCAGCAATTTCAGAACTGGCCTCCGATGTTCCATTTGCCTCTCGCAACCTTGAGTGAAGATTATTGTGCAGATATAGCAGAGTTTCTGGACATCAGGCACCGGAATGTCACAGGAACCTCGAATAAACTCATGCCGTTTGGTGTAAACTGAACAGATTAGAGAATGATATTTCTCCTTGGACTTTGGCAATCAGGGAATGTGTCAATACTCCTTGGTTAAATCCACTGTTCAATTAAATAGAGTAGCATTAGTCAATCCAGCATTTGTTGATGCAAGGAATTGGAAAAATCTTGGAGGAGAATGTGTGTGGTTTTCTATGGAGTTTGTACAATCAGACAGAGGGAAGAACACATCTGTACTGAACTGAAATGTTTCTCTCTTTTTTTTTCTTCATGTATCTCAACCACAACAAAGCATTAGCATTTTAAAGTCTGGTAACTCCCAAAAGTGAAAAGGCAGAAACAAGCATTTACATTTATCTGATTACAAACTGAAGGCATATTCCCATTTGTTTTATAGCACATAATTGTAAACAACTTGATCAAAGCACAAAAATTCACTGTGTGAGGAAATCAAACTTAGCTAGTAAAGCTAGACTGACTGTTTTTAGCAACACAACTTGATCTTTGCAGGCAGGAAGCCAAGGCAGAACAGAATTTTGGCCAAAACCCGACTTTTTTGGCTGTGTAATAGAATTCAGCCACAGTCACATCCGACTGTTTTTTACAGACCGCCACACATTTGTGGTTGTTTCCAGTCAAATCGGGCCTTTATTCTACACAGAGTTTTATCTATTCAAAGATATAATCATAGGGTTATAATTCTCATGAGCCCATGAGTTTCCAGCAGCTGAAATCTAGGTGGAGTCTAAGACATCTCACCCACCTTGCAGTAGTAAATATCTTACGTTTATTATGTGTCACAATGTACGAGGTGATGGCAATGAAATCTTGGTCAAATTCTGTGGCAGACTTTGTGATATACCTGTAAGTTATGGTCACATGTGCTGCACATCAGATTATACATCAGGTTCTCTCATGATAATATTACAATACGATATTGACATTGACATGTATCATAGTAGCATCCACATTCTGACATTGTGGTTAATCTGGCCAGCGTGTCATTTTAATCATTTCGAGACCACCAATTTTCACTTGTTTGTCTGCGACAGTATTATCATGATGAAAATCAGACAGAGCGAAGACGCCTACACAAGAAATCAAGTTAAGTCCTGATTGTGGGTCCAGTGGGGAAACATTGCCACCTCTGATGATTTAATTAAACAGTAGCACTTTATTATCAGTTATTTTATATTATACACCCATCACCAGTTAGTGACTCACTGAGTTTTTAAAGGAATTGACATTTTTAATTTAACAAAAGCTACACTCATGAAGAAATATTTAAACATAAAACACAGCAATACAATATTGGTCATGTCAAAACTAAGAGATATTTCAATTATAAAGATTGTGGATTTTTAATGTAGCTAGTTTCAGCAAAATGAAATAATGGTAGCTGCACTGATGTGCTAAATGCAGTAAGGTCACAGTATTACTGGTGTCTGTGTGAGTTATATGTTGTTTAGTATCCATACTTTTTCTGATTTGCAATGGTACTACTGCACATAGCAGGGCAACAAGGTTAGTGACTGTTTATTCAATGTTAATTGTGTGGGAGTATGCATATGCAAATACTTTAGGCAGCATGCATAGGGCCCAGATTTAATGCTGGCACAGGGGCCCTTTACTTCTGCCTCTTAGGGAAGTCATTAATTGTCAGCAGTGATTTAAAGGCTGCATCCCAAACCACATATTTGTGTACTAAATAGTGTGGTAAGATAATACAGCCTTTATGGTGACGACTAACCTATGACAGTGCACAATTGTGGCATGCTATTTAGTATGCTAGTATGCAGTTTGGCATTCAGCCAGCAACAGGAGATGAAGCAAGCATTAAAACATTATCCCCTTTTTTTTTCACATATTCAGCTCCTGAACCAGTCAGTGAGCACATGCTGCTACGGTCTTGCAGTGCTGAAAAAGATTGCAGCAAATGTGAAGAACAAACTTTTTCTTTCTTTTTTTTTTTTTTTTTTTGACAAACCAACACTGATGCACTTCACTGATGCCATTTTATGCATTTGTGCACAAGGGTTTCCCACCGGATGAAACACGTTCCGAAGACAAATGATAAGTTTCTTTTCTTTTCCATTAGATAGACTTGTGCATTTTCCAAGTGGAGATGGTTGTCTGAAATAGTTGGATTAAGATGAACTGAATCAATGATGGATGAAAACTTTTCAGTGAAAGAATATCTCAGGATAAACGATGTTGCTTCGTCTTCTATTAGACAGACTTGTGCATTTGCCAGGCGGAGATGGTTGTCTGAAATAGTTACTTATTATTTTTTTTTTAAAATTATGATTAGGATTAACTGTTATAGATGTTAGAGATGATGATGTTGTTAACGCTGAGAAAATATACACCAAATGTTATTTCACATAGAGTTAAAAGGTATATGGATCAAGTTAGACTTATAAGGGCCAGAATCTTTCTGAACATCGTTACTGTTTATTGCTACTGACAGCAACAGCACATTAAACAAAAATGGTAGTGTTTTCTCCAAACACGGTTACTGACAGTTGTGTTGAAAATGTATCACTGAGAGCACTACGTTAGACTAATGTTCTTTGGGAATAGGCTGTGTGATTTAGTCTTCACAGGGAACGTTTCTTTGGGAATACCGTAATATACCCAGGTGGTGTCACACCTAGTGAAGACAATTTACAGTTAAAGGAGCTGTATAAAACATTGACGGGTTATTGTGAGCCCCCTGTAGGAATGGGTGTATACAGCAATGCAACATTACCCAAGATGACAGTACACGAGACAACATTTATCTGCTCAATTATTAAATGATATTGCCCTGATGAGCAGCCATGATAGCCTCCAAGATAATTAAAAGAGAGAGATTTAGAGGCCGGACGCTCAGATGTTCCCTCTTGACTACCTAAAGAGAGCCATAGAAACTACACCACAGAAATGAACAGGGATAGAACTCTAATTAATAGTTTGAAGTGCTATCCCAAGAACTGAAGCAGACAAAAGCAGACTTATTATAAAAACAGCGTAGCTTCTGGTGTGCAAGGCATAATGCAGAGGCCCAGAGCTCATTTCAAAATTGATGATTCGTTATAAGGTACACACTTCACCCTGAAACCTGAATGTGTTAAATTGACTTAATAACATTTTATACAGGCTGTGTAACAGCAGCTGAAACAGCCTAAACTACTCCAGAACGGGAGTTACAACACCATTGGGGAAATGAGAAGGGTGAAACACATAAGGCTCAACAGAATCCAAAAGGGGAAAAGTACATTATCCAAAGCAATCTTAGACCGAAACTCAGAGAAAGGTGCTATGGGATAAAATAACCTGTGCCTGCTACTATAATACAAAATTGTTTTCTTCAGACTTTGCAGTCTTACCTGTGGAACTGGTCTTCAATAGTGGTCTTTGTGTTAGAAATAATGGACGGATTTAAACTTAAAGTTATTTTAATCCTAGCAAAAAGGCTATCTTTCATGAAAGCAAAGCATATGTACAGGTAATTGTCCTCTGAGATGCAAAAATAGCAGTAAAAAAAGCAATAATAATAATAATAATAATAATAATAATAATAACAATAATCCCTGCAATTACAATTTGAGTTTAAGCACATGAGGTCTACACTGTAGAGTTTTATTTTCACATTTTTTTTTTCAGACATTAAAAGTTTTATAAAGTTTTATATAGATTTTTCTCCCTGCATAACACATCCCTACAATTAATAATTTGTGAAGCCTCTACCAGAGAGAATAAAATCACTGACCTTACAACTACATTTACCTTTACTTAGAAGTGCTTTGTCGCATCCTCATGCTAGTTCACTGGGTCAGGGACTAAGAGTACCATTGGTCTAAAAACACTGCTGGGGATGTTAGTACAGTTTGGAAAAAATGACAAGACACAAGACACCATGCTTGGTGACGAGGTAGGTCGTTAATCTTTGTTTGGAAGCCAGGGGAAGTTCCTGGGTGTCAGGACAGAGAAGAGTCTTGTGCATGTCTTGTACTCTACAGAGTAAGGTGTGATATGTGCATTAAGGTAGTTGGGCACTGGTCTGTTTTTGGCTTTTTAGACAAGCATTAGTGTTTTTTCAATCTGAAATGGTTAGCTACAGGAAGCCAGCGGAGGAAGTGTAGCAATGGGGCGGTGTGGGAGAACTCGGGGAGGTTGAAAACAAGTCATGCAGCTGCATTCTGGATCAGTTGCAGAGGCTGGATGGTGCACAGAGGAAGACCTGCCAGGAACAAGTTGCAGTAATCCAGTCTTGAAATGACAAGAGAGTGAACAAGCACCCGAGTGGCCTATGTGAATATACGCATCCTCCTAATGTTGTAGAGAAGAATGCTGTAGAAGAAACCTACACGAGTGAGTCAGTTTAGCGATGTGAAGCAAGAAGGACAGTTGGTTGTCCGTGGTTACACCAAGGCTGCGTACAGTGACAGATTGTGAGATCTAACAGTTGTCCAGGGAGCTCACAAGATCTTGACATGCGGAAGCATCTCCAGGGATGTACAGCAGCTCAGTTTTGCTGGAATTTAGTTTCAGCTGATGAGCTGCCATCCATGACGAGATTTCTGCCAGACACGCTGAGATCTGCGCGGAAACAAGAGGGAGTCTGCGGGAGGAAAGGAGATGATGAGTAAAGTGTCATCAGCATAGCAGTGGTATGGAAGAAACTATAGTATCTAACAAGGACTATTGTAAAGGGATCTTGGACCACATGCAGAACATTTTATATTGTTACATTTATACTCACAAGACCTGCAACTCAAAAAAAACCCTGCAAAGACCACAAAGACTCACAACAGCCCCAAATCCTTGTTTTTCAACCACCATATTTTACGCTCTATTAAATGTTTTCCTTGTATGCAGTCTAGCCAAATGTGGATGGTTGTGGATGTTCATGGTCAAAATTTCAATTCTGGGTTCGTCATACTACAGCATATGATTTCTATAGATACAATGACATTTACAAATGTCAGAGGTATTGCCTTTTTAGCTATTCTTTTAGGACGACCTTCTTTTCTACAACCTCTTAAAAAAACTGGTCAGTAGAGAGCTGACATCTAATATTTGATTTTGATCCTTAACAGAGGTGGAAGAATACTTGAAATGCTTACTTTAAGTAATTGTACTTTATTACTATACTTAAGTATTATTTGGACTTATTTGTACTTTACTTGAGTATTAATGAAACTGAATACATTTCCAAGAAACAAATCTTTACGAATATTGAGGGTCTCTTCTTCTCTCATTCAGCCAATGACCGTCTCCTACACATCAATCAGATGGGCTCAGTTTAGCGTTTAATCAATTCAGTTTAGCATCCAATCAAGTCCAACAGTGAGCAAGTTCTCTCAGAGACAGAGGAAGCGAACACTGGACATCCGTCCTATCTTTTACCTCCGAACATAATCGAGGCTCACCCCCTTTTGGGCCACACTGCTGGAGACATAGCACAGTTGCTCAGAGTGTGCGAGAGAACAATTTGTCGGAGGATGGCACAGTATTGGATAAGGTCATTTATACTCAACATTCTGTCTAGTTTGTCTGGTTTGCCTTTCATCTTTGCTGTTTCTGAAAATGGCAGTAGAATTATGTCTATGTGCATATTTATACAAACGGTAGTGACTAACTGCAAAGGAAAAACCAGAAATACCACCGGTAAAATAGATAGAATAATATTTTTTGTAATGATGAAGTGCAAGTAGGTATACAAACAGTAAACAAGTACTGTTTATTTTACCAGTGGCATTTCTGTTTTTTTTCCCCCTCTGTATGTAGAAATAAATTCAAGGCATCAATGTAATTATACTCTTTTCATGACCAAAATCTATCTATCTATCTATCTATCTATCTATCTATCTATCTATCTATCTATCTATCCTTAAGTCATTTTTCATCCTCTATAATAGCTGTGTGCATTTGAAAATGGATAATTGCAGCCACCTGTTTTATATAGTACCTTTAAAAAGGCCTCTCGAGGCACTTTACATAGGAAAAGATACAGAAGCACATAGCATAAAAGAAAGTACATAAGCATGCATCAAAAAACAGTTAATAATAAAAAATACAATTCAAAATAATAATAATAGCAATAATTATAATAATATTAAAAGTGAAAAATAAAGAAAAACCAAAAAACTAATAATAATAATAATAATAATAATTCATCAAGTAAAAGCTATCTTAAATAAATAAGTTTTGAGAGAAGATTTAAATACACTAAAAGACTGGGCTTCTCTAAGAGGAAGAAAAGAAGAAACTGCACTATTACCTATAATGTGTAACCGAGTCTGAGGGACAGTTAAAAGACCAGAACTGGATGAGCAGAGATCACACTTTGGGGTGTAATGGGTTAAAAGCTTAGCCAAATACTGAGGAGCCAAACAATGCAAAACTTTCTATGTAAGCATGAGGATTTTAAAATCAACACAAAACCTGACAGGGAGCCAGTGCAAGGACTCCAGAATAGGAGTGATATAAACACTTGTCCTGGACCTAGTCAGGATTCTAGCTGCTGAATTTTGCACATACTGCAGTTTATTTATTGTAGATTTAGAGACCCCAGCAGGGAGCGCATTGCAATAATCAATGCGAGAAAAGACAAAAGTATTGATCAGCTTTTCAGCCACAGAGAAAGATAACACAGGGTGCAATCTTGCAATATTTCTGAGATGAAAGAAGGATGTTTTAACAGTATTCTGCACATGTAGATCAAAGGACAAACTTGCATCAGATATAACCCCTAGGTTTTTTTTAGTTTTGTTTGAAACTCCAAAGCTGAGCCATCCATGGTTAAATTTAAAGAGCCAGCTTTACGAACCTGGTGAGGAGATCCAATGAGCATTACTTCAGTCTTATTACGGTTAAGACAAAGAAAATTCTGAGCCATCTATATTTTTTAATCTCAGAAATACAAGGTGAAAGAAAAGTGACTACCATATTATCACCACGTTTAGAATGAATGTAAATCTGTGTGTCGGCTGCGTAAAAAAAATACGACCTAGTGATCTTAAGAGCTGACCAAGAGGCAAAATGTAAATGGTAAAAAGTAAGTCCTACCTCACACATACACAAAACAGTTTGCACTATAGGAAAAAAAATTACACACTAAGTAGTTTCTGTATACACTATACTCTATATTTTTTCTTTACATATTCTATTCTATTCCATTCCATTTTATGCACATTACATTCCTCTATAGGCTACTATATTTTAGTATATGTCTACAATATTGTGTTATATGTCTACTATATTTCAGAAAACCATTGGAAATATGGAAAACCATTTCACTACATTATATCACATGCATGTAATATGTATGTGACAAATAAAGAACTTTGAACTTTGAACCTTGAAGTAAGGAGGCCAAGATTGAACCCTGAGGAACGCCAAAGTGAACTGAACGCATCTCTGTCCTACATCCACCCAGAGAGACAAACTGCCTATGATCTGAGACATAGGATCTCAGCCAATTTAAAGCAGTTGCTGAGACACCAAAGACAGTTTCATGATGGGTAAGTAAAAGAGTGTGATCAACAGTGTCAAAAGCGGCACTGAGATCAAGAAGGATGAGAATAGAAAGAGAACCAGAGTCAGAAGCTATTAACAAGTCATTAGTGACCTTAACTAAAGCTGTTTCTGTACTGTGGCGTTTACGGAAGCCAGATTGAAGGAGCTCAAAAAGATTGTTAATAATGAGGCGATTGTGTAATTGAGATTGTTCATTCTAAGATTTTTTCAAAAGGAAAAGAAGGTTAGAGATAGAATGAAAGTTGTTAAAGTTGTCCAAATCAATGCTAGTGTTTTTAGGTACTGGAGTTACAGCAGCAATTTTAAATGCTGCTGGCACAACACCAGTGCACAGGGAGTCATTTATTATACTCAAGACATATACAGGACACAAAGAGGCAAAACATGGTTTAAATAAACTAGTCGGTATAGGATCAACAATGCAAGTGGTAGCCTTCATATGTGGTACCTCATTACCTAGAGAAACATGGTCAAGTAGAGAGGAATTTGAAAGACGGGTGCCAAAAAAAAAGGAGAGACTGGGAGAAGAAGCAGAGGAAACAGAAGTAGTAGTAAGAATGAATGTACGAACATTGTCAATCTTGGTAATAAAAAAATCATGAAATTTGTTACAAAGCTCAGTTGAAACAGACAAGTTGGTGGAGCAGTTACAATTGAGCAATCTATTTATAGTATAAACAAGTTGTCTGAGACCTGGCAGATACAATTTCTGCTTTATAATCACGCAAGTGGTCTTGCCAAGCCTGGTATTGTACATTCAAGCCAGGAAGATGCCACCTTTGCTCCATTGTATGACAAACTACCTTCATTGAGCACTGACTGTCGTTATATCTAGGAGCAGAGCACAAAAAGGAAATAATTCAATTCGATTCAATTTTATTTATATAGCGCTTTTAACAATGGACATTGTCACAAAGCAGCTTTACAGAAATAAATGGATTCAAAAAATGTATTGGAAATATGTGAATTTATCCTAATGACTGAGCCAGAGGCAACGGTGGCAAGGAAAAACTCCCTGAGACAACATGAGGAAGGAACCTTGAGAGGAACCAGGCTCAAAAAGGAACCCATCCTCATCTGGGTGCAACAGATTGCAGATTGCAATTATTAATAAATCCCTTCTATTATTGTGTGCTACATGGACAAATAGTGCAAATGAGCAACCAGTAAATTCATCACAGTCTGTGAAATCAATATTTAACAGAGAAATTTTGTCATCAAGGGGATCTGATGGAGAAAACCAACTTAAGGAAGAAAGTTAGTGAAATCAGGCAGATCAATGGATTTCCGTTTGTGAAATTTTACACGAAAGAATGAGTTGGAAATGAATTAAGCAGCTGTTTGTCTGTCAGTATTAAACTGATACATTTGGAAATATAAAACATTTCCAGCTAGTCAAAACTTCCTTTACAGCAGTTTTTAGCACCTGAACAGATCCTGATCCTTTTGGTCAGCTGGGATCTGTCATAGAAGGGACCATAGTGGAAAATATTGTTTTATTTGACAATAATTAGTCATTTTAAATAAAAAATAGAGAAATGATAAAACACTGCCCGAAACAGCAGCTGTATTTACCGACCAATTATATCTGTGACCTGGTGTGTGTGATCCTAATATACTACTGATATGCCACTCAAACAGAACTATAATGGTGCAAGATAGGATAGTTGTGAATGTTCATCCCTGCCTAATTGTAGGATTGTAGAATTATCCTAATTATAGAATTATTACACCATCTCAGTTGCTCCGACTTGAGAATAACTTTTAGAAGCAATGAACAAGGATAAGGGACTTCAACATTGTGAGAATAATGCTTATGGACACTTTGTGATTACGTTCTGATTGGTAAGGGTAATCTTACCCAAGTTCAACTGAAAGGGAAGAAATTCTGACACCAAATTCTGAACAGTTGTTGACAAAATGATTTTGCACATAGTTGAGTGCAATTTTGCTTTGACTGGACTTACTTTGAAAGAAAAGATCCATGTGGTTAAAGCCTGGGTATGGATAAGAAAATTTTAACAAAGATGGATGAGGAAGTTAGTGTCCTAAGATCATAAATGGACCTAGCATTTCTTACTAGATTACTATCTTAGCCCCTAAACTGATGAGTATAATTTTTGAACCAGCCTGGTTTTTAGCAAATTAAAACACTGAAATAGTCTACAGTTACTACAGTTCATATCTCGCTCCTGTTTCCAGGATACACCCTAATAAACGTAATCTGAAAGATTAAAACTCTGCCCTTAAACAGATAGGCTGAGATTGATAATTGACTGAAAATTGACATCATTTCTTTCAAAAGTCAAAAACACTTGAAGGCGAATATTTGAATTTGAATTCATGTGTCAAACTCAAGGCTTGTACTACATTTCTACCCAACATTTCCTCAGTGGAATAGTATTATCTCAAATTCACTCTTATGCTTATAACCACCATCTGTCCAATGTACACTGCACAAGTCCTGTTCACTTAATTACATGTTCTGTTCGCTTAATGATTAAAAAGATAACTAATGTTGAACAAACATGATTCGACAGCACTGTGCATGAAGCACGACGAATGAGGACAGTCCATGTTGGACCAGCTGTATTTGCAACACAGTTCATTAAAAAGATGACATGGGACAGCTGCGCAGTGAATAAACCACATATTTGTTTTTAATTTGAATACCTATAAGTATCACTATCGTACAAACACTTTGCAGCTTGATCACGCCTTCGTTATATATCATGAGTTCACAGCATATAGAAAATCGCACGTGGGGTTTCGATGCATCTTTATGGATTTAAATAGAACCAGTGTGGGTTTTTACGGGTGTGTTGGCTTTATGTGCATCTCGCAGACCTCTTCTGGATTGAAACGCTGGTTTAAATGGATGCATATCTGCTGCAGGTCACATGCGTCTAAAAGGTCTCTGCCTTTGATATAATGCTGAAATGCATTGTAGTGATCTGCAGAAATGTTGATGATTGGGACACCGAGGACATGCAAGTTCTTTGTGCAGATGTGTCAGTATGATTTCGTCTTTACTGCTATAGTAAAGAAACTGTATCATGAAGTTACAAGTACAATTTTCTTTTTGCTAATAATGTGAAAACCAAAACTAAATATGATAAACTGCCTCACAACCATAATGGTATTTAAAGAAAAGATGCACTTATAATAATATTTTTTTTAAAAATGTAATAGCCATAGTTTATAACTCTTCAACAAAAAATGTGGATGTGGCATGAACAGAAATTGAATTCAGGTCTTAAGATTCAAGAACAGTATCTGTTTTCAAATATTAGGTGTTCTTTTAGGCCTAAAGTACATTTACTTTATCTGGGTTTGAGGTGTCTATATTCCCTGTATAAAATGTCGATAGTTTTTTTTTTTAACTTCTTAAAATTACATAACATGTTCCTATGAATTCCAAGAGCACCATGCCCTGGACAAATATTTGAAATTGTAATAATATGAAGTCGTAGTCAGATACCTTAAAAACATGTTAATTAGTTAATGGTGAATTAGTTAATAAACACACTCTTGAATGAGAAAATTTAAATGACAACAAAATGCATCTGGGACTGAATATTCTGAGCTGTTTTTGTATTTGGCTATCTATATGCAAATATAATTCTCTTCACGTTTCTTTATATAAAGTCGTTTCTTTATATGTAAACAAAAAAACCTTTGAAGCAATATATTTCCACATGGGTTAGCTCGGTGGAACAGATCCGGGTTTCAGTCCTCCCATTTGGGAAATGGAGCATTGTTTCAGATACAAGCCAGTCTTTTCTTCTAGAAAAAAATCAAACGGCCACAGAGGGATTACAGGGCTTTTCTGCCTTATTCTTTTATTCGTAGTTGCACTAAATTGCAAAATGAATCAATGCCAAGACCTACAAGGGTCAGGGCCACTTAGCAGTGAAGTGGTGTGCAGCTTTGAGTCCCATCTATACCGTATTACCTGTTGCCTGGCAAGTGTCATGAAGAGGGTTGAATTTGTAAATTTAAATTCCTCTCAATTTATTCTGGGTCAGGATTGTCTAAAAGACTCCAAGAAGAGCACGTATTACCTGATCCATAGAGGTTCCCATTGTTTTGCCTGTTTCATGATCCCATTCTCTAACTACTAGATTTTAATCTCCTCTCATCATTAGTGAGAACAATAACGATCCTCTGGATAGATTTAAATTGTATCAAGACATCAGGGACCAATTAATATTTGTATTAAAAGATATAAAAGAGAGCCATGCCTTTCTCAGTTGTAGAGGACAAAAAAAACATTACAGACATTCATCTTGAGTATGAGTTGATTTATATGCTGGATCAATAAAAAAAAAAAAAAAAAAAAAAAAAAGTTGTCAGAGGGCATATGATAACATTTCACAGACGGTGCTTGGAGGTCTTTGGAAATAAATGGTCTAAACTCTTGCCTCACGGTAGGCCAAGCTTGACAAGAGTTGAACAGCTAATCTGAAGGCAAGATTTTAAAAGATAATTAATGCTTGTGTATGGAATAAAAGTGATAGAATATAAGTTGAAGCAGTGGGTACTGCTGAGAGTGACGTAAGGAAGGATTTCACAGAAAACAGTTTTGACACGTTTTCCTGCTCTGTCAGGCTTCGACTGCAAAATGAACAGCTGAAGAGGAGTGAATCGGGGAAGTGGGCATGCATTTGTCAAAGGTAGCTGCATTAATGCTGAGAATGTTTTGAAGTAATTACCCATCTCGCTTTAAATGACACGACCTTTTATCGGCATGCATCCATTTACTGTCTCTCTCTGAATAGAATGCGTAGGTATTAAACTGATTTTTGTACTCTTTCATCTCACAAAGAAATTGTATTTCTGCCCTTTTGGGAGGATGGACGTGTGATGTGCAGTTGTTTATTTTGTGTAGGTGTAGGTTTGTTATAATGTTTTTATATAGGCCCACGCCACAGTTTACGGTTCGATCGAATGAATCAGCAACAAAGCTGAGACTTTTAAAACTCATTTGAAAGGAAAGATATTTACAGTGTTAGTGCAAATTGTTAATGGATATAAAGGGACTATTGTGTTTTGGCTTTTTCTTTTATTGTCGGCAAAAAAAAAATCTTTAAATTAATCCCAAACCTAATAGCTCTACTTTTTTCTCAATAGCATGTTTGTTGATAGCATTTTATTCTCGGCTGGCATTACCATTTAGAGACAGTGTGCAAATTTTAGCACTCTATCCTCTTTGGTTCTAAACCTAAATACCCAATAGCACTTTTGTACTAATAATGTCACATTTACTTTGTCTAGGAAATTCATGTCCTTTGGAAAGTTTAATGATGTTCGTAGATAAAGATGTTTACCACAACACACTCTCAAACAAAGAGTACTGGTAAATTTAAAAATAATTCAATACAGAAGTGAATATCTGACAGGGAAACCATAAGACTGATGACTTATACTATTTGATTACTGACTAAAACTGAAGAGCAAGCTGTTTGCATTTAATAAATGCAAGTTAATAATACGCATCTGGAGTTTCTAATGTTTTATCACCGTGGGTTACTTAAAAATTTCCACGGTTCCCTCCCCATTTTTTGTGAAAACATGAAGGTAGGCACTTGGCTATGTTAAATTGCCTGTAGGTGTGAATGTGTGGGAATGTGTGTGTGCATGGTGCCCTGTGATACACTGGTGTCCCATCCAGGGTGTATTCCTGCCTTGCACCTGAAATTTCCAGTCTAGGCTCTAGATCCACCATGACCCTGACCAGGATAACACTGTTGCTGAAGATCAATAAATGAGTGAACGAATGGCATAACGCTATCATTTATAACATAACTTTGGATCAGTTTTTGGACAACAGTGATTAATTAAGATTTGCCTTCACTTTCCAGTGGTGTGTGCCAGCTGTGCATGGTGAGAAAAGGGAGGAAGCGGGATGCAGAGAAGAAATATAGTATACGCTTAGAACGTAGATCAATATAATTTTGTAATGTCCATTTAAGAGAGCACTACCGTGGCTGTAAATGTTGTCATTAGTGCAAGAACTGCCTGAGACAGCAGCATTTTAATTCTGCAGCCAGAGAAAATTACGTCCACTGAAAATCTACAGCTTTCCTAAAATGATAACCACTGGCCATTTTATCTTATTGTGGAAAATTGCTGTAAATCCATGTCAGTCTGGATTAGGCCAAAATATATATTTACATATTAAATGAAGCCTAAATAATATAATAATAAAATAGTTTAAGCCTAAATATACATATTTATTTTTCTGGGTATGTCAACACAATTACAATTAAGTGAGTACAGCAATTGTTCCATGTTTCTTATCAGACCTTCGCACCTGCTCTTCTGCTACAAGAAAGAAAGAAAAAAAATAACAAGAAGAATGGACAAACTTTCTAGTCATTCCAGTTTCATGAAAGGCAAGGCATGTGGTGCAAATTTATTGACATGCCTTAGTCTTTCACCATTGCAGACAGCAAGAGACATGTGTCTGCAGATCGAAGTGAAGAGTCTAATCTTAAAAACAGCATAGGAGAAATGTAGCGTACATGTGGGATGAGGCTAAACAATAAAAAGGAATCAGTTGCTTGTATTTTTGATTGACTGATCTGAAAGCCACCATGACTGGTCAGAGCTCAAATTATTAATCCAGTTGTTTGGATTTATTCTGGTTTTTACTCGTTCTTGAAACGATACAGTGGATTTTTTTTAGAAGTTAGTACACAGTATATGATATTGCAGCATAGCATTAGGTTAGACACACGGCCTTGCATAAGTATCCACCCAATTCCTTGAACTTTTCCATATTTGTAGTGTTACAGCCTGGAATTGAAATGGATTTAACTGGTATTATGTCATGCATCTAAACAAAATATCCCATAATACTGAAGTGGAGGGAAAAAACAAAATAGTTTGCGAAATTATTTATTAGTTAAAAAAGTTATATTTACTTATGTGTTCACCACCTTGGCCGAATGTGTGCAATTGTACTTGTGTTGAAGGCGCCAGAGTTTGTTAGAGAACCTACGTAAACACACGTGGATCATGAAGACAAGGAGCTATCAAAATATGTCTGGGACAATGTTCTGGAAAAGTATCAATCAGGGTTTAGGTATAAAAAAAAATATGCCAATCTTTGAACATCCAGTGGAGCACCATTAAATTCACTGTTAAAAAATGGAAACAATATGGAACAATTACAGCTTTGCCTAGAGGAGGCCATTCACCAAAAGTAAGTGACTGGGTACAGGGACATTAATCATAGAAGCATCAAGAGGCCAGTGAATGCAAGTGCAGGTTCAGACTTTAATAAAAGAATTCAGGAGGACTAGGAAATGCTCAAAAGCAGGAACAGGCAATAATCAGGTGATCTATACAGGCATACAGGAACAGGCATACAGTCATGTGACAAGGACTGTGGACTTCTAGCACAAAGAAGGCAGGTTGAACCAGCAGGTAATGCATAATTGTTCTTACCTATATTATTACGTACAGTTGGGTTTTCCTCCCAGTAGCGTTGATGAGCCAGAGAGAGATGGAGCTGGGTCCACTCATAATACACAAAACTTGAGCTTGAATTTGGTGAAGCTGTGAACTACTTGGACCGTGACTGGTTTATGTTTTATTTTTCATTTAATTTGATGAGAAAGTGTGCTGGAAAGTGCTTGGAAAGTGCGTGAAATTAAAAAAAGAGTGAAAATAAGAAAGAAAACCGAAAAGCTCCCTCAACATATACCTGCCTCCTGAGTCCTCCCTTACCAAACACACACACAGTTCTACATATAGTAAATACATCATGGATTTTACACACCTTTCTGAATCTTCCACACCTATTTTGAATTAATAGTTGTTTAAACAACTAGATGTTTTCAATTTTTATGCGATTTTTACCCTTTTAGACAGAATGCCAGAGGGCCATTTTATTCCATCGTAGCCGAGCACTCCTGATAAAACCTGTCAATCGTTTGGAAACCAAGAGCAAGAAAACAAAACTAATGGAATTGGGGTGCTCCTACTTCACTTCACTGTTATTAAATCCTGCAACCCTGCAACGTTTTTCAGAAATGGTTTGCATTACTGCTGTACTTAAACTATTTTGGCCTCCATTTTGAGTAAATAAACCAAATTCTGCGACGGAAGTGTTGCTTTACAATGATAAAAATGGGGTCCACTGACTTCAGTATTATCCAGCTTTCAAAATGTCATGGTATTTTGTGAATAATTGTAATTTAAATCATACTGTCTACTCAAAACAGTAATTTAGCAAAAATTTCTTTAGCGGATGACGTATTGAGTTTGATATAAAATGCCTGTACTGTGTCTTACGGCTTAAACCTGCATCAACATGACCAGCATTTCTTACAATAGCTCTTGTGTACTCTTTTGTATTTTGTGTATGTATTGTATGAAGCTAGAGCAAACCAATTGCCGTTCATCTAAAAACGGAATGAAATGTCAACTGTAATCAGCTTGATCTGGGATTCTGATAGAAATGCATTAATATGGAAAATTTCTCTTGCTGAACGTATTTGTACGGTCCAGTAGACAGCACTTAGTCTGAGTTATGTGCACCACCAGAGCACTGTATTTGTCTTTGTTTTTTTGAGTTCAATATGCATTTGGATTTAAATGCCTTGTCAGAGATGATATTATTGGGGAACTTGATGAATGTTTTGTTTGGATTTTTATTTAAGAACTAACATTATCTGCGACAAAATTGAAATGCACTCAGTCTTTATTACAGCATAAGAAGTGATTGGATGAAACGGGCAAAGGAAATGCTTAAAAGCACTGCCCTCTAAGATGACTAAAACCTCAAATTCATAAAGTGACTTTTCACTTTAACAGTTTGTACATTTGGGAGCAGTACAGGGTATATTTTCCCAGTCATACGTCCTACAAATGCCATCCAAATGGTGTATACTACCCATATTTTCTACATGTTGCTCCAAGGCATTTATGTTAAGTCAGTTGCCACCCATTTTAGAAATAGTTTGTGTTTATGGCTTCACTTGTATAATACCCTATTTTAGAGGAAATGACCCAAAGAAAGCTAAACTTTCCAGTTAGTGTTCTCCTCATAAGGCCCAAACACTATTTATAAACCTAAGCCTGAGGATGTGTCTGGAAGCTGAAAAGCTTTGGCTGTGCTCAGTTTAGATTTGATCAAATTGATCATGAAGCATGGTGTTTCATTTTCACTCCCTTAGCTCAATCAAGATATATTTTCCCCAAGTCAGTATCCATTCACCCGAGTCTGGGTGACATAGTCCACATATACAATGCTTTCTTACTTCATGTATAAAACTGTTGATGTGTCTCATCACTCAGGTAAATATGTAGTATAAATAGCCTTAACATGTGGAACATGGTCTTGCCATTTCTTTGTAAAATGACATTAGGATCTGTGTTCTTTTTGGAGGAAACGAATATACAAAGAATAAACAAATAACACAAAAATTAAATTATATCTTTGCAAGTAGTTTTCTTTTAGCGCTGTACATTGTAATCCGTGTTAAATCATTGGAAATGACTCTTCCCTGAAGTCATTGGAATGGGCCTTGAATTAATTTATGCATCCTTTTTGTGAATAGCACATTGGTAATCTTTAGCTGTGACCTTGATTGCAACTGCTTTATTTTAATTATTGCTCGTAGTTAGAGCCCCTGGCATCAGGAAGGTACCCAAGTGTTGTCAAAGGATGCAATTAACAGAAAAGCATTAATACATATCTTCATCTCTGACTTTAACCCTATGATTAATTATAAGTATAGCCTAGGGGGTTCAGGGATCTGAGGCACTACAAAACTCTACATTGTTGAACTGTTGTAGTCCAAATTTCCAGGAACTGTGTGCAGGCTGTTTCCTGGTTTGTTAAGGTTAGACAATGAGTGAGCTATTGCTTGTTCACTGCCACCCTGAATTTTAGCAACATGTAACAGACATTTCGACTCTGGTCAAAGAGTTCATTTTAAATGTTCACTTTTTAAATTATTATTATTATTTTTAAATTTTTTTTTAATTATTATTATTATTATTTTTCCCTGGCAATGTGTGAATCAATGTACGGTTGAGAAACTATACAGTATAAACCCTATGTTTAATTAAAACATCAGACCTTTCATGAACTGACCTTTCTAAATACTTTCTGTGAAAGCATATAGACATGAAGCTTGAAACTAGTTTAGACACCCAGAATTTGATATTACAGTAGGTAATTTCTGCTTCTGGCAGGCTAATGTTAGTACTGAGGCAGCCAAAGGCTTCCCAACAACAACAACTTTGCTTGGGCCACTCCAGCCTCTAATCTTAATCTATTTATCTACCGTGCCCCCTATTTATGAACTCAGACCTGGGGCAATGGCCTTGCTTCAGTAGTTGCTGATTGAGGCTTTAACTAGCCTTGAAAATGAATTATACCATCTATATTGAAAGATGTAGCTTGTTTTAGGTTATGAATGAAGACACATGGAGCACAGACTAGATGCAGACTCTGCTGCTCTGCCAAGCACGTTTAAAGAGGATTACAGTTAATTTAAGGTGTTCCTACTTATCTGTGTCATATCTGTGGGTGGATTGACTCACTATTTACATACTAATACTGAGATGCTGCAAGAGAATACAGCAGCAGCAATGACTCCAATATGCTTTAATAAATGGGGAGAGCAACACCATATGAAATGTACTTTGTTTTTGGTTATTTGTATTTATTTGTTCAGCATTTTTGCTTAGTTTTTCTAAGCTGCATTTGTTACTGCATTATAAGGTATGTCCCATAGGGCAGAAACACTGAACTAAGCATTAATAATCATAGTTACTTTTTGTAACACATATAAAGTTTTTACAAGAACAATATATGGATGTAAATATTTAGTAGGTCCACATTAATTACTACCATTCATTTGTGTTATAGGGCAGATTTACAGCTCACAGCTCTCAGAGCTTTTTGGGAAAGCCATTGTAGATAGTAATGCTGCATTGTTACTAATGTCCATTTTCAAGAGCCTTGGCTTGGCTGAGGTCTGTGACATTTCAACATGGTGGTGCCCATAGCAATGGTCAAAAAATAGTTGTGTGTTTTAAGCCTTTAAGCTGATGTTTAAGGGAACCAACCCTAGCCACTCGGGTTGCGTGCAACAGTGTGCTCTCAGTGCAGGTCCCAAACCCTGATAAAACTGGGGAGGGTTGCGTCAGCAAGGGCATCTGGCGTAAAAACTGTGCCAAATCGAATACTTGGACCAATGGTCCGCTATGGCGACCCCTAATGAGAGCAGCCAAAAGAAGAACCACAACAACTTAACATTTTCAAAGGTGAATTACCATGTCCTATATCCTTCATCCACTATTAAAATGAATGAAGCACTAACTAAAGAATTCTTCCCTAAAAAAGCTACTTTGAATTTTTGATATCCACAGATAGACCAAACAAGTGCTAGTTTGCTATGAGCATCCTTTTTTTTTTTTTTTTTTTTTGCCAATTTCTTCAAACCTCATAAATGCTCTGAGGTGGGTAGTAGTTCAGAGTGAGAAAATACAGAGTTCCCAGTTGTCCTTAATATAAGCATAATGTGCTTTTGTATGTTATTACAGCATTCTGATTAGGGACAAGCAGATACGCCTCAGGGGCAGATGCTCAGATGAAAAAAGACCATCTGCACCGTCAGTGCACTGTCACTGTCAGGTAGTGATGCAGTATGGTGTTGATGCCAGTGTTGGCAAATTGCCAGACACAACCTAGTTCAGTCAAAACAATAACATGTAAGATTTGAAGAGAACAGGATACTCTAAAATACTACGATGGCAGAAATTTTGGTCAGTGAAGTGCAGACTTCCCCTTTCCTCAACTGGATCATCTCCTCTTCAGTGCCTTGCATACCATTAGTGTATCTTCAAGCCACATCATTACCACCATACCACCACCATTTATGTTCCAGTCAAAGCAGGAGCTAACCAATCTGGAGGCAGACAACTTTACTACAGACAGACATACCTATTCCCAGACCAGAGTTTTAGACCTTTGCCCACAGATGAACACTTTAGCCCACCCTGGTATAATTCCTTCCACCTGGTGTATTCTTTCACAGGCCAGGTTGATTGCCCAAGCCAGCCTATCAGCCCAGCCCCAGGAGAAGACAATATTACCACCTTCAAGCTCCTTCAACTCTCCACCAACCTCCAACAATATACACAATGAATGGGTGCTCTGCTCTCTCAAGCCAGTGGCACCACTCTTCCAAGGCCAGTTTTACTGCTAATAGCTCACTGTCCTTTATGTCATAATTGTGTTTTGCAGGTGAAGGTTTGTGAGAAAAAAATGCCGCTGGATACAATTCAGGAGGATTACCCTGTCTTTATGAAGTTAGCAGAAGCCTAAGAATTTCTGCTGGTCTGTGGTGTGCACTTTGAACTCATTTAGAATACCCTTACTTTGCTTGTAATATATCCTATTAAAGTCATTTAATAAAGATTAAATTAACATTTTTGTGTTTTTTTTTAAAGCAGAAAATCTAAATCTAGAAATGTTTTCAGGACCTTCAAGTTTATATTCAGCCTATATTCACTACTGAAATCAATTTTGGTGAATATACCTGCTATTTCAGTTGTTCAAATGCTGACTGATCCAGGGGTATTAACACTTGACCATCACCTGATTAACCCCTGTAATTAAAGGACCACACAAAGGCACAAAGGTCACCTCCATTCTTTTGAATGAAGAAAAATCTGGTGCTGGTGATGCTGGTGAGGACAGCCTGATAGTTTCCTGTTTTAGATCATTACATTCTTTAATTGCTTTGTTCTATGTGGTGGATAAGGGACAGACTTGGGATTGAGGCAGTGTAGTGTCTGACAAAGGATCAGTGGTGCAATATGGGTCTATATGGAGGAAATGCACATGCCTTGGCCTTGCTAAACACTTTAGAGTACTCTGAGCAGAATGGGGGAATTTCTAGGTTTTGATCAAAGTTAGGATTATAGAGGGATGCTTGATGCCAGAATTGGAGACCAGGAGACCATCTCCTTATAAGACAATGAGATTTGGGGGTTAGATGTACATTTTCATTTATGGAATTTAGCAGATTCCCTTATCCAGAGCAACTTACAGATGTGCTATTTCAAGTGCTTAGTAAAGTAGTAGGTCTTTAATCTTTGTTTGAAGACAGCCAGTGATCCAGCTGTTCGGACAACCAGGGAAATTCATTCCACCACCTAGGTGCCAGTACAGAGAAGAGTCTTGACTCATGTCTTCCTTGTACCCTGAAAGATGGTGGGTCCAATCAAGCCATGCTAGAGGCTTGGTACAGAGTGAGGTGTGAAAAGTGTTTTAAGGTAGGTGGGCACTGGTCCATTTCTGGCTTTGTAGGCAAGCATCAGTATTTTAAATCTGATGCAGGCAGCTACAAGAAGCCAGTGGTGGGAGTGTAGTAATGGGGTGGTGTGGGAGAACCCAGGGAGATCACAGGCGCTTCACTTGGGGATGCATCTCCCAGGATCTACAGCAGTTCAGTCTTGCTGGGATTTAGTTTGAGCTGATGAGCTGCCATCCATGATGAGATGTTTGCCAGACATGCTGAGATCCATGCAGAAATATGAGGATTTGAGGAAGGAGAGGAGTTGAGTGTCATCAGCATAGCAGTGTTTTGAAAACCCATGTGAGGATTTGACCTCACAGAGAGAATGGGTATAGAAGGAGAACAGAAGAGGACCCAGCACTGAGCTTTGTGGGACACAGAGCAGCTGTGGATCCTCTCCTGATATAATTGTCCCCCCAGTTAAGAAGCAGACCATTGCCATGCTGTGCCATGAACTCCAAGACTTACGTGGATGACCAGGAGAGTCTTGTGATTTGGTCAAAGGCTGCTGAAAGGTCGAGGAGGATGAAGACTGATAATAGTTTGGCTGATCTAGTGGTATGAAACAAAAAAGCAGTTTTTGTGGAGTGTGATGCTTTGAAGCCAGACTGGTTAGGATCTTGGAGGTTATTCTGGGCAAGATAGAGTGACAGTTGATTGCAAACAGTATGTTCAATAATTTTAGAAAGAAAGGAGAGAAGTGATACAGATCTGCAATTGCTGATGTCTGAGGTATCTAGTTTAGATTTCTTCAAGATGGGAATAACTCTTGCTGTCTTGAGTGCAGTCGGTCAGACCAGATGTTATGGAGTCATTAATGATAGAAGAGACAAAGGGGAATAAGTCTTGTGAGATGGTCTGGGGTTGTTTTCCGGAATCAATGGAATCCTAGCACAATGGGATAATTGGGTGAGACATGAAATATTTTGCTTATGGAAAGCACTTGTTTCCAGGTTCAGAGTAGGGCTGCAATGTGTTACGATGCCTTCTCCTATGGGTCTGCCATCCAGGGCTTGAGTACACATTATGAGTGAGGGGTTGCAGCTCTAAGTTGAGATCTTTGGCAAAGTTCTAGTTGATAAAGTTTCCCATGGCTACCGTGTCAATGAGCACTGAAAAAACAGTGTCTGTATGATGCAATACTACTTTTAAAAGAAATGGCTTAGGAGAAAGAAGTTGTAACTGACTTACCACATTACTGTGTGTTGGGTTAAAGGCGGTTGAGCTGGCAAAAATATCATATCATTTTTTTTTTTTCAGGTTGGATCATGGTCCACAATATAATCATGATTATATTTCATGTTGGGTTTTTAAATTTATATCCTATTTTGGTCACCTTCCAATTCCCACCCACCAGCCAGATCTCCCATATTACACAACAGCTACCAACCAGACAGGGTAAAAGCTAACGTGTGCTTCTTCCAAGACACATGAAGCCAGCCAGCCACATCTTTTCAGACAGCTGCACATGCTGCTTCAAAAACTTGTAAGAAAGCACTGTCCTCTTCTGCATACATGCGCTTACAGATGTCCACAATTAACTAGAGTCATGGGGATTGCTTTGTTGATGTTAATGAAATGAGATGTGATGTAGCTCTTCAAGAGAACATAACTTCAAAATAAAAGAATAACAGAGACAGCTTAAGCCAAAGTGCCTTTCAAACGATGTTTTTATAAAGTGCATTTCCCAAAAATTTTAAATATTTGCAGTATTTATATATTATATCCCTATATTATATTATATCCCTGACCAGGTAAAATGTCATGGCATCAGTGATGTATTTCTACTGCTAACTCGTTTTCTCATGCCTCTTTAAAAAACCTGTTACTTTTGTTTGCTTTAGCCCTGTTTCTGCTGCGGTGCCGTGGCCGTGGCCAAAAGCCCGTGTTATCAGGTTTTTGGCATTATCTTTGGGGTCGTATCTTTTGAGGTGGTTAAACAGGTTTATTGTGTTGTCTTCGGATGTGCCAATCTTGCCTTTGCATACAGTATTTTGAAAACAACCATTGTTTGCACAGTGTCCATTGTTCAAAATCCAAGCCAATTCCATACAACTGGTATTGAATTTTTTTTAGGCACCAACAACACGTGTTGTCAACCATGCTGCTGTGTTGTTCTCCAGAAAATGAGGAAGAAATGTAAGCAAAGGAACTGCCTAGTCTTGGCTATTATCGGCTTGTTTGTGTGTCTGTCAGGGAGAATGAGAGCTGAACTGGAGAATAGAGTAACGTCTGGTTCATAAAACAATGAGCAGCTGCTCAGTGTGTATGAGTGCTTTTGCTAATGCGGAGGAGGATCACTATGCTCTGCATCTATCCACTGTCTCTCTTAACAGATTGGTACTGCGTCTGTGGTCTGAGATGCTTCATAGCCATGCTGATGCTCACTGTCCGTGGATCTGGGGCTTCACAGCATTGTGTTCACAGTGCTGATGCTCTGTGGCCTTGTGATTGTGAGAAATGTGGGTGGTGTCATAACACTGGTCTTTAAAACGGCTCGAGCAACAAGATGTGCCAATTTTTTTGAGGCCCTACTGTCCTAGTTTTTTTTTTTTTTTTTGGTCTTTTGGCTTTTTTTGCATTTGTCTGGTATCTGTGTTTCCTTTTAAACTGATTTCTGAAGTGATCTGGTGAATGAGAATGCTCAAAGAGAGTGCTAAATAAGTAAAATGTATTATTATTAGCACTAGTACTAGCCAATAACCAGTTTGCCGAAAACAGAGGCATGTCTCAGAAATGCGTGATACTGACCTGGACTTCTGAACCAGTGCCACTGTCTGACAGTTTGATGTAACCATAATAAGTCAAGCTGAAATTTGTGTTTTGGGCTGTAAAACTATGGAATGTCATTTGAATTGTATAGACCCTTTTAAAGTCCATGAAAAGGTGGAGGACATCAGGGGACAGCATCATAAACAATGCCATTGTTTATCTCAAGGATTAATTTTTCATGGTTAAATTATGAACAAAACTCCCTTTACTTTAAGGGAGCTGTAAGCATAGCAGATGAATGCCTGGTCGTCTTATCCTTTAAACTGTGGAAATGTTTTCTTTAAAAGAGAGCACATGTAATTAACTAAAACTGGGGCTTGATGTTATTAATTTGACAAGTCAAAATAGCAAATTAACATTGTGATATCATAATATCATAATATCCTGCACACATTACAGTTTCATGGCCTCAGTGTAGTATCTTGGGACTTCAAGTTGTACACACACACATGATATAAAAAATAAAATGCAAAATAAAATGATATGCTAGGGGACAATTTATTCAACTGTCACATTGTTAAATGGATGTAAGATATGAAAAATACAGTTTATAAGAAAAAAAACACTGTGATCAATATTAAATATTCGAATTCCCTGTGAAAGCAGTGAGAAATGCTTATCATGTTAGGAGCAAATGTGTTATTTATGTGGAGTGTTTCATAGTGTTTTGAGAATAATAAATGTCATTTGATGATTGTGCCAAATCAGGTGAGAAAAGACTTAAAACATACAGTATAAGATGAGTTTGCAGGTTTTCCCCATGCTTTCGGGGCTTTCCTCTGGGTGCTCCGGTTTCCTCCCCCAGTCCAAATACATGTGTTGTAGGCTGATTGGCATCTCTAAATTGTCCGTAGTGAGTGAACGGGTGCAGAAGTGTGTGCGATTGTGCCCTGAGATGGGTTGTCACCACATTCAGGGTGTCCCCTGCCTTGTGCCCCGAGTCCCCTGGCATTGGCTCCAGGCTCTCCGCGACCCTGTGTAGGATAAGAGGTACAGAAAATGGATGGATGGATGGCATACAGTATATGATATGTATATTTCAAATTCAAAGAAATTAGGAAAAAGGGATGCTCAGACAGAAGGAACCCATGCTTGACACATGACTAATTCCAAGTGAAAAGGGTTTAGTGTAATTAAATATGGTATGGTTGTCAGTAATGGTGAAATTGCTTCAGGGTAAATGATGAAAGAGGCAAAACTGTTTGGCAACCAAATATGTAACCTAAAGCTACAGTGTGTAGGTAGCTTTTCTTATTAAAAGTCCTGCAATAGTAATTCACAGTCAGTGCTCAGTCAGGGCTGTCGAGTTGTAATTGGTGGCAAATTTGTGCACAGATGTCATACACACACTCAGATACTTAAATGTCTATCACAGCTGAACTTTAGGCACAAAAGAAGTCCACCTACACAGGGGCTAGTAACCAATCCGGGGAGAGTGAGAGGGAGAGTGGAAACAAACTGAATGGGAAATATCGATATTATACTAATATAAGAGGGAAAAGGATTCAGGCATGGTGGAGTTTTAGCTTTTTTTGGCGCTGAATAGGTAAGTCACTCCTGCCAGTTTCCATTCCGCATCATTCTATTCAGCCTAACACTGTCCATCTCATGACTGCTGCCTGATTGGCATTGCACCATTTTGGGAATGTCTGGGGGTCCCCCAGGAGGAGCTGGAATCTGTGGATGGGATAGAGAAGTCTGGACTGATCTTCTCAACCTCTTGCCACCCCAACTCCCAGCAGAAGAAGCGGAAGGTGAGTGAATGAATGAATGAATGACATGAAAAACAGGTAAGGCATTTATTTGTTCACTAATTTGGTGGATATCCAGACTATGATGCTCACCATGAACATCCTTATTACACTTAGTACTGTTTTTTTAGTATGGTATCCTAAAATCAAGTGTCACTCAGAGGACTGTTTTTAGAGTCTGGTTTCTCTGAAGGTTTCTCATTAGGTATATAAATCTTAATCTCTAAATCCTATTCTCTGTAAAGCTGCTTTGTGACTGAGTCTATTGTTAAAAGCCCTTGAATTAAATAATTTTGTTCTAGACACTGTATTCTAGTGAGCTAGCTAGGTCAAGTGGACTAGCTTTATCGGCCTTGGGGATGTGCGGAATAATCTCCAATGCATATAAACTCAAGCCTACACAGCAGTGTGCTTCGAGATTATAATGGAGTATTCAAGACGTTTTGTATTGATTTAGCACTCTCAGCTGAGAGATTCATTTATGTGGTGTAAGGCTACAGCACAACTCAAGTGAAATTACAAAAGTTTCTTGCAGTAGTAACTTTTTTTTTTCTGTACCAGAGAGGGACAAAATTCCAAAATCTTACATTCACCAGCTTAAAAATATTGATATTTGTTTTCAGTGGATTATTTACACAGCAAATATATTGCTCTAAATTGGTAAATGCATCACAGGAAATGTTTGGTAAAGATTCAAAGAGGTGGTCTGTCTAATTTATTCATTTATCTATCTATTTATCTCTGGGATCTCTGGCCTCTCTTTTCTATCCTGCTAATGGTGATTCAATTTCAAAACCAAGCTTTGTTTCCATGAGTGAGCCTGTGATTTGCTGAATGTGTTTCCACAATGTAAAAATTGCGCTTTCCGCATTAAAGGGCTAAATAGGGAGGAGAAACTGTTTATTTTAATTGGCAACCAATTTCCCAGCTTTAATTGAATCATTTTCAGTGAATATCAATTCCCCTAAAGCTTTTCAGTTTAATTTTTCTGTAATAAAGCCCCGTTATTAAGGTCTGATTGGATACACATGAAAGCAAGATACAGGAAAAATGGAGGTGTAGTGGTGCCACTGGATATTATGTGCTTTTCTGTCAATTCACTATCTAGGCAATGTCATCAAGCACAGAGGTTTGGAAGCAAACAGGTAAAGCTAGGTGAGAAAATACTCAATAAAAAATCAAACCAAAGTCAAACCAGGCAAACTATGAACACAGAGTAACGAGTAAAGAGTAACATCACTCACAAAGCAGGAGCAAGACTTCGCGCTGAATGTTGGAATGAGCAGGACATTTAAAAGGCTGGGTGTGATTATGAACAGGTGTTCTGGATTAATAATAATTAATAATAATTAGTAAACAGGTATACCTTTCTTGATGCATGTGATATGATCAATCTTGTAGTTCACTGGCAGGCTTGGGATTATGGGGATTGTATTTTGAAATTTTAGAGATTGGTGCTGGCAGAGACGTGACAGGCAAATCTTGTCTTGGTACTAATTGGTTATTTTTGCTCATGCTGACAGGAAGGGAGTCCTACAGAGAAAGAGAGAGACAGTAATTTTTGATTAATCATAAATGTCATACAGTCCATCACTTTTAAAATGTTGTTATTCTACTGTCTTTATCTACTTGGAGCCATGGATCGGCTCTGAAATGGCAGGCAAAATTGACTTATAACACTGACTTCTCTTCTTCTTCTGTTCAGAGCTTCCTTCACTTGAGAATCACTTGCTGCTGCTGAAGATGGCCCAATACGAGTAAGATAAAGATTTGTCATGAGATTGCTGTGGATGGTATGGATCCATATGGATAACGTAAAGATGACTGTGAATGGTCTCACTCGGACAGCCTAAAGTTTGTACTTACTGAAAACTATATACACTCAAGTCTAATTCATACACCATGGATAAATTGGATACTATAGCCTTAAAGCTAAAACTGTAATGAAATAAAAATAACTTTGAGACTTTCAACACACTTAGCACTGCTTGACTATATATATAATGACTCGCACAATCAGGTGTCACCCAGAAGAAGATGGGAATCCTTCAGAGTCTGGTTCCTCTCAAAGTTTCTTCCTCATGTTGTTCAGGGAGTTCTTCCTTGCCAGTGTTGTTTCTGGCTTGCTCATTAGGGATCTAAATCCATAAATCCAGGTTTCTGTAGACCTGCTTCATGACATTGTTTGTTAAAAGTCATCACATCCATTGTTAAAAGTGTTATATAATTTTTAACAATATATATATTACAATATATATTCCAAAATCCTCCATATATTTTAAATTGGATTAAGGTCAGGAGACCAGAATCTCTGTTTACCTTCTTTATCATTAGTCTGAGAGTGTGTTGTGAAATCTTAGGTATGCACCTGTCCAGGGACGATTAGTTGTGATTAAGTATGTTTATCGCCGGCATATTATCGAACCATTTGTACTGACAGGGCTGTTTAAGGTCTTTTCTCTTGCTCTGTGGCTTTTTCCATTTGAGTGCTGTTTGCTAATGTTGTTCCTGAGAACTTTCACCTTCACCATAATTACCACTTGCGTGAAAACTTCCAAGCCAACGACAATGTCTTTTATAATGACACTAGGTGCGATTTGCATGAGAACATTTTTTACATCATTTATATCTAGAATTTGATTTATTTTTTTACATAACATTTATATATGTATATCTTTTTAATATCGTGTCCGAATATTTTTAAATTGTTAAAAGTGTTACATAAATGAAATTTAATTTAATTCAACATCTACTATATTACCTATTACAGTGTTATTGATATAGCAGGGAAGAGTACAGTACATGTAATTCATCAAAAGGGATGTTGGGTCATTATACGTATGATAGGTTCTTTTTCCTATAAATAACCATTTTTCCATGAAAGGGTAATGTGTGCGTGTGTGTGCGTTGGACACGACATATCTGGTGAGTGCAACTCATCACTCACAGACAAAATATGTGGTAGCTGAAAATCTATTATATTGAGTTCCAGCTTCTTACTGATGTGCAATGAGCTGGGATTGTGTAAAGCTCCTTGTTTGTTCCAGGCTGAAAATGTGTTCCAGTGTGATTATTTTTTTCTCAATAGTATCACAGTAGGAAAATTATTATTATTATTATTATTATTATTATTATTATTATTACAGAGACAAAATAACAGTTTGTTAACTGGTGCATAGTTCACAATAAGTAGTTTGTGATTACATAAGTCAAGCACATAAAGGTTGTGAATGAGGTAATTTCAACTGCACAGTGCAACACTAATGCACTGTTTTGCTGTTAAAGGCCAAGGAAGAATCCTATGAAGACAAACATTGTCGAGGGAAGTAAGTATTCAGCCAATAGTCTTTTTGTTATTTCATATATTTTCAGTGCCTACATACAGTATATATGCACTTCAAATTTAAACAAGGTCCTTTGACTTTCTTCTTATAAACATGAACAAAAAAGTATGTATTCATGAGCATAAACATAAAAAAAAATGAAACTGATATGGAAAAAGTATTCAGACACTACAAATTAGCAAAATTGGTACTTTGTTGCAAAGCTTTTCCTGAGAGCTTTTTGCAGCATTGTGCTTAAATTCTGGCCCATTCTTCTTAGGTTAAATTTGCAACCTTTAATTCCCCAAGGTTATGATGTGCCCACAATTTCAAAATCCTCCATATATTTTAAATCGGATTCAGGTCAGGAGACCAGAATCTCTGTTCCAGAAGCTCTGTGCAACTGCTGCTGCTGCTTTCAGGTTGTCCTGCAACTCTTTTCAAGTGATTGCTGGCTTCTCTTTTACCTTCTTTATCATTAGTCTGAGAGTGTGTTGTGAAATCTTAGGTATGCACCTGTCCAGGGACGATTAGTTGTGATTAAGTATGTTTATCGCCCGCATATTATCGAACCATTTGTACTGACAGGGCTGTTTAAGGTCTTTTCTCTTGCTCTGTGGCTTTTTCCATTTGAGTGTTGTTTGCTAATGTTGTTCCTGAGAACTTTCACCTTCACCATAATTACCACTTGCGTGAAAACTTCCAAGCCAACGACAATGTCTTTTATAATGACACTAGGTGCGATTTGCATGAGAACATTTTTTACATCAGTTATATCTAGAATTTGATTTAATTTTTTTTACACAACATTTATATATGTATATTTTTAATATAGTGTCCGAATATGTTTTTCTCTATCAATTTCATTTTTTAAACATATCTTTTTTTATGCTTATGAAGACATTCTTTATTGTTTCATGTTTCTGAGAACCAAGTCAAAAGACATTATGTGTGTGTAAACCTGAAGTTGATATATGCACTGGAAGTATATTAAATAACAAAAACAAAAGTGTCTGTGTACTTATTTCCCTTCACTGTATTCAAACGACTCTTTCGTTCTTCTTATAGATATCCTGACCCATGTGAAGGTTCCACTGAAAAGGACTTCCAGGCTCTTGGCAAGGATGAATTCATCCTATCCATCACATTGCGTTCTGCAGTGTGTGTGTGAGAGAGAATAATATGTACACTTACTGGTGTAGTGAACTTTGTTTTCCTTTTGTTTCTGCCACCTAGATGGAAAATAAAACATCAAACTTGTGTCAGGGTTAAAAACATCATTCTGCTGTATGTGGCATTTCTTTCAAGAGGTGCCAAAAAGCTTTGTTTAAAAACTGAACAAATGCCAAGTCAAAGGCCACACTATGCAGTGTGCTAAACAGAGTTTAAGTTATTATTCAGTCTGGTTTTTGCCCTTGAATATCATGACCTATTTCAATGAAAAGTAATTTCAGTAAAGGTCATATGCACAGTAGTGTAGAAGATGAAAAAGTGTCCATGAGTGGGGTTTTCTGAAGATCATTAATGTTTTTTAATGTTTGGTTGCAACGTTTCAGATTTGGTTGTTTCATCTGTGTTTAAAATAAGGATTTACATGGATTTATGCACCATTCTGGAAAGTGTTTCTTCACCTACAGCTTGTATAAACTCTATTCAAAGAAGAATCTGTATTTAACATGAATATGCACACCAATTTTCTACTCTTGTTCAGCTTTCCAAGTCACTCAAATATTTGATGGTATCTATATAAATGTGATATGTATCTATATAAATAATGTCATCAAAAAACATAGCTGCATTTGGGTTGAAACATTCAGAAAGCTTTTGCCTGTGTGGCTTTCCATGTTATTAACGCATAAAGAAATTGCCATCTGGTGTGTTAATCTAAACATGGGTTTCCAATTTTAGTTTTGGAGCCTCTTTGGTGAATGCGCTCTGTGAAAGGCAGTCAAACCCTGAGGGAATAATGGCAAAATATTTAATAACAGTGACCCAATAAGTTAATTTCGTATGCTCACGGAAAATAAAAATGTATCTCTAAGTATGATGAGTACAGTGCATTATCAGGGTTTTCGCTATATTCAATTTTCACAGCATTCAACTATTTGTTTATTTGTATTGCTAGAACTTGTGTACCAAGTTATTTTGCCTGTGACACATCTTTCTGCCTAAACAAACAGCTTGCACAATTCACTGAACGCTTTTAAACTACCAACACCGCAACTATAACTGGAAAATTTATAGTAGATGCATCATTTTATGTAAATCTTCGAAGTAGTGAATCCTTTTTGCTATATAGATTGTTTGTAATTAGTTTCTTATCTTCGGTTGATGGTGAATGCAATGTATGCTAATGGATTTTAAAGGATCATACGTTTACGAACCATAAAGAATGACATCATTTCATGTACCACTGTATATATAACATAAACAGTTATATGAATAGTAAAACAGTGCTATATAGTTAACTGCAAACATTATACTATAATTCAGAATATGCTAAATGTTCATGGGTGCTGTTTCTTGTTTAGTATACTACATTAGGCCGTATGTTTGGCACACTTTATGTACTTTCTTGCAAAAGACTGCAAGTAAAAAATCCTGATCCATCCCTGACAAGCTTCATCTGTGGACAATGATCATAAACCTTCATGAGTAAATCATTTTAATCCTTGGGGCTGAAGAACAGTGAAATTCTTATCCGGTGTAATCATAAATGTCTACATGTTTGACAGTTCCTTCCTTCTTTCTTTTCTATAGAGGTCCTCCAGGAATGAAACTTGGCTGAGTTTGGAATTTGTGGTGCAGTACATTTTCTTTACGCAAATACAATGGAGCTTTCTTGCTCAAAACATCCAGACTCAGTTGTAGATACTGTACATAGCAAAGTGCTATCCACTTTGGTTGTGGACACGAATGTATCAGATTTGAAATACAGTATACAAACATTTGAAAACTGGGCTGCAGAAATGCACTGATTTGATGTTGGTAGAGCGCAAATGAAAAATAAATCCAGGGATTTTGAAAACTCTTCACTCTTTACTGAATCATTCAGAGTTTAGTCCATATACTGTGCTTTGTGTTATTGTTACGTATTAAAAATGGCATGATGGCAGCGGTACAAATTGTAAAATGACCCTGTTTGCTTATAGCCTTCAGACATTTATTCACAGTGATAAATTCGAATATTTACAATATATTTTTTGTGAATCCATTTATTTCTGTAAAGCTGCTTTGTGACAATGTCCATTGAATTTATCAAAACAAAGTATCTGTAAAACACATTATCTATACTAGTGTTGTATAATGGTAGTTTGGACTGTAAGATGTGTCAAATAATAGCAGATTATTTTGATACATTATTTGATTGTAATATGCCTTGCAATAAACTAAAACAATATCAATACTGCAGTTTATGAAAACATATGAAACCTCTGTGATTAGTCAGAAAGCTTATAGAAAATAATAATAAACTGGATTGTTGAAATGCTCTTTTTTTTTTTGCAGGGTTCTTTTGTATCGTTACTGTTGTCATAATGATTAACACATTATATATTGTGCATCCCTAATGGTACACATATTTCGGCTTTTCTTCTATCACTACACTAAAGCCAATGACATCAGGAGGTCTTAACAATGGAAACAACATAAGTAGTCGATTGTTAAAGAAAGAAAGAAAGAAAAAGCTTCCAGTTTAGTTGCAGCCAATTGTCTTTTGATCTTTCAGTTATCTCATAGCAGTTTGCCAGTCTGGGAAGGCAAATATCTGAAAAACAGGCCTTTCCACCCAGATCATGTATTACTGACTGATGCTACAGTAAGATAGAGACTAATGCATGTCTTTCTCACTTTTTCCATGAGAGGATACATGCCAAAATACATGACGTGGCCAAAAGTATGTGAACACCTGATCTTCACCCCCATATGTTGTTCTTCCCCAAACTGTTTCCAATTATATACAATATACAGTTGTATTGTACAGAATGTCTTTGTGTGGTGTAACATTACAGTTTCCGTTCACTGGAACTAAGGGGCCCAAACATGTTTCAGAATGGCAATGCCCCTGCAAAGTCAGCTCCCTGAAGACATAGTGTGTGAAGGTTGGAGTGGAAGAACTCGAGTGTCCTGCACAGACCCCTGACCTCAACCCCACTGAACACTTTTGGGATGAACTGGAACACCGACTGCACCCCAGACCTCCTCACCAACATCAGCGCCTGACCTCACTAATGCTCTTGTAGCTGAATGAACACAAATCCCCACAGCCACGCTCCAAAATCTAGTGGAAAGCCTTCCCAGAGGAGTGTAGGTTATTATACACAGCCATTTTATGGTTTTATGTGGTACTATCCACAGTAATCTCATGGAGATCTTTAGCAGTAACCTTAGCAAGTGAGGAAAACTCCAAACAGAAGTAGGTCATCAATATGGATCAGGCAGTTCAGGAGACAAGAAGGAGTCAGGATAACTAGTAACTTGGGGGTAGCATGTGTAGCTCGACAGAGAAAAGAGGAAGGGAGAAAGGAAGGGAGGGAAGGAGAGGGAAGAAAGAGGGAGGGGGAAGAGAGATATAACACAGATTATTAGGTATGCTCTTGTCCTGTAATAGTTTAAGAGGGAGTACATTGTGCGCAGAGTGCAAGTAGGGACTCTGGCAAGACTAGCTCTGACAGAATAACTAAAAGGGAGAGCCAGAAGGTAACACAGACATGAGGGCACCCTGGGACATAAAGTGGCCAGCCACTCCACCGTCAGCAAACCTGAGTGAACGTGTGAGAGAGGGGGGGCGACAGCATCTAAACATCCCAGTTTAACAGAACACATTATGCACATGAAACTTCCAGATCTGCGCCTTTACCTAAGGGGAAAACATATTAACAAAAGGCTTGAATAAACAAATATGCTTTCAGCCTTGACTTAAACACTGGGACTGTGTCTGAGTTCCAGCATGACAGTGCCCCTGTTTACAAAGAAAGATCCATAAAGACATGGTTCGTCAAGGTTCTAGTGGAAGAACTAAAGTCTCCTGACGTCCCAGTGGAACAACTGTGGAGAAGGTCAAAAGTTTCTTGGTGTGCATGTGATGAAGAACGTCTTCTGGACTCTCAACACCACTTGCCTAGCCAAGAAGGCCCAACAGTGCCTCCACTTCCTACAGTGGTTGAAGAGAGCCAAACTCCCCCCTCCTATCCTCGCCACCTTCTACAGAGGGACGATAGAGAATGTCCTGATCAGCTGTCCAAGATCCTATAGCGAATTGTAAGAACAACTGAAAAGATCACTGGAGTCTCTCTACCTACCACTGACACCTCATACAAAAACCACTGCATCCACAAAGCCACCAGTATTGCAGACAACCCCTCTCACCCCTCTCACCCCTGGCAGAAGGTACAGGAGCACCACCAGCACCACTAGCATACTCCACAACAGTTTCTTCCCTGGGGTAGTCAGTGCCTCCCAATGCTCACCTAGGCTAGACAAATGCCTGACCCAGTATGACTCAAAAACATTGCACACCTGCACTTTACAAGCTGCATCAGACACTTTTTATTATGGAACTCGTTTTTTGTCGCCAATATTGCTGCTATACCTATTGCTGCTACACTACACAATAGTTTACAATTTACAGCCCATGTTCTGTACGTCTGTTTTTCTGTTCTGTGTATTTATTTGTCCTGCATTCATCTCACACTGTTGTGTATTGCTCTTTATGTAGTCTTTTGTACTGTTCTGTGTCGCACCATGGTCCTGGAGAAATGACATTTCGTTCCAATGTATACAAGCTATATAGAGGAATGACAATAAAAACCCACTTGACTTGACTTGACTCAACCCCACTGAACACCTTTGGGATGAACTGGAACACCGACTGCGCCCCAGGCCTCTTCACTCGACATCAGCGCCTGACATCACTAATGGTCTTGTAGCTGAATGAGCACAAATCCCCACAGCCACGCTCCAAAATCTAGTGGAAAGCCTTCCCAAAAGACTGGAGGTTATTATAACAGCAAAGCATGGACTAAATCTGGAATGAGACGTTCAACAAGCAAATACCTGTGTTATTGATCAGGTGAGTTGGCCATATAGTGTATGTCTGCTATAAACCACTGTAAACACTGATGTAAGTATTTGAGGAGGTTGACATCTCGGTGAGAATCCATTTGAACTACACATAATATGCCCTGAGAGGTCCCCTTCTGACTGCCTAATACAATGTGCATATGTTGGTCTGATTAGATTAAGGTTAAATGTCAGCTTTAAGGCTGACACAGCCAAATTCTTGGGTTTGGGTGCTCATCGGCTCCTCTTCGGTATGCTCCATAATCGTTGCTTTTATGTCTTGCTTTTTGCTGTCAGCACAGTGTTTTGACCTGAGACTAAAGCTGGAATCAGACAGTACAATGACACCACTGAGACAACGACGCCACCATTGCCATTGCTGATGGAGCGGTTATGCCCCATTTGCAAAGCTTTCTGATGATTCCATTACTCATAAAATTGCTTTATGTCCTGATACATTAGCTTAGGATTGTCTTTTACATGGTGAAATTTGCCCTTCAGCGATGAATGGAAAGTCTGGGAAGTCTGTCAACAGGCCCTGTATCATATTCTTTTTTTTTTTTTTTAAGTCTGAGCCAATTCCTACCCACCAGCCAGCTCTCTCCATCACACATGACATCTACAAACCAGGCCTAGTGAAGGCTAACACGTGTTTCCACCTAGGCACATGAAGCCAGCTGACCGCATCTTTTCGAACTGCTGCTCATGCAACATCAGGGTGGAGAAAAGCGCTATACGTCCACTTCCGCATGCATGAGTTCACAGATGCCCATGAATGACTAGTGTCGCTGTGATTGATAGGAGAGAGAGAGCACCCTTTTTCGCTCGCTCTCGGATTCCTGGCCACAGATGAACTTGGCATCGTTGGGATTCAAACTCGTGATCCCCAAACGATAGAGTGAATGCTTTTCTGTTGTTTGTAAGTGTTTCTAAGTTTGTAAGTGGTCAAGTACACACAAAAAAAGGGCCTCTTTCAAATCTCCAAACATTTATAATATGCAATTAGCCTCCGGACCATAAGGTGAGAAACAATGACTAATTATTGTATTATTTGGATAAAAAACCCAAACCTCATTAGGACATTAGAAGACAGAAGAGACTTAAGATCTCATGTATTAATAGTAACATTTTTTACATGTAAGTCTATCTAAATGTGATTAATCTCTTCCTAACAGCATAAGATATGTCGCAATTTATGGCAGCTCACATCAGAAGTCTCTCCATAATTAATACTCTCCATAATCATTATTCCAGAAATAACCACAACATCCACAATATAATCATTAAAGACAGGTTTCCATTTTTTTTCTCTTAAATGATTTTTTTTTCACTAAAATATTTCTCACTCTCATTTTCCAGAGCCGAAAGTAAGCAACTATTATCCATATGAAACACTGAGCTTTAGTTACTTTTAAGTACACTTTACTTTAAGAAGCAACCAACATAGTAAAAAAAAAAAAAAAAAAAAGGAGATGAATGTTGTTTGGATCATTTGGGCCAACACAGTATAATCTTGATATTTTGCATATTTTCAACTACCTATATAACTGGCTGTGACAGATGAGTCATATCTACTGATATCTTTAATATAAACCATTGTGTTTTTTTTTTTTCTTTTGGAAAGTAGCTATGCACCTATCCATTTTTTTGTTTTTTGGATTCTGATATCAAAACACAAAGTATTGGTTAATATCTGATTCTGATCCATTACTGGCAACATGCTATATTTGAAGCCCCTGTCAATTTTAATACATTTTGAATAATACCCATTATTTACATATATGAGCACATTGCTGGACACCAATATCTGAAAAGACAACTTTTACTAACTAAAAATATCCTTCTAGTGATTGCTGCTGGCCTTCAGTAGCTAGCTCAGCTTTAGCACAATGCTAGTAGCTAACATGTGCTGGTTTATGGAGCTGCTCCCATTTGGGGTCTCCACAGCAGATCAACCGTCCGCATATTTGAATTCTGGCACAAGTTTTACGCCGGATGCCCTCCTGATGCACCCCTCCCCATTTTCCAGGCTTGGGACCAGCACTGAGAGTGCGATGGCTTGTGCAACCCAGTGACTGGGGTTGGTTCCCTGACCGGGAATCAGACCCAGACCATGATGAGAAGAATGCCGCATGCTAGCCGCTAGTCCACCAGGTTACCAGATTGTTAATGAAAGCTACCATGAGCTATTTATTGCTATAAACAATTCCTATCCCATATTTCCTATCCAGCTCATAGCTAACAGCTAACAGCTATCCACCGGCTAGCCTTTTGTAGCTAACCCCTAGTTTTATTCTAGGTGCTAATATTAGCTGTCTAGCTGCTGCCCATCTGTAGCTGGTAAGTAATGGTAGATGGATGTAGTTTGAAAATTACTGGTACTAATAAAACATCATAGGCAAGTAGTTCAAGGTAAGGCATGTAAGGCATAGGTCAAATTCCAGCTGGTTCCAGCAGATTTTGTGATGCTTGATACAGAGAAGCTATACCATGACCGATGATAAAATAACCCCAATGAATGAATGAATGAATGAATTAAACTGTATTATACTGTAAAATCATTATTACCATTGCCCAATATATATTATTTACAAAGTAACGATAACATCGGAGCATTTTTACTGAAGCAGTATCAAAACCATGCAGGATTACCAAGCTATTTTGCTTTTACATACATTGCCATAAATAAGGAATTACCTATAAGACTGACTAAAACAGCTCTCTGTTCACCAAAACAATTCCCTGATGCATATCAATACAGTAAACCTTCCAGGCCTCCTGATCTGCCATAAAAAGGGATATACTTTATGTGTGATTCATACCGTATATTTCACTGCATATGTTTCATTATTGTGTTAGGAAGAAAAGAACAAAATAATGCAGCTCCTCCTGGAAAAGGAGATTTTTAACGGCAGTTCATATACAGAACATAAATAATACATTACGCGTTTGCTGTGTGCATTAAAAATACCCAGCTCACCTGTTTGGCTTTAAGTCTATTGTAGATGTTTGCTATTTGAGTGCCAGTTGAACTCTTGTTAACACCTACAGTACAATGCCAGCTAAACATCAATAGCAAATCAAATTCACACCATTGCAATACTTACAGAGTGTACAGCAAATGAATAGCATGCATAAAGTAGCATTAGCTAAGCATAAGCTAAATACTTTTTCCCATTAGGAAAACTTCGTCTTGATATTGGTAAGATGAAGATATGGAGAAGTTGCTCCCCTACTAACAGCATCCAATATAATTAACGCTATATTTAATTTTCACAGGTATGCTTTAAATTTTTACTCGTGAAAATGAATAGCAGGCTGTTTGCACATTGATATCTTCCTTTTTGTAGCATGAAGGCCAGGCAAGAACAGTCATGAATTGGCTCTGTTGGCGTTTCTGGGAAAGTCTATATGTTCAATCCAGGCCTCCTGACCAAGCATGCAAATAAAACAATAGGGACATATGCATGATTCTTGCAGCATATTTCAATGCATATATTTAGTCTGTGTGTTAGGAAGGAAAAAATGATGCAGTTACAAAATGTGGAAACGGAGAGTCAGATTCAAAATTGTTATTCAAGGGGCATTTACAATTCCCATTCCTAGCGCTAAGAGACAGCTTGTGCACATGAACACTCTGGGTATTGGCTCGATGCAGCATTCACGCCTTACATGTTATTGTCGTTGGCAGGCTAATGCATTAACAAGTACAGTGTGTGTGGTCACGTCTGTGAGATGGAGCCGGAGCAGAATACAAAGTCTGCCTGCTGGAACAAGATGCTCAAAATGGGCACTGTGAATGTAAATACCTTTGTAAAAGCGTTGTCTCTGTTTTGTTGCATGGGTTTGACACTATTTTGAAAAGCACAGAACACTCTTAGTCCTCTTAGCGCTCTTAGGCCCGACGGTGAGGTTACAGTCAGGAGAGTGTGGCATTAAAGGAGCTGTGTTTTGTCCAAGATCCCTTTTTTAATGGTGCTTTTGTACACATAACATAGTGCACCTCCATTCATAGAGCTGCTATAGAGTGCTTCTAACACTCAGCTCTTAATTAGGACAGGGAGAGCGTTCAGGCTGCGTACAAAGACCGTAAAGCAGATTAATGAAGAGCATGGGTTATGCCTGAAGTTTCTCACTGTAGTAAAGCTCTCCCTTCATACAGGAAATCATTCACATTTCTCTCCCAGCACACAATTCATTCTTTTGTGGAGGGTGGACTTTGTTTGAGCATGGACTGAAAAAAAAAAAAAAGAACAGTTTTGGAGTGGCATGAAGGTAGTGCTTAGATTGTTGACCATTCATCATGACTGAGGTGCTTAATGGATTTGAGAACTGCAGTAAATCACAGAGAGCTTGAGGAATGTTTTGCTCTGCCTGCAGTCTCCCACTCATCGTCCAGCAGCCCAAGACTATCCCTGACACCCACATCATGCAGTCAGACATATTACGAATCTCTGCCCATGGACTGATAATACATTCTCAGCTATTGTATGGAGAAACTGTAAAAAAAAAAAAATAAAAAAATGGAAGGGGACGAAACTCTAAACACCAATATGTATATAAAAGCATGTGTAATTTGAAGGAGATGGCGTGTAGGCATTTAATAGTTTGGTGAGCAGAGCTGGCTGTTTTTTTGTATTGTAAAAACATCACACGTTCAGTGGACAAGAGCCTTGTACTTATATAATGTGGTTTAAATGAAAAATCTGATGGAGTATGCCATCCAAGATGGATGTATTCCACCATAAGATGAGGCACACTTGAGAAGGCAGCATGGAGGTTTTCTTAATCGTCTAATTTGTGCTGCTTCTTCCTTCCCTGCAGGCTGCGCAGCGGATTATCGAAACACATAATGCATAAGCACAATGGCAATCATGTGCTAGAATGCTTGATAGATACAGAACCCTGGGATGTAAATCACTCAGTTCATGATTGCTACTTTTCTGTTTTTGGACTCCCTCTGCTCTCCCAAAGTCTCATTCTCTCCTTCTGCTGAATCACTTGCAACTCTGAAAGTCACTTTATCTAATATTTTATTTACTACCTTAATAGTAGCTCATGGAAAAAAAGGCATTCGCTGGTGTTACATTTAGAAAATAAATAATGTAGTCTAGTTCGTGTATGCTTATCAGTTTGATTACAATGGATCTTGCTGTTATAAATAACAGGCTTTGGCATAATCTGTGTTGAATTTTTCAGCATGCCATTCTGTATAATTGTGTTTGATGTAGAATAAGGGTTTATAAGAGTTCATTCAAGATTTCACCATTCATGGACAAGAGAACTTAAATGTATGGGATACTATGGAAGAGACAGTTGTTTATTATTTTATATATATTTTATATATATATATATATATATATATATATATATATATATATATATATATATATATATATAGTATATTACAGATCTGTGAACGTGACACAAAACTATAATTAGTTTTGAAGCAGAATAAACAGAAATATATTGAGTACAAACTGAGGGCAGTCATGCATTATGCCTTAGAACAGTATTATAACTGTTCACACTTTTTCAGATACACCATATGGCCAAATGTATGTGGACACATGACCATCACAAACAAACTGCCTTCCTCAAACTGTTGCCACAAACCTGGAAGCACACAATTGTATAGAATGTTTTTGTGTGCTGTAGCATTACAATTTCCCTTCACTGGAGGTCCAAACCTGCTCCAGCATGACAGTGCCACTGTGCACAACGCGAGACACGGTTTGCCAAGGTTGGAGTGGAAGAACTCGAGTGTCCTGCACAGAGCCCTGACCTCAACCCCACTGAACACCTTTGGGATGAACTGGAACACCGACTGCACCCCAGACCTCCTCACATCCCAACATCAGCGCCTGATCTCACTAATGCTCCTGTAGCTGAATGAACACAAATCCCCACAGCCACGCTCCAACATCTAGTGGAAAGCCTTCCCAGAAGAGTGGAGGCTGTTGTAGCAGGAAAGGCGGAATATCCATATTAATACACATGGTTTTGGAATGGGATGTTCAACGAGCACATATGGGCATGATGGTCAGGTGTCACATACTGTACTTTTGGCCATATAGTGTATTATGAGCAGGGCTGAAACCAAAAGAACCTGTTCCATACTTTTTTGTGTAAGAAACTAATATTTACAATGTAGTAATATTTAGTGTTGAAACTACAGTAGGATGTATACAAATTATACCCCCTATCTTTCAGTATGGTTGCAGTTTGGTATAGTTGCAAAAGTTGACCTGGTCAAGTTGTCAAGTTTTACTTTTAGTACAAGGGAATGTAAGTAGCCTAACTAAACTTAGCGAGAAGTAGTGCAAGAAGCCACCTCCAATACTGCTGTTAGGACCAAAACAAATTCGATATGTTATGGGTAAGCTTAAATATATCTCCTGTAGTAGTGAGGTTCCAGATTTGTGCTACAGGTTGTATGGATGAATGCTAGCAGAGCAGAGGTTTCAGTGGAAAAGTGGGATTTCAAATGTATAGCATGCTGTGTCTTGATTTAACTACTTATACAAATGCAGGCCCTGAGGATTGTGGGTACTTATGCTACTTATGTATGGAAACAGTTCCTGCTGTGTTGTCAGGCTGTGGGGTGTTTCTCCTGGAATGGTAATGAGGAGAGGACGACATCTATGGTGACTGGAGCACTGGCATTACTTATGTAGTCAAAAATATCTCACGCTTCATTAACTTTGATGCATTACCAAACTTGATACTTACCAGCTAAAGACATTTGGCACTGTTTTGATCTATCTAGTTTTGATAAGACCTGGCAGACTTCGGGGCTTTCTGGCATATATGAGGAGCCAGTCACGTTCCAATGATGCATTTCAATGATGAACTGTTTGCTGCAGCAGCAGTTTTGCAGTTGTTGGCTTTTCAGTGGCTTCCAGAAGGTTATATAACCAAGAAGAGATAAATAAATAGATAAATATAACCGATGATGCCTGAGGTTGTCCAGAGTATTTGTCTAGATTTGAGAAAATCGGTTTTGACACATTTTAATGATACGATTCAGTCTGTGGCTATTGGAAACTGAATTTTTAATATTCAGCTCCTCTTTTGATACCGACAGTATGCTGTCACACTCAATAATGATATTTACCTTTTTAAATATCTTACCAGCCAGCTTTTATACAGCATTTGTATGTACTTTTTGTTTACTATATTTTTGCTGCTATAACATGCAACTAATACAGAAAAACAGTTCATTGACAGACAGACAGACAGATAGACAGATAGACAGACAGATAGACAGACAGATAGATAGATAGATAGATAGATAGATAGATAGATAGATAGATAGATAGGTAGAGAGATGGATGGTTGGATGGATGGATAGATCACTTTATTCATCCCAGAGGGAAATTCACATATTACAGCAGATAGTTAGAAGGCATACTATAAGTAATTTAACATTATGAATGAAATAAAATATTATAAGATAAGATAAGAAATATATAAAAAAAGAACACAGTGTAAGAGTGTGATGTGTTAGTGCACTGTAGATATAAGCAGCAGACCTGAGTGGAATTAAAGTGCCAATGTAGTGCAAACAGTGTAAACATTGTAAACAGTGATCAAATGAATAGGTGCATACAGTATTGTATAGAAAGAATATGAGAAAAGGAAAGAAATAAAGTGGCAG